>JAHRHZ010000030.1:2475034-2682899 GCA_024137785.1 Ginglymostoma cirratum | reverse complement strand
TCCCTGTGGAACACCACTGGTCACCTTTCTCCATTTCGAGAAACTCCATTCAACTACTACTCTCTGTCTCCTGTTGCTCAACCAGTTCTTTATCCACCTAGCTAGAACACCCTGCACACCATGTGACTTCACTTTCTCCATTAGTTTACAATGGGGAACCTTATCAAACGCCTTACTAAAGTCCATGTAGATGACATCTACAGCCCTTCCTTCATCTAGCAACTTGGTCACTTCCTCAAAGAACTCTATTAAGTTAGTAAGGCATGATCTCCCCTGCACAAAACCATGTTGCCTATCACTGATAAGCCCATTCTTTTCCAAATATAAATAGATTCTATCCCTCAGTACCTTCTCCAGCAACTTTCCCACCACTGACGTCAGGCTTACTGGTCTGTAGTTACCTGGAATATCCCTACTACCCTTCTTGTACAGGGGGACAACATTAGCAACTCTCCAGTCCTCCGGCACTTCACCTCTGTTTAAGGATGCTACAAAGATATCTGTCAGGGCCCCAGCTATTTCCTCTCTCGCCTCCCTCAGCATCCTGGGATAGATCCCATCCGGTCCTGGGGAATTGTCAAGGCATCAACGGCCACATAGCTAAATCTCTAAAAAGAGGAAGTGCTTCTTCCTGAAAATATTGCCCTGGCAGAAGAGTCTGAATCAAAGATTTTCATGATTGCAAATGCTGCTGTCAGGTATCAATTAATTGCACTCCACTCAAAAAAACTGAGGCATTGTTTGCCACACCTAAATCACATTTTGTACCTTATCACTGACATTTGCCCTGACCTTCACCGTTAACCATACCTCTGTACTTGCTAGTTTCCAAAAATAACTGTGTTTAACCAATGCATCTCTAATCAGGCATTTTCCAATTCTGACAAAAGGTCATTAATCTGGAGTATTAGCTCCATTTTTCTCCACACAGATGCTGCCTGACTTCCTGAGTGCATCTAGCATTTTCTGTGCCTGTTCTACGATATCAGACTCTTGGTTCAAACACAGAACACAGCAACAGTGACCCTGAGAACTTACTCTGGCAGGTGCTGTTTATCAATTATCCATTTGAGACACCCCTTGCAGATATATCTACTTCTTCAGAGATCATAGGAACTACCGATGCTGGATTTTCTGAAGAAGGGTCCAGATCCGAAATGTCAGCTTTCCTGCTCCTAGGCCTGCTGTGTTCATCCACACCTTAAGATCACAGATTCCCTACAGTGTGGAAATAGGCCCTTCAGCCCAACAAGTCCACACCAACCCTCAGAGCATCCCACTCAGACCCATCCCCCTATAACCCACCTAATCTACACATCCCTGAACACTATGGGCAATTTAGCATGGTCAATCCACCTAATCTGCACACCTTTGGACTGTGGGAGGAAACCCATGCAGACACAGGGAGAACATGCAAACTCCACACAGACAGTCACCCGAGGGTGGAATCGAACCTAGGTTCCTGGTGCTGTGAGGCAGCAGTGCTAACCACTGAACCACCGTGCTGCCCTCGTTATCTACTTCTTCAGTTCTCTGCCCGATGGCAAGCCTGACCCATTAGCACCACAACTTCAAAAACGGTTTGGGAAGAGGACATCCTGAATCCACTCTGGGTGGGTGGGTGATACGCTTTGGGGCGTATTTTTAAAGTGAGAGGATAAAGTTTTGACAAGGACGTGAGGGGCAACATTTTTACACAGAGAGTGGTTTGTATGTGGAACAAAATGTCATAGAGTCACACAACATAGAAACAGAACCTTCAGCCAACCATGTCTGTGTCAACCAAAAAATATCAGGCTACATTAACCGAATTTATCTGCGCATGGTCCATAACCTACTAAGTTGGACAATGTTTATCCAACTCCCTGTTGTAATCTCTAACTGAATCAGCTCAACAATCCTCTCATGTGATGCTTTTAGATCTTAATCATTCATTGAATAGAGAAGCTTCAGCTCATGTCACTATCAGTGCTTTTGCTAACTACCTTAATTCAGTATCCTCCAGTTCTTTAATTACTATCAATTCAGATATTTTCTTCTAATCTACTCTTGTCTAAACAACTCACACGTTTGAACACTTCCATCAGATCTTATTTCATTATAAGAAGAACCACCCAATCTCCTCCAATTTATCCATGTAACTAAAGTCCCTCATCCCTGGATTCTTTCTTTCATCTATTCAAAAGTTCTTATATCCTTCTTAAAGATCAGTGCCACAATTGGACATATTACATCGGTTAAGACTAAAATAATTTTTTATAACAATTCATTGCCAGTCCTTGTTTATGCACTCTATACTTATTTTTAATGATTTAACTCAACTGATTGGCTTGCTGAGCACTTTCAAAGGGCAATTCACCATCAAGAACATTGCAGTGGGTCTAGAGTCTATAGACCAGTTCAGGTGAAGATGGGAAATTTCCCTTGCTTATTTATTCCATTAGTGAATCATATGTGATTGATTACGTCAATGGTTTTCTGATCATCTTTTAATTTAAGAGTTTATTAAACTCAAAGTTCATCATCTATCATGGTGGAATTTGAACCCATATGCCCAGAACATTTGCCTGGTGTTGTGGATTACCAGGCAAATGACATTATTATTATGCCACCATCACCAGCTGCCCTTTCACTGTTAATGGATCAACATCCTAGAACTCCCTTCCTTACATCATCATGGGTACACCTACACCCTAGGACTGCAGTAGGTCAAGAAGACAGATCACCACCTACTTCTTCCATGCAATTAGGGATGGGCAATAATTGTTGGCTTAGCCAATGATGATTACATCCCTAGAATGTCTAAGCAAAAGTTATAAATTGAGAAGCCATTTAATTAAAGGGATGGTAAAGTCACTACAGTCTTTCCAGACCTTTCTGACAGAGAGAGCGAAAACGAGGACTGGTGATGACAAAGTGTGGAGCTGAAGGAGCACAGCAGGCCAGGCAGCATCAGAGTAGGAAAGTTGACGTTTTGGGTTGGGACCCTTCTTCAGAAATGGGGAAGGGGGAAGGGAGCTCTGAAATGAATAGAGAGGGGAGGGGTGGGACTGGGGAAGGTAGGTGGGATGGTGATAGGTGAGTGCAGGTAGGGATTGGTGGGGATTGGTCAGTGTGGTGGGAGGAGCGGATAGGTGGGAGAGAAGATGGACAGGTTGTGTCAGGTCCAGGAGGCGGGGATGAGAGGGAGGGTTGGTCATGGGATGAGGCTGGGGATGGGGAGATTTTGAAACTGGTAAAGTCCACATTTAGATCATTGGGTTGTAGGCTCCCAAGGCGGAATATGAGGTGCTGCTCCTCCAGTTTCCAGGTGGCATCATTGTGACACTGGAGGAGGCCCAGAATGGACATGTCGCCCAGGGAGTGAGAGGGGGAGTTGAAGTGGTTTGCGACTGGAAAGTGTTGTCTTTTGTCATGAACATAGCACAGCTCCCAAGGCAGAATATGAGGTCCTAGGTAATACTTACATAATTTTATGCACAAAGGTGTGACATTAACTGTCTTTCAGTCTTCCGGTATCATCCCTGCATCCGTTTATTTAAGTTCCTTCACAGAATATGGACATCACTGGCTGGACCAGCATTTATTAGCATTCCTATAATTGCCCAGAGAGCAGTTAATAGGTAAGCGCATTGCTGTGGGTTTGGAGTCATGTATTGGCCAGACAGGTGAGGATAACATTTCCTTTCCTGAAAGACATTAGTGAACCAGATGTGTTTTTCTGACAATCGGCAAGTTTATGGTCACCATTAGACTCTTAATTCCACATATTTATTGAATTCAAATTCCACCATTCACCACAGCAGGATTTGAATCCAGGAGCTCAGAACATTACCTGGGTCTCTGGATTAATAATCTAGCCACCTAATATAACTAAGCTATCATGTCCCTGTAAGGGTGGATTGGAAGGTTATAGCCAGTATTTCTGCAGTTGCCACTGTAACGTCTTGAGGCATTCTTAGCTGAATCCAATCTAGTCCTGATTAATTATCAACTTGATTCACAGATAGCTTTTCTGATATATCCTCTTTACCTATTTTTAGCCATCTGATGTTTCAACTGCTTCATCTTTGCTATACCTTTGAAAATTCCTCCTTCTTGGTGACAGATGCAAAACCTCATAGCTCAGCCATGCCTTCTGTCTCATATGCCAGTCTCCTTTGATGAGCTTTGATGGGGTGGCACGGTGGCTCAGTGGTTAGCACTGCATCCTCACAGCACCAGGGACCTGGGTTTGATTCCAGCCCCAGGTGACTGTCTGTGTGGAGATTACATGTTCTCCCCGTGTCTGTGTGGGTTTCGTCTGGGTGCTCTGGTTTCCTCCCACAGTCCTAAGATGTGCAGGCTAGGTGGATTGGCCATGCTAAATTGCCCATAGTGTTCAGGGGTGTGTGGGTTATAGGGGGATGGGTCTGGGTGGGATGCTTCAAGGGTCGGTGTGGATTTGTTGGGCCGAAGGGCCTGTTTCCACACTGTAGAGATTCTGATTGGGTTCAGCCCTTGTCTTGAAAGCTTATTTTTAGATTCTCCATTATCTTAGCTGATAGTCTCTTTTTCCTTACTTTCGCTTTGCCACTTTTATTTATCTTTTTAATTACTATCTGAACTTTCCGTATTCAGTCTGGGTCTCAACTCACCCTAACATCTGTCAATATGAATCCTTTTACTCTTTTTCATGTTACTCTGCATTGCTTTCATCACCAGGGACATCTGGCTTTGGTTGCTCTACCTTTCCTGTTTGTCAGAATGTCTTTTAACTGTACCTCATTTATTGCCTCCCTAAAAGCAAGCTTTTGTTCCATTACACCTTTGTCTGTTAATCTTTAATTCCAAATTATCTAAAACACATATATTCTTGGCCCTCTGGAATTGGCCACTCTTCAATTTACAGTTTTAAAACATTAGATTATTCTGAGTTCTGAAGAATAGTCACTGGACCCAAAATCTTAGTTCATAGAATCCCGACAGTGTGGAAACAGGCCCTTCGGCCCAACAAGTCCACACCGACTTTCAGAGCATCCCACCTAATCTACACATCCCTGAACACTCCAGCCAATCCACCTAGCCTGCACATCTTTGGACTGTGGGCGGAAACTAGAGCACCCAGAGGAAACCCACACAGGCATGGGGAGAATGTGCAAACTCTACATAGACAGTCAACCGAGGGTGGAATCAAACCCAGATCCCTGGTGCTGTTGTGAGGCAGCAGTGCTAACCACTCAGCCACCATGCTGCCTCAATGTTAACTCTGCTTTCTCTCTACAGATGCTGCCAGATCTGTTGAGGCTTTTCAGCAATTTCCGTTTGTATTTCAGATTATTCCTTGTCCTTTTCCGTAACTAACCTAAACATTAAGATGCTATGATCACTTTTCCCTTACTGATACTTGAGTCACTGACAAAAACAAAAGTAGCTGGAAAATGTCTGTTCCTGCTTTACAGCATCCACAGTTCATTTGGTTTTTATTGAGTCACTGAACCCACCTCAGTCCCCTGAATCAGATCCAGCAAATTTTCGTCTCTTGACCGTACTGATCAGGAAAATTCTGCTGAGCACACTTGAGAAATGTTGCCTCCTCTCTTTGCTTTACAATATGACCATCCAGACAATAGTAGAATAACTGAAGTCTTCCATTGTCACAATTCCATATTTTTTGGATGTCCTTCTTTTTCCACAGCACTGTAGGTGGCCTATATAATACCCCCAGAAAAAAAGGAGGAGAATATGTCCCCATCTACATCGATGGAGCTTAAGTTGACAGAGTGGAAAGCATTAAGTTCCTTGGCGTGATGATAACCAACAACCTGTCCTGGCCTTCCCACATAGATACAATGGTCAAGAAGGCACAACAATGCCTCTTCTTCCTCAGGCAGCTCAGGAAATTTGGCATTTCCATAAAGAACCTCACCAACTTCTCTAGATGCACCATTGAAAGCATACTGTCTGGGCACATTACGGCCTGGTATGGCAACTAGTCTGCCAAAGACCATAAGAAACTACAAAAAGTAGTTTCACAGCCCAGACCAACACGGAAGCCAACTGTCCATCCATGGACACGATTTACATGGCTCACTGCTGTGGAAAGGCTGCAATACCAACAAAGACCCATTGCATCCCATGATCTCCTACAACCTCTTCTGTCAGGCAGAAGATACAGAAGCCTGAACACATGCACCAGCAGGTACAGGTACAGCTTCTTCCTGGGTGTTATTGGATTGATGAATGGACTTTGTAGCCTCAAGCAATGCTGATCTTGCTAGCATTGATCTCGCCTAGCGCATGCCCTGTGCAATGTGATCTTTATGCCTCTGTTTAAGCCTTTTTACAACCTCTGATCTGTACATCCTTGCTTACTATGATCTGCCTGTACTGCTCATAAGCAAATCTTTTCTCTGTACTTCGGTACACATGACAATAAATCAATCAATCTATAACCACCAATATTTCCCTTGATGATGCTTTCCTGTCTGGTCAGAGAACTTTTTATCAACATTGATTTTCAATACTGCTGGTTTAAATGAAGTTTTTAAATGTTAACTCTGCTACATTTATTTTTATCACAAATGATACTGATATGTTTGCTTATGTCAGGTTTCTTGTAGAAAAAACTTCTTCAGCTAGTTTCTACTGCAGAATATATCAAACACTTTAATCCCAAGTCCATCCTAAATCAAGACTAAGCAAGTATAGGTGACTCTGTGAACTACAACTTTGAGGAGGAAAGCAGAAAAAAAGATGATGAACTCTTCAAAGCTTAGATTCTTTATTCTCTCAAGTAAATTTCAATGAAATGTGGGAAATGGGATTTTCTACCGAGTAGGCTGAGAGGAGTCAGAAATCTTAGCAAGTTTAGTGTACATTTTGAGATATGTGTCCTGATCCAGGTGTTAAGGGGTAAATAAGCTATTCTCTATTTAATCTCCTTAGTGGGTCACAATAAATATTTTATTTCTTTTTGAGCACACATCTATCATACTTCAATAAAAATGTAAAATTTGCTGGCAACAATTAAGGAGTCAATTACAAGAAGTTCTTAAATGAAAGAAATTAAGAACTAGGAGAGAAGCAGGCAATTCAGTCCCTCAAACCTGCTCCACCTTTTAATACAATCATGGCTGATTACTGATCCACTTTTCCACACTCCCCATAAGCCCATTAACCTGTTACTAATTTAAAACCTGTCTTAAATTTATTCAGTATCCTGGCATCTGCCTCACTTAGGGATCGTGAATTCCACAGATTCATGACTCTTTGAAAGAAACAATTCTTCCTCATCTGTTAAAAATCTGCCATCCCTTAGCCTAAAGCTATGACCTCTCATTCCAGATTGTTCCACAAAAAGGTGAATGTAATTCTTTATTAACACCAAGAAAGATAATAAATCACATCAGCAAACACACAAATACAGGTATAAAGTTTAAAAAGGGAGAGTTATAGTTGCACCTGACACCACAGCTGTTTGGTTGATATTTTGTAGCCACAATAGTGGTATAATTTTAGTTCTCAGTAAATGGGTATTTCTTTGATTTGTTTTATCACTGGTGCTGGTTTCTGCAATGATGAGAAGCAAACAGGGAGAGGGAGAGAATCTCTATTCCTTTGTGTTACTGATCAATGTTCTTTTTCTCTGATTGTTGCTTTCCCAAGTAGCTAATGAAATACGGTTCAGTTGTATACCCCCAAGTCTGGACCCTTTCATGTCTAAAATGTGTAATTCAATATTGAAAATTGAAACAGAAAAATGAGTTACTTGATGTATAACTCAATTAACTAGTTTCAATGCCTTTAAATAAGATTGTAATTTCAATTCACATGATTTTGTTTATTCCACATTAGAGTTCTGAGATTATCTTAATCTGTCGACAGATGATCACTGCAACCATTTTAGGTCTACTTTTCTTCCTTTTTAAAATCATTTAGCCCAAAAAGGTCTCAGGTATTAAAATCAGGGATGGAAGCTGAAAATTGGTAGTCCATACTTTACCACAGTGGTAACTCACATTTGATTGTTCCTATTCTCTGCTTACTGAGTTCTGTAAATAGATTAAACTTAAAATGGATTATGTCTCTAGACTCTGGGTCCCACATTTGAAACAGACAGCAGCAGCGATGATGTCCACCTCACAATTCTGCTGAAGGTGAGGGGGACATATGGAAGGTACTATATGGATAGGGTATGTGTTCTCCAAATTTTATCAACTCAGTGATTTTAATTGTGGTAACTAAAATTTAATTTCACAGACTTGCATGGACAATTAAGTACCTGATTGCAAAGACTATACGGAACTTGTAAATCTAATCACATCACCAATGTAAATTGCTCTGAAAATTTTCTTAATATCTAATATCATTTCCCCAATGGAAGTTGTCTGAATCCAGGCAACTTCAGTCCAGCAACTGAAGTCAGTTATGGATGGAAAGTGGTGAAGAAATCACTGAAGTCACGTCGGATACTCTCCATCCCACGAGTCACCAGAGACAGTGGCAGAACTGGACCCAATCTGTAGGGAAACAGAACCTACCCAGCCCAGGGAAGAGCTTCATGTTAATATCAAGTATTTGGAAGAGAAGAAGGCAGGTGAAGGAGGAGGATCTGACTATTCAATCACTTCATTGAAGAAAAAGTCCTTACAACCTTCAGCTACCGTAACAATTTTGTCCTTATAATCTCATGTTTTATGTTATATGCAGAATCCCCCTGGCTAGAAGATAGACCTATTGGCATTGTGTATATATGCCCCAAAGATATACTGTTTCTGTCACAGCAAAAGAACTGCATCAGACTCTCAATGCAATACTGCAGCCCGGACCAACACCTGACAATGTGTCAATGCAACCCAGGCTAAAGCATTTCAAAGCACCAATACAGCCCAAGGCAAAGCCTCTTAATGTGTCAATGCAGCCCAAGTGAATATGCAGCAATGCAGTCCAGGTCCTTGCCTCTGCACCCTGGCTGCACAGGGTGAAATGCTGTCAATTATTATTGCATTAAGGGAGGCATGCATTTCATGTGGAACATCTGTAGACTCTGTTGGAATATTGATTCTTGAAACTTTCCAAATATATTAAAATCATGGTCGTTTTACGCAGAAGTCCGTTTTAAGAGCGTTGGATCACAACCCGTAGATTGAACATCAACCTCGCCTATATTGCATTCAATGAGTCTAAACATAGTACGATTTGTATTTATGTAGTGTCAATATTATTTACAATACCTTACAGTAGTATTTCCGTACCATTATCCAACTGTGACCCCATGTCCAGGTTTGTACACTGAACGGACTGGTTCAGTGAGATCTCTTGAGAGTTGGGGAATGTAGGGCTGTTAAATTGGGACCCTGCTGCAACAGGGATGCGGGTGTTATAACCCGATCAAATGCCTGGGCGGCTGTTTCAGCTCACGACACCACTCGGGGTCCTAAACCCCGCTTTGAAAAGCCCAGATTTTGAGTCTGTATTATTTTTGAATCTGAGATACTAATGCACGGGATCAGGATCCCGGACCAACAGTAGAGCTCTAGTAGCAGCCAGCAAACTAATTACTTATTTGTCAGATCGTCTTGGCCTCTGCCATCTGGGGGGTTACTGCGCTCAAGGACATTCATATCCATGGTTCATACATGTTGGTGGTGTTAAGCTGACGAAGAAAGGTGGTAATAATTTCGACTGGGCCACAGACATCGTTAAACCAAACGGTCTAATCCTGTGCTGTCGATACCTTTGCGTTCTTGGTCAAGATGGTGCGGCTTTAAGGTGAACGTGTTGTTTTACCATGTTCTGCCCTCTAGTGTTCAAAGGGCAATCTTTTGTTGCTTTATGCTTGGTGGATATCGTGATACTTCAAAATGCTGGGAGTTATTGTGTAAGATGAGTTGGGAAGTTGTGGCGCACCTGACTGTTTTATCTAATTACAGGCACCGTGACAGAAACGGTCAATTTACCATCGAAAAAATACGGACTTGGGAGAAATTAAAGTGGATGCATGGAGGCTGAAACAAATGTGTTCGGCCTACTGCCGAGAGTATGTTCAATGTTAACGTCTCGCATCAAAGGAGTTCGCTGGAATTAAACTAGTTTCGGTTTTAATTCTGATTCCTTTCGTGCTTATTTTGTAAAAGTTTTTCTTGGTGATTTTCAAGGAAAATCGTGTTGTTTAACATGTGTAGAAAAATCTAACGTGTCAAACGGAAAGATGTGTTCTGCAGCCTCAACATTATGCTTTAAGGAGAATGTAATTGTTAGCATTTATCATTTTAAATCACATTTTGGAATAGATAAACTGACGATTCCTTTTCAGCTAATTTATTTGGTTTAAATCCAATCTAAGAGTGAAACGAATTAGTGTATACTTCAATGTGCGATATCTCTTGCAACTTGAATAGACAGCCTGCTGTTTGGTTTCTGAAGAAGGGTCTAGGCCCGAAACGTCAGCTTTCCTGCTCCTCTGATGCTCCTCTGCTTGGCTTGCTGTGTTCATCCAGCTGTGCACCTTGTTATCTCAGATTCTCCAGCATCTGCAGTTCCTGCTATCTTTGGTTTAAGGATGTAGTTTTCTGAAGAAGGGTCCTGACCCGAAACGTCAGCTTTCCTGCTCCTCTGATGCTGCCTGCCTCCAGCATTGGCAGTTCTAACTAACCCTACTCAACATCATTGTTGTGTTTGTTACAGTCTATCTTCATTCCATCAATCCATTTTTCCCGTTTGTGGCTGATTGCGTCTTAATGGAATCTTTCTGTGTAAGTTCTGCTAACAAAACACGTACCAGCAACCACGTGTCCGTTTTCCGTATTGGCCAGACGTGAGTGGGGATTATTCCTTGCAATTTTCAGTAAAATTCTAAGCGAATGCTGGTTTAGTTCTTTGATTACAGTTGGTGAGGTTATTTTGGTAGTTAATAGTCTCCCTAAACCTCAACACATTTACTTCAAATGTCCCTCTTTAACAAAGATTTTGGCCATTTGTCCGAATGTTTCCCCGTTCGTTTGGCTCACGATATTTTTCGGACTGAACATTCTAAATACATTTCATCCTGTTATCAATGCAGGTTGAAGGCGGTACCATTGTGGTATTGGATCTTTGTTTGTCGTGATCCGAGACGCTTTTGACCGTCTAAGAAGACACGACCTTGCTGACTAATTCCCGGAGTTTATCTCCTCGTTCGACCCCTGAATCGATGGCCGAGATAGGACAAACTGCCGCCCCTTGCAGTTACTGCTCCGCTGTTTGGATAACAATGACTGTTGAAATGAAAGACACACTGGAAAATCTAATTATCATTAATGGCTTTAGATTAAACGTTTGAAATATAACCAGGTGAGCAGCAGGTAATGTCCCTTTCCTGTGCGTGGGAAATCCCGTCTCACTAACTTGATTGAGTTTTTTGGAGAAGTGACGAGGAAGATTGATGAAGGCAGAACAGTGAATGTTGTCTGTATGGACTTCAGTAAGCATTCGTCAAGGTTTTGCATGGTAGACTGGTTAGTAAGGTTAGATCACATGGAATCTAGGGAGAACTAGCCATTTGGATACAAAATTAGCTCGAAGGTAAAAGAAGGTGGTGGTGGAGGGTTCCACTTCAGACTGGAGACTTGTGAGTAGCAATGAGCCACAAGGATCGGGACCTTGATCAGATGGGCTGAGGAATGGCACATGGAATTTAATTTAGATAAATGTGAGGTGCTGCATTTTGGAAAGGCAAATCAGAGCAGGAGCTGTACACTTATTGGTAGGGCCCTGGGTATGTTGCCAAACAGGGGTGCAGGTTCATGGTTCCTTGAAAGCAGAGTCACAGACAAACAGGGTATCGAAGATGGCATTTGGTATGCTTGCCTTATTGATCAGTGCATTGTGTATATGAGTTGAGAGGTCATGTTGTGGCTGTATAGGACAATGGTTTTGCCTCTTTTGGAATACTGCATTAAATTTTGGTTTCCATGCCATAAGAAAAATGTTGTGAAACTTGAAAAGGTTCAGAAAAGATTTACAAGGATGTTGCCGAGTTTGGGGGCTTTGAGCTATAGAGAGAGACTAAATAGGCTGGAGCTATTTTCCCTGGAGTATCAGAGATTGAGGGGTGATCATATGGAAGTTTATAAAATCATGAGAGGCATGGATAACATCCATAGTCAAGGTCTCGAAACTAGAGGGCATAGGTTTAAGGTGAGAGGGGAAAGATTTAAAAGGGACCTAAAGGACAATGTTTTCATGCAGAGGGTGGTGCATGTATGGAATGATCAGCCAGAGGAGGTGGTGGAGGCTGGTGGAATTACAACATTTAAAAGCCATCTGGATGGGTATATGAATAGAAAGGGTTTAAATAGATAGGGGGAAAATACTGGACACAGAAAGAGCCCATTAATCAGAACATCTGGTCAGCATGGATGAGTTGGACTTGAAGGTCTGTCTGTGTGCTGTACATTTCCATGATTTTGACTCTTGGGCTAAGGCCTACCTACAAGTCCCACATGCGCCAGAGGTGTTTAATTACATCTCTGAACAGATTGATTAGAAAATACCTACTCCCCTGGCAGCATTTCCCTCATTTAGAGAGTTCTTATAGTGCATAATAGTGTCCCTACCTCTAGGCTAGAAATTTCGGGTTCAAGTCCCACCTATGCCAGAGGTATTTAATGCCATCTCTGAAAATATCTATAGTCCTGTGACTCAGGAGAAGGGTGGTGTGATATCTTGAAATCCATCAGCTTCTCAGAGTCTTCAGAAAGAGAATCCTTATTCCGAGTAAAACCTTGAATTCTGAAATACGACCACTGTTAAAGTTGTTCAGAGCTGAAATAGTTAGGACATTGCCTTTCAGAATATTTGACAGAATATATTCCCAGCCTGTGAGATCTTGGTGTAGATACTTTTACCTAAGTGATGCTCTTGCACACCTCTGAAGCAGGTGGAACTTGAACCCCGGTTCAGAGGTAGGGACATTACCACTTCACCACAAGAGTCACGGTGTAAGCTTTTGAAATCGATTTCAGAAAGCAGTCAATATTTGAGTTTCTGATTGGCTCTTGGCCTTTTGCCGAACTTTGTGTACACCGCCACCCTCCGTGGAGAGTGTAGCCTTAGTGGTAGAAGCTTTGGCAAAGTACTTTTAAAAAAAGTAGCTGGCCTCGCCCCGTCTGTGGAGGAGGTTATTTGTAGGCAACGTGTTGCTTATCTATGTCTACAGCTCCTCTGGGGTGACTAATAACATTGTCTTAGGATAAAAGCACATTGAGCTGTTTACGGAGAGACGCGTACAGTATAAAAGGAGTGTGTCTGGCTTGTGGCAGCAGTATTGTCGAACAGGACCAGAGTGAAGCACGCAGCTCTTCTAAACTGGACCCAAGATTAATTTGATTCCGCTGTTTACTTACCTCCGGCGCATTTACTATTAGAAGCCGCCGATAGTCTTTCCGTAAGGAAGGGAATACTATCCGACTAGAACACTCTGATTTAATCTGCAGAATGGACTTTAATGTGTTCTTTTCCCTGCTCCCTCTGTTGTGGGCGCTGCACTTTTCAACAGGTGGGTTTAAATCCTCATGAGAACTTTAAAATCTGTCTGTCTAATGTTCACATGATTCAAAGTTGGTCTCTGCGTTAAGACGCATTACCCGGATAATGGGGGAAAACACAAATATTTTAACTAATCGTGAATTATTCGATAATTTGAATTAAGAAGTTTATCAAATAAGATCAGGTATCACGTGTCTCTTCCCATGTGTATCTTTCTAATGCTTATCTTTCTATCATACACAAAGATTAACGCGTATGTAACAAATTCAGTGCTAATTTACGCCATGTCTAATGGTGATGTTTGTTTCTATTTGGCTTTTTAATTCAAACTGTTTAAAAATAAATATTTTCATAAAAATCTAATCTATAACACGTGTTTAATACAGAATTAAGCAATTCGCTAACCAGGTAACGTAATACCTATCGTCTCCACGCCAACATCGAAGTACTGTTTATTCCTGATGACTTTTTTCTCCAAAACGCGTGCCTTGTCGATTGTCATTGAATTATGTGATGGCAAATTTCATAAAACTGAAAGTAACTGGACTTTGTGGCTGAAATGTGCTACCAATTGACTTAACAGACAGGTTAAAATTGAAAATGTGCGTGAAAAAGAAAACGCAAGGAACGATGGCTGCAGTGTGTGAATTACCGGCTAGCTGGCTCTCTGACTCAGCAGGTGCTCTCCAAAATCAGCTCAGTTTCCAGGAAAGCAGCCCGTTGTTCTAAGCTGCATAATACTCAGTAACACCACTGGCACCCTTTCAGCAGAGAGCGCTTCAGGGGCTTTCTGGAGCCTTTAGGAATCTGCCATCCGATCAGAAGCGTCCTTCACAAATTACTAACAGAAAAGACCATCTCCACAGCTGAAAACGATATATGCTGGTTTTATTGGAGTTTCGCTGTAATGTGTTGGATCTGAGATTGGATCTGGAGAACGGTAGCAGCACTCGTTGCTCCCACCTCATGTTCCAGATTTGAATGAGCAATTATCAGAGATTTACTGGTTGTGCTGACCAGCGGAGCCGGGCCGTATACAAAGCCTGAGCCCACTCTCCCCGCCCCCACCCGCGGGATACACACAGAGCTCGAGATCCCGGCCTCAAACACCTTTATAAGGAGGCAACACTACATTCAAATATTGAAAAGAAACATTTTCACTCATTACAGTTTCACACTAGAGAAACTTTTGATCAATACTTAATTCTGTAAAATAGTATTACTGATAAGTTACAAGCAATGGTGTAATCAATGAAAGCCTTCAGCCCCTCTCTGATACTGTGCGGCACTACAATCCCCTGCGGTTGTCCACAGGTTCTCCACTTTCTGGTGCAGCAGTGACCAACTCTCCGGTCTCCTCTGCCAGCCAAGCTTCCAGCTGGATTCCCCGCCGGCTCAGCCGCACTAAGCGCTGTTCCTGCTCCTCCTTTCTGGATAAAGAATGCATCTACTTCTGCCACTTGGACATCATCTGGATCAACACACCCGAGTAAGTAACTCCTAGTGCCTAAGACCTGATGAAGCTTGATCTTTCCCGGAAAGTAGGGGTATTGATCTCTAGCATACGTAGAAGTGCATTGTTAAGGAGTCAAATATAGTCAGGGGACAGTCCCGAGAACTAGATATAATGAAAGATGGAACCTTATTATGTGAATTTCGCAGTACAATTATAGCAACCAATACAAGTGGACAGGGCGCCTGGCGAGGCACCCTATTGTGGCGCGAATTTATAACAGCTTCCCCACAAGAGACTGTCTCTTCTATAGATAGTCAATAGTCTCATTTTAAACGCCAACCTCTAAAGAAAATTCTTCTGCATTAAGAGACCATTAGAACTGTTGGCGTTTTCTTTGCTATATACCGTCATTTAAATTTTCTAGATAGGCATAAATATTAATCTCTTAAACGGGAAAGTTGAGGTGACTTATTTAACCTTCATAATAGTGAATCTTTATCATAGGACTATTCTGGCACTTTACGATGTTCACGGTTGGCGGGGGGAGTGGGGGAAATGGCGATTGCTTTTGAAAATAGTGCTGTACTTTGATTCTTTTCCCTTTAGGCGAATTGTCCCATATGGACTGGGCAGTTCCCCTCGGGCCAAACGGTCCGTGAAGAAAAAATTGACAACGCTGGCTCAACGGAGTCAACGGTGTGAATGTCGAAGCCAAGAAGACAGCGTATGCTGGCAATTCTGTGAAGATGGGCAACAGACACCAAGGTAGAAATTCACCACACCCACATTTTCAGATTAGTCACTGGTACGAATAGGTCAGGCCTAAAGCCAAAGAGTTGTGAAAACGTCCAGGACTAAAATATTCAGGCTATAGATTCCTTTCTTTCGAAAAAAAGGAAGCCTTAGATCATAACGGTTAATCGCTGAGTAATATTACTTATTTTGAGGTGAAATAATGTGGATTGAATAATGTAGAAATAACGTAGAATGTAGATTTTATCGAAGTAAAAAGTCAACGATCGACTTTATGAATGAATGATTCCCTACTTTTTCTGCATGAATTTCACCGTCTGTAGCAGGTGTTTTTAACATTTTTACCCTTGTGTATGGGTATGATGGTTCACGTAAAACCAAGATAGCTGCAAGTAATAACTAATTTTAAAGAGTTTCCGCACATATAAATCGCGAAAGCAAAGCGTTCAAATCGATCTGTTGATTTGTTGATCTGTTGAACAGATCGAACATCGATCTGTTCTTCATTTCCTAAAATTGCAAATCGATGTGAATATGCAAACTTGTCTGGCTTCAGTTATATTTTCTGACGGTGGGGGCACTGTAATCCTCCACTTTTCTATTTCTCATTCAACAGCCTGTGCCGCAGGGGAAACCCCAAGCAGATATTCTCAGCTTCGCAAATTTTTTTTACAAACTTTACAATTTAAGTTTAAATATGTTAAAATGAGAGCAGAAAGTACAATTTTAAAGTAAAACTGTCCCTCCGCACACTTTGCTCCATTCGATTCTTGACCCCCTCTTCCTGACCCACAGGATGCTGCTCCATCTGAAAGAACAATTTTGACTTCCTTTTTTGCAATAAGTTTATGTTTCAATCGTCAATACATAATATTTAATGATCTACAGAAATGGCAAACCTTCACTAGGTTAGGAATTACCAGTGAAACTTAAAGTTTGTTCTGCCCAGCCTGCAGAACACTCCACTGCAGCCACTTATCCAAATCTGTTGATTCATTTCCCTGTCTAATTTTGCTGATCATTTTCATTGATCACCACAACCTCCTTCTTTCCTTGTGATGCTGTTTTATTTATGTCCTTGCCATTAAAAATTTGCATGTGCCCACTTTGACTTGGGTTATGTTGTGTGGAGGAAAGATTTTATTTTACAAGATTGAGTGTGCTTCTCTCCAACTAGTAACAGTTTCATTTTGTGATTTATTATAGAATAATTATTTAAAGGGCTATAAAACACGTCACCAATTAGTCTATTGTCACTTATATTTGAGGGTAAATCCTGTTTGGTTCTATTCACTTTGATCCTTGCTCAACAGTGTGCAGATTGGAACTGGCACAAGTTTGTTTTCAAACTTGTCAACAATTATCTTTAATGACCATAAAATTAGGAGCAATCAAAACCATGGCCGTAAGAGCTTTCCATCAACAATTCTGTAGCAAGAATGGAAAATTTCAAACTAGCCCTGTGATGCATATTACATGTAATACAATGTCATGAATCACTTTCTAATCTTTGAACATGAAATTATTCATACATTCGTAGGCATTCTAGTACAACTTATGAAAGATTCCTTTGATGGTTTTGCCCTTATTCTGATTGTTTTTCTAATTTATCTAGGTTATTGCCTAAGATAAAACAGCACTGATAATGTGAATTGCTGTTGACTCTAAAATTAATAAAGAACTATTCTATTTTCTCTGCAGATTTTCAGTCAAGACCAAAGTACAAAAGCAGAACACAGTGGAAGCTTCAGATAGAATGGGCCATAACAAACCAAACTGCACTGGACTGAAATGTATTTATCATCTCCTTAACATTAATAAAAGGTGAATTTCATTCATTTTCACTTATTGTCTGAAACGTCAGCTTCATCATATTTCTATATATCAAATCTTTGTAAAACAATAAAGTGGGAAGATTCTGTTTTTTAACATGTCAGTGACAGCATAGGCATTGATGAAACATGTCCTATGAACAGAAGTACAAGTCTAAAGGAGCAGATTTGCAATGTCACCAAGCAACGACCAGAGAAAATACTACCATTTACCCCCAATATATTTCAGTGTTCAGAATTGAAATTGATTATTTACAAAAGGATTTAAATAGTTGAAATTCTATTTTGGAGAATGTGTTTAGAAAACATACTGCAAGATTCCCTCAGGGATGATTTCTTATTTGTGAATTGAAGTTATTGTCAGAAATTAATTTTGTTTGAAATAGTCAGAGATAAATTGTAATGTATATGCAACATTTCTCTACAATCATTTATAGATCTGTCAGCATGATTTTATTAAAACGGTGTTCACATAATTTATGCTTTGATTTGAAGGTTGGAGTCAGCAAACAGCAAGCATTTACCTACATCAATGAAATGGATTTACAGAATAAGGGAAGTAAGACAAGACCGTCACAATAAACTGAAGACATTACCAATTTCTATGACACACCCTGTGGCACAGTGCAGGGACTGCAAACGCTGACAAGCTGCCAGTTAACCAAAGCAAAGAAAACACCGTGTGTTGGCTGCTTCACAGAATGGATTACCATTCTGTTCTGGCAAGGGACCAGGGATTGACACTTCAGTGAGGAGCTCGCCAAAACTGTTAGAGGCCAAGCTACAGCCTAGCCGTACGTAAGAAAGACTGACCAGCAGAATGGAAATTAAAACAAGACACCTTTAAAAATGAAACAAGTTTGACTTAAAATAATACAATGAAATTCTGCAATTCATGCTCACCAGCTACAGAATGGATGTGTGTCTACCAAAATGGGCTGAGATGCATGTAACACACTAAACCAAGGAGTTCTCATTGAACAACAGAAACAAAGAACCGAGGATGTGGGAAATCTGAAACAAAAACAGAAATAGCTAGTGAAACTCACCAGGTCTGGTATCATCTGTGGAGAGAAAGCAGCAGCAATGTTTTGGGTCAGATGACCCTTCTTCACAAGATGTTGCCAGAGCCAGTGAGGTTCTCCAGCAATTTCTGTTTTTGTTTGAGTTCTCACTGAACCCTAACTTAATGAGATTGGACAGATCAATGACCAGAGTGGATTTCAGTGACATGGCCATGGGAATAGGAAATAGGAATAGGAAAGTGAATTTAACACACCAAATGAAGCAATGATTCAAAAGCACAAAGTGAGTGTGTACATAAATAATACATACAAACTTAAAATACTCAACTTAATATATTTTTCAAACATTGTATATGGAGTGCTGAAACTGCAGAATACACTTTTAAATTAAATCTACCTCACTTTTTGTAAGTGTAATTGGCTACAGATATGCCCAAGAAATAGGATTTACCTTTTCATGAATGGTTTAAATACTCCACTGTTTGAAAAATGTCGATGGGGTTAGTGTGATTGTGTATTATGTTTGGATATGATAGAGTGGGAATGTATTTAATAGCAGTGTATTTTGTTACTTCGGAAATAACATGTCTGGATGTTATATGATTGACTACATTGTCTGCATGAGTAACAGTGTCTGGATGTAAATAATGAACATGATTTTATGTGACTATATATCTGTGTGGATAAATGTAATGCATTTCATTAACAGTTTATTGTACAGCCAGATAAATATTACATCTTTATATTTGGTAGATGAAGTGTAAAGGAGATGATGCAATGTTTCTTCTAAAAAGATGATAAGCATTGATAGTCAGCAGGAACAGACATAACAGCAACAACTGCATGATTGAAATATTAATGAAGATAGTAGCAAATAGTATCAATAACTGTTGAAAGTGAGGCATTAATTGGCTTAAATTTTTAACATATCATTCACATTATTTTGACATTCCTAACTTTGGTAACTGACTGTATTTTAAACAGTGTCATAATGTGTCATGCAGGCCATATTGGTCTAGTGTGATTATTAGCTGGTATGTATTTTTATACAGAAATCAGTTTTATGTCATGTTTTTGAAAGTAGTTTACCTGAACAATAAAACATTTCTATTTAATATGAAAAATATATACACATTTTCTTATTCCAGAGAGGACAACCACTAGTTAGTTCTGAAAATGAATTTGAAACAAATTCTTGATTTGTTGGGGGGGGGTTCTGATTTCTGAAAAAGGGTCTAGGCCCGAAACATCAGCTTTCCTGCTCCTCTGATGCTGCTTGGCCTGCTCTGTTCATCCAGTGCTACATCTTGTTATCTCTTGATTTGTTGGTGTGGATTTGCACAGATTGGGTGATATTGTCTATTAGCTCCCTATATTTCCACCATAGAAATTTCAGTTTCGTGGTTCAGAATTTTGCCTATGTTTTCTGTAAGGGCTCCTAACTAAGATAGTATCCCACTACCTAGGATGTATTATGTTACATATCACAAAAGCTGAGCACTTGGAAGTTAGCAATCTAATTAAAAGGATTAGAACAATGGAAAGTGTGAGAATTGGCATTTTTTTTAAAAATCACCATTAAAGGACGGATGCATGTTTGGGCTTTAAGACAATTTGAGTAGAGGGATATTTGTTGTTCACTTAGTGGCACAACATCTAACTTGGAAGTGCTTAGTACTGAAGGAGGGTGCCTGCAATTGAAAGTGATCCATTTCCTAACAAACATTTCTGATTTTGCTAACTCAAGAGTGAAATGGAATAAAGTGTACTGTGAGAGGTCATTTCATTTGCTTTACTTCAGACTCAGTTAAATTCATGGCACAATTTACTTGATTTAACTTTAATATTGATGGAAAACTGTCCTCCTGTACGGTGACTGGTTGTGTCCTTTTAGTTGATTTCAGTGACTGAACTCCCAGATAACAGGTCATTATGCAATGAACCTCAATATGTTTCATCTTAAACCATTACAAGTGCCTGTAGTTTACAAGTGAACAACAGACCACTTTATATATATATATGCTTTGAATTATAAACGCAGCATGAAAGACACCAATGAGATTCCGAGAAATTATGAGAGATTTCCAATTTATGGAAAGTATATTCTACTGGTTGTTCTTTCACACTGTCTTTTAGTAGTTGTGCACTAGCTGCAATAACTTTCTAGCAAAATTTGAAAAAGGATCCAAATAGGCTAAAATGACAACCAGCACAAATCCTCAAATTACTCACATGACATAGTCTACACACACAAAATGGGTGGACAGGATCAGGCATGTGCTAATCTAAAAGCAAATGATTTCTGGACCGTGTCTGATCCGATTTTTTTTTTTAGCAAATATTTTTAATTAGTGTTATTTGTGTAGACTTGTAGACATGTCATTTTGGTTTTTACAACTACAATTTTGGAAATGAAATTCTTTCCTTGCTATTTCCTTTGGTGATGGAAGAAAAGGAGGAGCTTGAAGCAGAATTACTTGCTGCAAGGGCTGATTACTCACGTACACCCTTATCTATAAAGGATAAGGTCACCATTGTCCTGGAGGACCATAGGGCTCCTCATTAAAGAGAGACAGCTGGCAGTATGTTTAAACTGAGCGTCACCCATGCCTCAGGCAAGCGATGAGGCTGAGAGAGTAGGATCTTCATGGTAATCACAGCAAGTGTAGGAACTGAACTTGCACCGTTGGCATCATTCTGCATCACAAACCAGTCATTCAGCCAACTAAGCTGAACTGATCCAAGAATATGCATTCTGCAACATTGGGAGAAATTCCATTGTTACAAGATCAACTGCGTCATCTCAGACTCCACACTTAGGTCCCTGTTGCATATTCACAGAAGCAAATTTTGCATCTTATCCAACATTCATTCCTCAACCTATACCTCAAAATAAATTTATCACTTGTCATCTCATTTTTTGTGGGACCGTAGTGTATGTAAATTGGATGATATGTTTGTCAACATAATTTGTTGTGATTTATTGGCTATGAAAGTTCTTTTAAATGTCTAAATTAGACAAATGAGACGATAAACTCAAATCTTTCTACTAGCTATTTGGTAATACTTGACGTAATAAAAAGCTAAGTAATGGAGGGTGGTGTGGGAGGAGCATGGGGTACAGCACCAATTGCTACCCACATCTCTCATTATCTACTACATTCTCTCTTTGAACAATCAATATAGTCTGGGAAGAACCATTTGAAAGAATTGAATTTCTTTTCCAGAATGCTTAATGAAACAGGCACTGAGCGAGAGGTTAGCAGCCCCATACATACTAAGCTTCCAGCTTTCTGCTACAATTCACATTGTACGTACCTTCACCAATGAAGAAAATCCTAGCTTCATCAAGCAGTGAATTCTGTTATAGCAAAGTACATTTTAAGCAAATGGCCAAAGTCCTCTTGTTCTTATTAGTAGGCTTTTAAAAATATGGAAAGTTTTCATAACAGCGCTGGATTCTTAATGCATTTTATTATTGCACGAGTTGGTTTTTTAAACACTTAAAGTAATTTCTTATTTAGCTGGCTAACCAGGAAGATGAAGAACCTTGGCTTTTAACTCACATCACAAATCTTAAATGTTACCCATGAGTTGCAAACAAAATTTGGTTGTGACAATGAGTTTGTAGAGTATATTCTAGGCACATGAGTTGGGTTCAATGCAACTATGCTGACTGGTACATTTATACAGTGACATCTTAAAGTAATGATAGTAATATTCTGGAAAGCTATTTCAACAGAGCAGACTTGCCAAGTTTGAATTATATTCGGTGGGACAAAGAAGGGAAATGTTACAGAGTCTGAAACATCCGTTTTGTTTGCTTTTGTACAAATAATCATGCAAGAATCACCCAGTGACCTCTTGAAAACATGAACTCCAAATGAACTGCTTGTTGGTCTGGTTGGAAGTGTAGGAGAAATTGCAGGACTCCAGGAGGACGACAATGGTAAGGTGCAAATATTATAACACATTAGAAGAACAGTCATATGTACTGAATAGAGTGAGCAGCATATCAAGAAGGGAAGCAAGTATGATTAAAGTTATATACCAAAACAGTTCTGTGGTAACATATCTCCATATTCTGACAGTTATTGTGAGACTATCCCAAGTCAAGTAATAGAAGTGAAAATAAGTAGAATTTGCAAATTACTTAATCCAATAAATTAATTTCCACGGCTGCACTCCTTCTGATGTAATTTCACTACCCACTGATTTTCCAGTAGAATGCAAATCTCTCATATCAGGGTAGCAGGTGGTATATTTTATGAAACAATTCATGCATAAAAGTAATTGTTGCTTATGGAGGTATATTTTGAAAGGATTGAACCTAATAACTAGAGAGATGTATAGAGCTATTTGTACGTACCATTTTATTTACACAATTTACACAGTATATTAAATGATTTGGTCTATGTACAGTTACTGTATACAAGTGCACCGTAGTGTATGCAAGTGCATAGTTTTAATATGCCAAAGCAACTTCAGAAAATCTATACTCCTTAAGTGTTTTGAACTCATCTGACCTTAATTTAAATCTCTTCCTTCCCCTGGTGGTGGTGAGCTGCCTTCTTGAACAGCTGCAGTCTACCTGCTGTGGGTTGACCCACAATGCCATTAGGGAGGTAACTCCAGGATTTTGACCCAACAACAGTGAAGGAATGGTGATAAATTTCCAAGTCAGGATGATGAGTGGCTTGCAGTGGAACTTGCAAGTCGTGGTGTTTCCATGTGTCTATTTCCCTTGTCCTTCTAGTTGGAAGTGGTCATGGGTTTGGAAGGTCTGTTTGAGGATCTTTGATGAATTTCTACAGCACATCTTGTAAATTGTACATTCTGCTGCAATTGAGCACCAGTGGTGGAGGGAATGGATGTTTGTGGATGTGATGAGAGGGTTGCTCTGTTCTAGATGATGTCAAGCTTCTTGAATGTAACTGGAGCTGCACCCATCCAGGCAAGAGGGGAGTATTTTGTCACTCTCCTGACTTGGGTCTTGTAGATGATGGACAGGCTTTAGGGAGTCAGGAGGAGAGTTATTCACCACAGTATTCCCAGCTTCTGTCCTGCATTTGTAGACAGTGTGTTTATGTGGTGAGTCCAGTTGAGTTTCCAGTCAATGGTAACCCCCAGGATGTTGATAGTGGGGGATTCAGTTATGATAACTCCATTGAGTGTCAAGGGGCAGTGGTTACATTGTCTGTTACTGGTGATGGTCATTTGTGTGGCATTAATGTTACTTGCCACTTGTCACTTACTGTTTTCCTAGTCAGGTACAATAGTTTTGCCGTATATCTGCCTGACTTATTTTTTATAATATTTTAAACAGCTCAGTTAGATAACTCCTCAACCTTCTATAGTGATGAAAATGCAAGCCAGGTGTATGCACCCAGTCCTCATAATTTAACGTTGTAAGCCACAGCATTATTTCGGTGAGTACCGACTGCACCTGATCTGGTGTTTCCTCCAGAAGTTCTATGCCCAAATTGAATGCATAGGGTCTTGTCAAAGCTGTATACAATGAAAGAAAAACTTCCTTCACTTTGTATTTTTAGCCCTTTGAAACAAAACCCAACATTCAATTTGTCTTTTTGATTGATTTTTCACCTGCCTTAGGACTCAAATGAAAGAGAATATCTCCTGTAAATAATATTTTTCAGCATGCTTTCCTACTATTAAGATGGTGACTTCTTGATCGAAAGTAAGATCCAGTAAATTAACTCCTTCCAAGTGATCCAAAAAGAGCAAGATCTTTATTATAATATTTAAATCAATGTTGTTTTATTTATAGGATTTAATCAGGAACTGGAGGCAGGCATATTGGATTCAGACCATCACCTAAAAATATATATACAGTGATAAAGAACCTACTTTCCAAAATATTAATATCTTTTTTAAAATGAAGACTGTAGCTTTGTATTTATTTTTTATGGTATAAGTTCAATGGGTAAAGGAAAAATATTGTTACTGATTTTTACCATTATCACAGTTGCAAAAATATTTGTCTCAGGATAAGTAAAGACTTTTGTAAGGAGCTGTTGTCACCAAATGAATAAGGACTAGAAATTAGATTGTTCTATTTTTTGACATGGAGATTGTGATTTGTGGCCTGCACATGAACTGTTCAAGTGAGGTAGACAGCACCTAAAGTTGATGCACGGACCTCACTTCCATAATCAGCCCTAAGGGATCCTGCATCACTGTCCTTTATCCGATGTTAGTCGAAGCCATTGTACACTACAAAGGGAAGAGCAGTGTTTTGAGCAAAGGACATGATCCTGGCAGTGTTCTGTTTTCAAAGCTGTAGTCACTATAGCTGCATTAACATACAACAAATGGTTGGACAATCATTTTAAAACTCTCAGGGCAAAGTCCTCCCAAGCAGGGAAAAATGCAGATATTGGTGAGAAAGTTAGATAAATCACGTGAGATTGCCAGTGAGGAGCTTCTCAACGTTGAGAGCAAAAGTCCCATTTTCCAACCAAGTGTTGAATGACGAGATAAGATTCTCACCAGTGAGTGACAAGAGGTTTACTTGCCTGCACTAGCATGCATTAACATCTTTTAATTAATTAATTTTGCCTAATTTATCTGCAGTTTCCCACCTGCTGGATAGAAGCTAGATAGCGACAATTTCTGACATGAAAGTCAGAGCTGTTACTTGGCAACTCCAGGTCACCACTTGCTCTTCCAGAAATTGAACTTGGACACTAGTCACCAACATCTCAGGGTACACCCCAAGGGCAGCAACTGCAGGTACCCCACCTCCAGTCCACTGACATTGGCATTGGACATGTATCAGCTTTATTGACAATGTCCAATCTACTTGCAAGACAGTTCTTCATTTCATCCGGCAATGGAGTGTGCCAGCACCTTTATTTGAAGGTTGCTGCCAGGACATTTTGCATGCAGGGACAGGCATCCTGGATTTAACCATGGTGCATCACAAGGATCCTCAATTGCTCTTTTAGCACTTACTACTTGGATGCTCACAACATCTCTTCCTTACCTTATTTTTTTGCAATCTTCTTCCTCAGCCAGATCTTAAAGGTTCATAGTACTCTGTCTTGCCTTACCTTTAAGAGCAGACACAAAGGCATGATTGTCAGCAGTAATCAGTAAAAGGGAGAACATTTTTATATAAGGCAGCTTGTAGCTTCAATCTTACAACTAACTCAATGTACTAACAGTTTACGCAGCAAATGCATTTCACGTGCATCAACTGAGTGGCCATGTCTTAAAGTTTAAGGGGAGTAGCCCTCAATCAAGTCAAAGCAGACACCTTTCAATCAGGGGTCCCAGTACAGTAAGGCAAGTGAAGCCTCTGATTTTCTGTCTACGGTCTTGAGCATGGTTATTTGGCCACTTTGGGTAGTTAGACTCAGGGCATCTGTACCTTTACAAGTCTGGGCCACAGTCAGTCTATAGGGTTATTCATTAAATGTTAAAGGAGGGATTTCAGGGGCTACTGCTGCAGGACAAATTCTGGGAACTTAATCATGGGGATTGGAGACAGTATGCAAGGATGCAGAGGAAATAACAATTGGAGGAGCAATATAACATATCAGGGTGGCACAGGGATGCTAGAGCATGGGAGGGAAAGGCCTAACAGGAGAAAGAGTTCATTGGCAGTCAGCACTGGCCTAAAAAACAATGGGGGACAGTGCACCACTAGGTTTGACATGATGACTTGATGTCTGGAGTTTAGAGGTAAACTGTAGAGATTAGCAGCTAAATAAACCTAATTCCATTGTATTCCGGAAAAAGATTAGGATGGGCCTGAAACCAAAGTCTGATTTTAATCAGATTAAATATGATTTGGCCAGAGTGGACACAGTGCAGACACTTTTAGGTGTAGGCGAGAAGGCAATGGCCTAGTGGTATTATTGCTGGACTGTTAGTCCGGAGACCCAGATAATGTTCTGGAGACCAGCAGATGGTGGAATTTGAACTCAATAAATATCTGGAATTAAGAACCTAATGGTGACTGTGAATCCATTGTCAAATGTCAGGAAAAACCCATCTGGTTCACTAATGTCCTTTAGGGTAGGAAACTGCCTTCCTTACCTGGTCTGGCCTACATGTTACTCCAGACCCACAGCAATGCAGTTGAATCTTAACTGCCCTCTGGGCTATTAGGGATGGGCAATAAATGCTGCCTAGCCATTCGTGAATGAATAAAGGAAAATCAAAAAGTAAATCTTATTCAGAGCAGCAGGATTCATTCAAGAAGGAAATATGGAGAGTGCAGGGCCGACATGGTCTAAAAACGATAGAGGGTGGGACCAACAAATGCACAAAACTCTAGACAATGAGTGATAAACAGCATTGGATAAAAAGAAAAGGAGATGCTTATGGCAGATAGCAAGTGTTCAAAACAGCAGAAGCTGTAGAGGAGTTTAGAATGTGCTAGAGGGATTTTGAAATGAAAGTTAGGAGAGCAAGAAAGGGGGCAGAGAATGATAATGACAGGTAAAGTTAAGGAAAATCCTAAGTTATTTTGCAAGCACATTAGGGATAAAAGGATAACTAGGGAAAGAGTATATTAAGGACCACAATGGTAATTTGTGCTTGGAGCAGAATGACATAGGAGAGTTCTAAATGAATACTTCTTTTTTGTTTACACTAATGAGAGGAATGATGCAGAAAAAGAAATCAAGGAGAAGGACTGTGATAGAATTAAAGAAACTAATACAGTCAGAGAGGAGGTTCTTAGTGGTCTGGCAGTATAAAAAGCAGATAGTTCTCCAGGACCAGATGAAATGTATCCCAAGTTGTTGATTGAAGCAAGGGGGATATTGCAGGGATGCTGGCATTAATTTTCAACTCATCTCTGATCACAGGAGAAGTACCAGAGGTCAGCCAGTATGGTATTGTTATTCAAGAAGGGAAGAAGGTATAGACCAGGAAACTCCAGGCCAGTCAGTCTAACCTAAGTGGCAGGGAAACTATTGGAAGCAATTCTGAGGAACAAGATTAAGGGGAGGTCACGTTTGACCAACTTGATTGAATTTTTTTGAAGAAATAGAGATATGTAAATGAAGGTAATGTATTTGATGTAGTCTTTTCGAACTTCAGCAAGGCTTTTGATAAGGTCCCACGTGGGAGATTGATAATGAGAGTAAAAGCCCATGGGATCCAAGGAAGTTTGGCAAATTAGATCCAGAATTGGCTGAATGTAAGCAAACAGACATGATTGTTCAGGAGTGTTTTTGTGGCTGCAAGCCTATGTCCAGTGGGGTTAGAACAAAGAACATAGAACACAGAACATAGAACATAGAACTGTACAGCACAGTACAGGCCCTTTGGCCCACGATGTTGTGCCGAACGTTTACCCTGAACCTAAGGTCTATCTAACCTCCACCCCTACCTTATACTATCATCCATATGCCTATCTAATAGCTGCTTAAATGCCCCTAATGAGCCCGACTTCACTATCCTCTCCGGCAATGCATTCAACGCCCCTACCACTCTCTGAGTAAAGAACCTACCTCTGACGTCTCCCCTATATCTACTTCCACTCACTTTAAAACTATGCCACCTCGTAATAGCTACCTCTACCCCAGGAAAATAGTCTCTGGCTGTCCACTGTATATATACCTCTTGATCATTTTATACACCTCTATCAAGTCACTTCTCATCCTTCGTCGTTCTGAAGAGAAAAGCCCAAGCTCTCTCAACCTTTCCTCGTAAGGCCTTCCCTCCATTCCACGCAAAATCCTGGTAAATCTCCTCTTCACCTTTTCCAACGCTTCCACATCTTTCCTGTAACGAGGTATCCAGAACTGGACACAATACTCCAGATGTCACCGAAACAGGGTTTTGTATAGCTGGAGCATAACTTCACGGCTCTTGAACTCAATCCCTCTATTAATGAAAGCTAACACACCATACGCCTTCTTAACAACTCTATCCACCTGGGTGGTAGCTTTCAGGGAACTGTGGACATGAACCCCAAGATCCCTCTGCTCCTCCACACTGCCAAGAATCTTTCCTTTAACCCTGTATTCTGCTTTCAAATTTGTCCTTCCAAAATGAATCACCTCACACTTTTCAGGGTTAAACTCCATCTGCTACTTCTCAGCCCAGCTCTGCATTCTATCAATGTCCCTTTGTAACCTAGAAAAGCCCTCCTCACTATCCACAACTCAACCCACATTCGTACCGTCTGTGAACTTACTAATCTACCCTTCCACTCCTACATCCAAAACATTTACAAAAATCACAAATAGAAGAGGACCCAGAACAGATCCTTGTGGTACACCACTCGTAACTGAGCACCATGTTGAATATTTTTCGTCCACTACCACCCTTTGTCTTCTAAGGGTCAGCCAATTCCGAATCCAATCTTCCACATTTCCCCCTATCCCAGGCCTCCTTACTTTTTGCATGAACCTACCATGGGGAACCTTATCAAATGCCTTACTTAAGTCCATGTATACCACATCCACTGCTCTGCCTTCATCCATTTGTTTGGTCACCTCTTTAAAGAATTCAATGCGGTTTGTGAGGCATGATCTACCCCTCATAAATCCATGCTGACTATCACAAATCAAACTGTCCCTATCCAAGTGATCATAAATCGTTTCTTTCAGGGCCCTTTCCAATAATTTGACCATGACTGAAGTAAGACTAACTAGCCTGTAATATCCGGGGTTATCTCTATTCCCTTTTTGAACTGGGGAATGACGTTTGCCACTCTCCAATCTTCCGGCACTATACCCATGGACAGTGAGGACGAAAAGATCATCGCCAAAGGCCCTGTGATCTCTTCCCCCGCTTCCCATAGAATCCTTGGATAAATCCCATCAGGCCCGGGGGACATATCTATCTTCAAGTTCCTCAAAATTCCTAGTATATCTTCCTTACTAAAACCTCTAGCCTACCAGCCTATTTCACACTGTCTTCCCCTACACCTAGGTCCCCCTCAGTTGTGAATACCGAAGAAAAGTATTCATTAAGGACCTCTCTTATCTCTTTAGGCTCCGTTCGCAAATTCCCTTTACAATCCTTGATCTGCAAGGATCAGTATTGGTGCCTTTGCTCTTTATTGTAGTAATGATTTAGACTTGAATGCGGGAGTTTTGGTCAGTGCATTTTTGGGTGATACGAAAATTGAGGGTGAAGGGTAAATAGTGAGAAGGGTAGCCTTAGATTAAAGGACGATATAAGTGGGCTAATCAGATAGGCTAATTGTGACAGACAGAATCCAATCCATTTAAGTGTGAGGTGATGCACTTGGGCAGGATAAATAAAACAAGAGAATATATGATAAACAGTAGGACTCTATAAATCACCAAAGATCAGAGGCCCCTTGGTGTACACAAACACCAGGCCCTTAAGACAGTGGCACAGGCAGATAAAGTGGTTAAGAAGGCATATGGGATGTTTGCTTTTATTAGCTGACGCATGGGTTTAAGAGCACAGAGGTGATGCTGAAGCTGTATAACACATTGATTAGGCCACGGGTAGAGTGTCCACTGTGTGCAGTTATGGAGTCCACATCAGACGAGTGATGTGATTGCACTGGAGAAAATGCAGAGGAGATTTACCAGGATGTTGCCTGGGCTGGAGAATTTTAGAAGGGAGATTATGGAGACTGAGGTGTGACATGATTGACATGATGTAGGGTGGATAGAAAAGAACCTTACACTTTGGTAGAGGAAACAATGTCCCGATGGCATAGATTTAAGGTAAGGGGCAGCAAATTTAGAGGGGCTGTGAGGGTTGTGGTATCGCTGCCTATAAGATTAGTAGAGGCAGAAGACCTCAAAACATTTAAGGAGTATTTATAGATGTGCATTGTGATGCCATGGCATACAAGACTATTTGCCAAATACAGGAAAATGGGATTAGAATACTTAGGTGCTTGCTTTTGGTCTGCTCAGACGCAGCGGGCCAAGGGCTCTTTTCTTTGTGCTGTAGGCCTGCATGGCTCAATAAACAGTGTATGTCTGGCATTGATGAGAGAGAAACAGAGTTAGCATTGTAATTCCAGTATATCATTTTCAGAACTAAATATCTGTTTCTCTCTCTAATGATGCTGCCAGACCTGCTGCAAAACTTTCTCCAGCATTTTCCAGTTTGATTCAGATTTCCAGCATCTGCAGTATTTTGCTTTAGTTAAATTAATGATTTGGATGTAAACATAGGCAAGATTAAAACTGATAGGTTGATGGGGGGGATTGCTATCAAGGAAAGGAGTATGAATATTTTTAAGGGTGGGGTCATCTAGACTGAGAAGCTGTCTTTGTGACTCCCTGTGTGAGGCACAGCTGCTGTTGCTTTACATTGTGATCCAAAAAGTGCACAATGGAATTGAAAATGGTTTCCATCACCCCTGGAGTGGTCATTGTTCCACTTGGTGACAGAGTGGACCTCACTTCCGAGTGATTTTAGGCTCTTCAAGTGGCAACAGCATTACAAAGATACCCATTCAGTACAGTTGGAAGCCATATCTGTGAGCACCAACTGTTGCGTAAACGTTAGGCATTAACCTATCGGATGCACAACAAATCCTGACCCTCTTGGCACTCTTGGTCATATCATGGGGTATCAGGAATCAATTCCGCTAATGGCCTGTGATACACAAGCAATATATTGTGCCAACCTACCCCAGTTGCAATTACCTTCCAAGTTGCCATAGCCTGCACATGTTGCTTACTGGCAACTCCCTGTCTCCTTGTGAGAAAGGGAACCTGGAGTGAAGTCAAAGTCTCTCGTCACCCTATTACCTTGCTATTGATGCTGAGCACCAGTGCCTAGATAAGAACACACCTACATTTTTTCACTCACTGCAACTTACGCTGTTCAATGCACAACACCCTAATCACTCACCAAGTAGCAAACTCTGGCACTCAGGAAAAACCCCTGCACATAAACACTAAAGAATAAGCACAACCTTACATGCCTTTGTTCTGTTATGGCAGGAACATTACCCATGCACAGTGACGTACTATCACTGACATTTTTCTTCCTCTCTTGCAGTAAAAGCTTTCCCACAATAGACAGGAAAGAGTGAGAGCCATCAGGAGACAAATACAGCTGAATCCCTTTAGTACTGTTAAGGAGAGAGTGAAAAGCATCATCAGAACCAATGCCACACATCCAGTGACACAAAGCAGTCTCAAGGCCATTGAGGATGATTGTAAGATACTATGTTATGTATTTTCTTTGCTTCAGCCTCACCCTTCTCCTAAAGGATGTGATGAATTTGAAACTGCAGAGATGGTTTGACTGGGAATAATTGTTTCCATGAATAGAAGGCCAGGTTCCCAAATCCAGACATTCTTACATCTCAAACACGTTCTCCCTGTGTCTGCATGGGTTTCCTTTGGCTACTTCGGTTTCCTCCCACAGTCCAAAGATGTGCAGATTAGGTGATTGGCCATGCTAAATTGCCCATAGTGTTTAAGGATGTGTAGCTTAGGTGGGTTATAGGGGGATGTGTCTGGGTGGGATGCTCCAAGGGTTGGTGTGGACTTGTTGAGCTGAAGGGCCTGTTTCCACGCTGTAGGGATTCTATGATTTTATGAAACTGCATATACAGTAGGTTAAAAAAAAAGGAAATGGATAACTATTAACAAGGGCTGGACTTTCTTCCAAAGGTAGAAACCATAAGTTTAGAATGTTTCCAGGTCCTAATCGTTCCTATAGGAGGAAATAGTCACCCTTCAGAATTTTCATTTGGGCATCCCCAAACTTGACATGGAGACAGCTTCTCTGACCAATTAATCTTTAAAAGCTGGAGAATCAATGAGAAGCTTTCCAATGCATGCAAATTTGCCCTCAGCCTAATTAATCTCCCAGATCTTTGATTTTTGAATCATACAATTTTTCAGATCCGTCTCGAATGAAAGAAACTTGATTGGTAGCGGTTGTGTGTCAGTATTTCATATTTAAACAAACCATCTGAGACCTCTGTGAACAACTGGTTTAATTAGTTTGCTTTTTATTGCTAGGCAGTTTTTTTTTTAATTTTATACATACACCAAATGCATATTCACAATAACAAGTTGTTGGGACTTTTTTAAAAAACATCATATCAACATAAAGTTGTTTCATTCAGTAGAAATGATTTTTTGATTTTGATCCTAACTTTTGATCTTTCAGCTTTTTTGATAATTTAAATTATTTTCTTTCTAGGTTTTATTTGGTAATGTTTCTCATTATCTATAATCAGTCTGTATTGGTTGCCTAATAGAAAGGAGAAGGACCACAAATTCTGATCAAGCCTTCTTATTTACAAAATATAAAGAGCATGTCTTTTCATTTTTGTACTTCTTAAAATTGTGGGCAAAATTGAGAATGAACTGTTTTAAAACCAGTATTTTAAGGATTGTTGCATGTTTTGAAGAGCAAGTAACTTGACTCATGTGGAAAGCCTAGTGGAAACAACTGTTTGCACAAGGAATAATGGAAGTGGGTGTGGATGAATTGGAACCAAGGAGTTCTGCGCAATTGGGTGGCAACAAAAAAACTGATTGGTCTAAAGACTAATGACCAGTTATTGATGACAAAACCTTTTGCCTGCCAACAACTATATGATTGGTTCTCAGGTGACTGAACAGCTTGGGGCTGGAAACAATATTGGGATAAGCATTTTGTTCTCCACTAGCACATAAGCTGTCTCTCTATTCTCTACAGTCAAAATGTACTTAAACCTGAAAAAAGTTCATTTTGTCTTTTCTTCTTTTCCAGTAATAGTTGTGAGCTGTGACTTTTAGCTGAAAAGTCAGAGATCTTTTATAAGTGAAACAGCCACCTTGTGTCTCTTAGAAAGCAGTTGAAATATCTGAAGATGACTGAGAAGCAAAGTTCTGTCCAGTACAAGGACCATTAGGATCCTCTCAGCAACTTGTAAATAGGAACCACTGAATTGCCTTTCACTTTTTCTCTGCCCATAATCTATTTTTTCCTGTTGTTCATTTGTCAGTGGATGTGTGCATAACGGAGAGTTTATAAGGGGAATAGAGAGTCCATTTTTAGTGTTATATGCTGATGTTTATATCTGCTTAACTGTGGGTAAGGTCTAATTACTTGTCATATATAATAATTCTTGTTAAGTACAGAAGCCTGTTGTGCTTGCTATCAATGTTGAGCTGAAAATTAGGTACGTTGAGGTGAACGTATTTTAAAATCTAACATTTGTCATGGCTCAGGGAATACTGGAGCTTGATTTAGTGCATGCTGCTCCAGCAAGTTATGACAAAAATATCAATAATGCAGGCAACATTCACAGAAACAAATATCCTAGCCTATGAATTATTTTGAAGAGCAATCTAGCTAGCTTGTTCACTTCCCCAACTCGTTTCCCATATCCCAGCAATTCTTTTTCTTGCTTCTACTGTTTTTCCAATTCCTTCTTAAAGCTACTTCTAAATTTCTATCCATCACCCTTACAGTGAATACCATTCAAATCCTAGTTCCTCATTGAATAAAGTGATTGTTTTTCATGTCAATTTTGACACCTGAGTAAGGGAATAATAGAGATAATGGAGTACTCTATCCCTTAATACCTAGATAGCAATCTATCAGCCATTGCAAACAAAGTAAAGCCTTTACTAAAACTTTCCATTGTAATCATTACTCTGTGATGTTGTTGAGGGTCAATAAGCATTGGCCTAGACAGCAGTGACAATTGATTTTTTTTTAATGGAAAGCTGAAAGCCTGGGATGTGAGGCAGGGTGGTTCCTCAGTCTTCATATAATGACAATGAGGTGATGCTGGAGGGCACAAAGAAGATGTACAAGGTTTTCTTCCCAGAGGGTGGAAGGTGGAGGTCACCTCCTCCAAACCATACAAGCCTGAGTTGAGGTAATAGGCACTGTAATAGAAAATGTGTCATGAGAGGTTTCAGTGCCACAATTTGTTCAATTACCTCATAATGCTCTAGCAGTGTCAGTGCAAAAGTCAATTCTCAGGACAGGCCTCTGGGCTTGTATCCTCTGGTAGACAGAATACTGAAAAGACAAGGAGTGTATGCTGCATGGGAGGAGTGTGTGCCCGGACACTTACTCAGCCCACAAAATTGTTTATTGTCTTGCTTAGAATCTGTCACTATGAAAATATGCAGCAACAAATGTGATTGATCTCAGAAAACTGAAGTACCTTATCTTGTTCTCACTGCCACTGTTGGAGAAAGGACACATGATGGTCAGGAAAACAGAACTAGCCAAGGAGTGTTGTATTTCCAGAGGACCATATCAATGGAAGACAGGATCTTGGATGAGATGCAAACTATCTTAATGAAATGGGAACTCATGTGGAAATGGAGATTACAGAAGGCAGTGCACCCTTTAAGAGGTCCAGGAGACACCACACTGCTCAATAGCATGTGGGGCACTGAATTGCAAAGGGAAATCACAGTACTGGCCTTTTATCTCATCTTTTGATCCTTTCTTGTATCTCCCACAGTTGCAGGTATCAATTACACAAAACCTTCAGCCTTTGTGAGAATACCATTATGGAATGGAAGAAGCTTTGTCACAATTTACAAATGCATCATCTTTCAGTGAAAATTCTGTGACCTCAGTGTCCCCTAGCACATGTTTAGAAAGGGTTACACTGGGTGAGCAGCACAGCACTAGTGTCATACTGTCATACAGCATAGAAGCGACCCCTCACTCCAACTAGTCCACGTAGACCATGTTCCCAAAGTAAACTAGTCCAACTTGCTTGTGTTTGGCCCATATCTCTCCAAACCTTTCCTATTCATGTACTTTTCCAAATGTCTTTTAAATGTTGTAACTATACCTGCATCCATCACTTTCTCTGGCAGTTCATTCTACACATGAACCACTTTCTGTGTTAAATTGGTGCCCTTCGTCCTGTTTAAAACTTTCTCCTCTCACCTTAAAAATACATCTCTTAGTTTTGAACTCTCCCACACTCGGGAAAAGATCTTTGGTATTCACCTTCTCTGTGCCCCTCATAATTTTATAAACGTCTATAAGATTACTCCTCAACCTCCTACATTCCAATGCATAAAGTCCCAGCCTATCCAGTCTATATTTATAATTCAAACACTCCATTCCTGGCAACATCTTGGTAAATCTTTTCTGAATCCTCTATGATTTAATAATATCTTCCCTATAGCAAAGCAATCAGAGATACACACAGTATTCCAGAAGAGGCCTCACCAACATCCTGTACAGCCTCAACACGACATCCCAATTCCTGTACTCAAAGGTCTGAGCAATGAAGGCAAGCATGCTAACTGCCTTCTTAACCATCGTGTCTACCTATGATGGAAATTTTAAAGAATAATGTACATGAACCTCTAGGTCTCTATTTGACAACACTACTCAGGTTCCTACAATTAATTGTATAAGTTCTGCCCCTGTTTGTTTTGCCAAAATGCAGTACACCACATTTATCCAAATTAAAGTCCATCTGCCACACCTCAGCCCATTGACCCAATTGGTCAAGATCTCTTTGTAATCTTAGATAGCCTTCTTCACTGTAAATTATACCACCAATTTTGGTGTCATCCACAAATTTACTAACCATGCCTCCTATATTCTCATCCAAATTGTTTATATAAATGACAAGAGGTAGAGACAAATGTGGACTGTTGCCTTTAGAGAATAAAGAACAGCTTAGCATGGCACAGATACAGAGCCTCAGGAGTCACAGAGAAGGTGGCTGTAACTAGAACACCAACAGGAGACTTGGGCAGAGGATGGAGGATTGCATCCAGCTCACAAGCTTCACATTGCTCATAACAATGAATACATGAGCTCCCTCAAGGGATTATGGTCAATCTTGTAGACTGCCATATACGCAGATGTTTGGGATATTTCAATATTGAAATATATTCCCAAAAGTATTCAGCAGTAGTCAACCTGGTGCAGTTTCACTTGGATCATGAGAAGAAACCGGCAATATCAGTTGTGTTGTTTTATATTTGCCTGTACTTATTGTGAACATCACGCTAGCTGCAGTAATGAGTGTGCACTTTCAGGTACACAGCATTGCAGCCAGCTGGACGCTACAGCACAAGGAACCAAGTAGGTGGATCTGGATGTGGTAGAAATGGTGGCAAGGAAAAGTTGGGGGAGAGGGGAACAGGCAACAAAGAAGGGTGGGTGAAGGGAGACATGGTAAGGGATAACTGGGAGGGGACATGGCATATAGGTGCAGGCACAATTCCGTCCCCAGGTCACAGTCTCCTGACTTTGGGCAAAGACCTTCTCTGGACAGTGTGGCAGCTGGAGAGGCCCAGGTGGTGAGGCAGTGGCAATGAGACTCATGGTGAAAAGTGAAGGCTGAGCAGGCCTCTTCTGCAAGCACCATCTTAGAGAGGGAGCTCTGCTTTATCAGTCCTGGCCTCCACCTCCACCTCTGTGCCCACTCATTCCTAGCCCAGTGATGTCCCTGATGCATGTGCATGCAGATGGTTCCTCTAACCTGTCACAGTCAGCTGATATCGTTGGCTGCTTTTGCATATGCATTTGGGCCACTTAGATGTTATACATAAAAATGCTTTTATAAAAATTACTTGACCTCACTATAAAAACCCACAACATAAACCAAGCCTTCAGAAAGTGGGATCAGAACCCCAAGTCGTTCAGTGAACTAAAAGTTTGTGATTGTGACCTCCAAAGCAGCAATGATGCATGGAACTCTGATAGTCATAACAACTCTGCTTCTACTCTAACAGGAACTTTTAGTAATCTCTTCTATTACCTCTTCCTTTATCTCAATTAATTATTCTGTTAAACACTTTGTGACATTTTTCTATATTAAAGTCATATAGGTATAAATGATCGCTAGACTACTAATCCAGAAACTCAGCTAATGTTCCAGGAACCCAACTTTGAATCCTGCCACAGCATAGAAACATAGAAAATAGGTGCAGGAGTAGGCCGCTTAGCCCTTCGAGGCTGCACCACCATTCAATATGATCATGGCTGATCATGCAATTTCAGTATCTCATTCCTACTTTCTCTCCATACCCCTTGATCCCTTTAGCCACAAGGGCCACGTCCAGCTCCCTCTTGAACATATCTAATGAAAAGGTCCCAACAGCTTCCTGTGGTAGAGAATTCCAAAGGTTCACAACTCTCCGAGTGAAGAATTTCTTTGTCATCTCAGTCCTGAATGGCTTAACCCTTATTCTTAGACTGTGACCTCAGTTCTGGATTTTCCCAACATCAGGAACATTCTTCCTGCATCTAGCATAACCAGGATTTTATATGTTTCTACGAGATCACCCCTCATTCTTCTGTATTCCAGTGAGTACAAGCCCATTCAATCCAATCTTTCTTCATAACAGTCCTGCCATCCCAGGAATCAGTCTGGTGAACATTTGCTGGACTTCCTCAATAGCAAGAATGTCCTTCCTCAGATGAGGAGACCAAAACTGGACACAATACTCAAGGTGTGGCCTCATCAAGACCCTCTATAATTGCAGCAAGACATCCTAACTCCGATACTGAAATCCTCTCACTATGAAGGCCGGCATGCCATAAGCTTTCCTCACTGCCTGGTGCACCTGCAAGCCAACCTTCAGCGACCCAGGTCTCGTTGCACCTCACCTTTTCATAAACTGCCACAATCTGCCTTCCTGTTTTTGTGATCGAAGTGGATAACCTCACATTTATCCACATTGTATTGCATTTGCCAAGTGTTTCTCCACTCAGCTAGTTTGTCTAAGTCACCCTGCAGCCTCTTAGCATCCTCCTCACAGCACACATCCAGCTTAGTGTCATCTGCAAATTTGGAGATATATTTGCAGATGTTGGAATATTGAATTCAATAAATATCTGGAATTAAGAAATCTACTGATGTTCATGAAACGACTGCCAATTGTCAGAAAAACCCATTTGGTTCACTAATGTCCTTCAGCGAAGGAAATCTGCCATTTGACATGGTCTGGGCTGCATGTCACTCCAGAGCCATAGCAATATGATTGACTCTTAACTGCCTTCGGAAATGACCTAGCAATCTACTCAGTTGTATCAATCGCTATGAAGTCTCATCAAAAAAAAAAGACCATTTGGCATTGACCTAACCATTGGAAATGACAACAGCATAAAACGGTCCTGCTGATCCATGCAAAGCCCTCCTTAGTAATATCAGTGGACATAGTGCTAAAATTAGGAGCGCTGTCTCATGAACTAGTCGAGCAACAGCCTGACATAGTCATACTCATAGAATCATTTCAGCTGATATCCCAGGCACCACAATCACCATCCCTGGATCTGTCCTATCCCACCAGCAGGAGAGATCCAGCAGAAGTGATGGTAAGTAGTCAGGAGGGAAATGCCCTCAACCTTGACTCTGGATCCCTTGAAATTTCATGGCATCATGACTTCTTTCATGTTGCACAACACTTCGAGGAAGCATTGAGGATGGCAAGGGCACAGAGTCCACTCTGGGCAGGGGATTTCAATAGCCACCACGAAGTGTGGCTTGACAGCAGCGTCACTGATTGAGCTGGTTGGCTCCTAAAGGACATAGCTGCTAGACTAGGTCTTTGACAGATGGTGAGGAAACCAACAAGAGGGTAGAACTTACTTGATCTCACGATCACCAATCTGACTACTGCACATGCATCTGTCCATGATTACTGTCCAAGAATGATTACTGCACAGTCCTTGTGGAAGCGAAGTCCCACCTTCACATTGAGAATGTCCTTCATCGTGTCATGTGGCATGATTACTGTGCTATTTTGAACAGATCTGGCAACTCAAAACTGGGCATCTATGAGGTGCTGTGGGCCATCAACAACTCAGCATATCCCCCAATTAACCATTACCATCAAGCCAAGTGGATCAATCCTGGTTGAATGAGGAGTGCAGTTGAGGATTTCAGGAACAGCACAGAACAATGCTAAAAATGAGGTGTCAAATTAGTAAAGCACCAAATGTGACTACTTGTGTGCCAAAGAGTGTAAGCAGCAAGTGATAGACAGAGCTAAGCAATCCCATAACCAACGGATCAGATCTAAGTTCTGCAGTCCTGCCACATCCAGTCATGAATGCTTATGGTCAATTAGACAATGATGAAAGGGTCAGCACATCAGAGTAAAGGGTAACGCTGAAGCATTTGCAGCAATCTTCAGTAAGACCTGCCAAATGGATGATCCATCTCAGTCTCCTCGAACATTTTGCAGCATTACATGATACTAGTTTTCAGCCATTTCACTTCACTCTACATAATATCAAGAAACAGTTCAAGGCCCTGGATACTGCAGAAATAATGGGGCCTGACAATATTCTGGCAATAGCACTGAAGCCTTGTGCTCCAAATCTCGCCACACCCCCAGCGAATCCATTCCAGTACAACTACAACACTGGCTTTTACCTGACAATATGGAAAATTGCCCAGGCATGTCCTGCATACAAAAGCAGGACAAATCCAACTTGGCCAATTACAGCCCCACGGTCTACTCTCAATCATCAGTAAAGTGATGGAAGATGTCATCAATAGTGTTATCAAGCAGCATCTGTTTAGCAGCAACCTGCTCACAAACACTTATTAGTGAAGATCCTATATTTATGGTCCCAGATTTTGGTCACACTTCAAGTGGAAAAGTCTTTTCTATGTTAACCGTATTAATTACTTTTAAAGATCTCTATGAGGTCACCATTTAGTCTTCTCTTACAATGAAAAGAAGACAAGAGACCCAGCTTGATCAATCTTCCCTGATAAATATAAGCTCTTAGTTCCAATGAAATGCTTGTAAATATTTTCGCATCATTTATAAGTGCCTTTTTAAAATATTTTTTATATGGATACAGAAACCAAAAGTGGGTCTAATTGAGGGTCTATTAAAGTTTGACATAACTTTTGAATTTTTCAATTCTATTCATCTGGAAATGTACCCCAGTGTTTTGTTTTTTGGTGATGGCCTTATTAACTTACATCACTGCATTTGCTCTATTCTTATCCATATTCTGGATAATTGTGTTCCCATTTTAGACTCTTATTTTCTAAGAAATATTGTTCTTACCAAAATTCACTACTACATATCTACATATTTTGAAATTCATTATTAGAGCTGTTCAGTGTGAGCAGGCTTGAGGGTTTATTGGAGTGAGTGGTGAATTTTGCTTATTGCCAACCTAATTTTGGGACCCAATCTTTCACGGGGTAGTTCTCTCTAGAATTAAGAATTTTAAGATAAAGTAGTCAAAATGAGGTATGTTGCATTTCAGGAAGCTCATGTCCTACAGAATCCTTGCCAATGTGATCAGTTACACTAAAGGAATGCTGTCTTTTCACCTGAAAACCAATGAGGTGGATCAGGTGTCAGAGGCTGAAGTCAAATTCTTTCAGTGTGAATTCGTTTAAATTAATATGAGAATAGTTTGTACAGAGATTACAGTTATTGTTACAGGCAAATCATATTGGCAAAATTACCATTGTTTGATGGTGCTCATTGCCCTTTAATCTAAAGCAGCCTCCGTATAAAAGATCAGGCTCAAAGTGTCAGGTTTTTGCATTCAGGTCAATGAACTTTAGTGATTTAAGGTTTCTAAGAATGTCAGGGATTCTTCATAAATTAAGTCTTTCTTTCTACAAAGGATTGCAGCTATTGTGTGTCAACCCCATAGATTTAGACAAATAACCAACTCTGAATTTTTTGATCCTAAAGAAGTTCGGAGTGCTGTGACCATGGTTGATCTCGTTGACAGAAAAAATGGCAATTAATCTCCAAATTAACTCGACACCTTTTGCTGGTTGATATATCTTCTTCATCAGCCATTTCTTTGTAAATTTTGAGATTCACAACTCCACTCTTTAGTGAGAAGCATAATGGCAAAACAGAGTCTTCTGGGAACCTTAGGTTTAATAAATGCCAGATATCCAACAGAACTTTACATGTAAATATTGTTGTGAATGTCTAATTCAGATATTTTAAAATAACTTACCGTGCTTCTAGCTTTATCAGTCATTTATGCCTAACTTCCCCTCACTATTCTCCCACCATCTTGACCAATGGGGTAATGTTGAACACGAGTTTCCATGTCACAACTGTCAATGAGTTTTTAGGTCTTAACCTGCAGACATTTACACCTGAATTGATATGAATGAAACACTGATGAATAGAGTGAACAAAGAGCACTGGTACTATTGTAATCTGAGAAAGGAAGGATATTGGATCTTGGGCACATTTTTGCTAATTTTGATTGGAATGAGTGAGTGGAAATTTAAGTGTAAAAAGAGAAAATCAATGTTAGTGTGAAAGAGATAAATGCAGATTTTTTTTCTCAAGCAAAAACTTTGTATTAAAATTGAGAAAGAGTGTGAAGTGTGCTAGGTTTAAACAAAATGTTTGCACTTGTGAGAAAAATTTCACTGACAATCACAAAATGAATTATTTAAACTTTAAAGTGTTCTCTTTCTGTGTGAATCAATTGTGTTGAAAAATCGGGAATAGTACTGTCAACCTACTTAGCTTCTGAAGCGTCTGTCGCCTCTTTAGGCCACTCTGTGCCTGTGTAGGGAGCAGCATGATATATCTGAGCTGTTACACTTTTTCCCGTTAAGACCATAATGAGGCCATAAGTAATAGGAACAGGAATAGGCCATTTGCCTCCTCAAGCCTACTGCGTCATTCAGAATTATAATGGTTAATCCAACGTTCCTTACATCCACTTTCTTGCCTTTTACTGCCCCCACAGTTCTCTTTGGCAAGGAGTTTTAATGACTCACAACTTTCTGAAAGAGGAAATCCTTCCTCATCTCAGTCTTAAATTGACACCCCTTTATTCTGAGACTATGACCTCTGGTCCTAGACTATCCCAGGGGGAAACCTTCCTCTCAGCATTTACCTCTTAAGAATTTATGTGTTTCAAAAGATCACCCCGCACTTTTCTAAACTCCACTGAGTACAGTCACAACTTGTTTAGCCTTTACTGATATGACAATCTCTTTATACCTGGGATCATCCTAGTAAACTTTCTCTGAACTGCCTCCAATTAAATTATATCTTTCCTTAAATAAAGGGACCAAAACTGTTCACAGAATTCCAGATGTGGTCTCACCAGCAACTGGTACAGTTGCAGTAGACTTCCCAAATTTTATTCTCAACCTCGTTGAAATAAGACCCAATATTCTATTAGCCTTCCTGATCACTTGCTGCTAGCTTCCTGTGTTTAATGAATAAGTCCCACCAAGTTCCTTTGTGTTGCAGCTTTCTGTAGTTTTTCTCCACTTAAACAATATTCTGTTCTTTTGTTCTCCCTTCCAAAATGTACAATTTTGCATTTCCCCACGTTATGCTCCATCTGTCAATTTCTGTCCACTTACCTTACCTATCAATATCTCTTTGTAAACTGCTTATATCCCTTTCACAACCTGCCTTTCCACTTATTTTTGTGTCATCTGCAAATTTAGCTACAGCACATTCATTTCATTCCTCAGAATCAGTAATGTACATTATAAATAATTTTGCTCCCAGTACTGATCCCTGTGGAATCTCAGTAGCCATGGGTCACCAACCTGAAAAGAGCCCTTTATCTCCATTCACTATTTCCTGCCAATGAGCCAATTCTCTATCCATGCCAACATACTACCTCCAACAGCATAGGCTCTAATCTTATGACTTAAACTTTGTGAGGTACCATGTCGAACACCTTATATTGGTTCCTCTCCATCCAAACCAATTGAGACTTCCTCAAAAAACTCAACTTTATTAATCGGTCACAATATTGTCTTCATGAACCTATGCTAGCTCTGCTTGATTACATGATGGTTTTTCAAATTTTCTGCTATTACTTCCTTCATAATTGATTTCCGTATATATCCAACAAAAGATGTTATGTTAATTGGCACCTGCTGTTACCTGCTTTTCTCATCCCTCCTTTTTTGAAGAGTTGTCACTTTGGCAGTTTTCTAGTCCTCTGGTACTACACCAGAGTCCAACATTTTTTGTAAAGTTACAACCAATGCATTCACTATCTCTGTAGCTCTTTTAGGATCCTAGGATATAATCCATCAAGGGCTAGGGACTTACTTGCCTTTAGCCTCGTTAATTTAACTAATGCTACTTCTTTAGTGATGGTGATGAGACTTAATTCCTCTCTGTATTCTTTACTATTAATGGGATGTTCCAAATATCTTCCACTGTATCGACAGATGAAAAATATCTACTTAACTCCTCTGTCATCTTCTTGTTCTCCAAAACCATCTCCCCATTTTCCAAAGAGCCTATGTTCACTTTGACCACTCTCTTCCTTTTTAGATAATTAATGAAGTGTTATTGTCAGCTTTTATTTTCCTCACTAGTTTGATCTTAAAGTTTATTTCCTCTGTCTTTATCATCTTTTTAGTCCTCCGTTTCTAGGTTTTGAATTTATCTCAGGTTTCAGGGCTATAACTGACTTTGGCCTCCTTATATGCTTTTTCTTTCAACCTAATACTCTCCTTAACGGCCTTGGCTTGCTATGTCTCCATGAGAATTTTCTTTCTTACTGGGATATATTTTTGCCGAGAGTCATGACCGGCCTCCTTAAATGTCTGCCACTGTTTGCTTATTGTCATTCCTGCTAATCTATCCATCCAATTCACTTTAGCTAACTCTATCCTCATGTCAGGTAGCATTAGAGAAACAGGAAAGTTGACATTTTGGGTCAGGACCTTTCTTCCGAAAGGTCTGAATTTTCTAAAGAAGGCTCCCAACCTGAAATGTCGAATTTCCCACTTCTATGATGCTGCCAGGCCTGCTCTGTTTCTCCAGTTCCACACTGGACTGTGTGGACAATCACAATCTGTGACTCCAGTATCTGCAGTTCTTGCTATCGCTATCCTCATGTTGTTGTTATTCTCCTTGAATAAACATAGTTAACATAGTTAAACAGGTTTCTCACTCTTGAACTGAATATAAAATGCTGTCATGTTATGATCAGTACTCCAAGGGGATCTTTTACCTTAAAGTCATTTATTAAGCCTACCTTATTACCAAGATAATCTGCTCTCTGGTTGGCTCCATGACGTATTGCTTCAGGATAGTATGCTGACTGTACTCTAGGAATTTATTGCCAAAGCTATGCTTTCCACATTGATTAACCCAAAAAACATGAAGATTAAAATCATCTATAATTATTGCTCTTTTTTTGTACATGCTCCTAATTAGTTGTTGATTTCTAGTCTTTCCCACAATGTGGCTACTGTTTGAGGGTCAGTACAATATTCCTACCAATGTCTTATTTCCCTTGCTGATGTTTTACCTCTGCCCAAATGGACTGTCCATCATCTGAGCCAAAAATCATCTCTCACAACTGTCCTCATTTAATCTTTTATTAACAGTTCTACTACCATCTCTTCCATCCCTCCTGTCTTTCCAAAAGGTCAAATATTGTTATTTCCAATTTTAATCCCCTTGTAATCATCTTTTTGTAATGGCTTTGAGATCAGATTAATTTACCTTGATTTGAACCTGTCAGTTCATCTACTTAATTCTGATCACTTCGTGCATTAAGATACAAAGCCTTTCAGTTTATTCAATTCTTGAGCTTCCATTGTTCCTTTGTACAAAATGACATTCACACATTTTGTCCCTTACTATTTTCTGGTAACAATCAGCTCTATCACTTACCTGCATTCCCACCCTCTGTTTTACATTTGATTTTTTAAATTTTCCATGCAACTACCCCACTACCCCAAGTATTTAGCTTAGAGCCCTAATGACATGTGATTGGCCAGGACACTATTCCTAGTATGATTCATGTGGAGCCCATCCCATCAGAAAAGCTCCCTCCTTCCCCAGCATTGATGGCAAAGTCCCAGGAATTCCAAAATGTTTCTCCCACACTATCTTTCAGCCACACATTTACCTCTTTAATCTTGTTGACCCTATGTCAATTAGCTGTGGCTCAGGCAGTAATCTGAAGGTTATTACCTTTTTGGTTCTTTTTAATTTAGCCCTTGGCTGCTCATATTACCTAAGCAGAACCTATTTCCTCTCCCCACCTACATTGTTGGTACCTACATGGACCATAACAACCTAATCTTTCCCATACCACTCCAAGTTCCTGTGTAGCCCTGATGAGATGTTGTGAATCTGGGCACCAGGCAGGCAACACAGCCTTCAGATCTCTCGATCCTGGACACAGAGAACAGTATCTATATTTATGGTTATACTATTCTCAACTACCGCTATATTTCTCTTTTCTCCCCTCTCTTGAATGGCTGTCTGTACTATGTTACTATAGTCAGTTTGCTCTTCCTTCTTACTGCCCCACTCTCATCCTGACAGGTAGCAAGAATCTGAAACCTGTTAGACTAACTCAATCGCTGAGGCTCCTTCAGCACTACTTCCTGGATCCCTCTACCTGCCTCACTTGTAGTCACATTCTCCAGTCCCTTACCACTGACCAAATTTGAGGCAGTTAATCTAAGAGGCATGAGTGCCTCCTGAAACACAGCACCCAGGTAAATCTCCCCCTCCCTGAAGTGTAGCAATATTTGAAACACAGGTTCCACCACATCAACTCCGAGCTGGAGTTCCTCAGGCAACTAATACGTGCAACAGATATGGTCACTATGAACCACAATGGGGTCCACCAGATATCATGCAAGTGTAGCGCATCATCTGTCCTTGCATCTCTATTTTATTTACTTAGCTCTTTTGTTTTAAACTCCCTCCTGGCCTTTTAATTTGTAATCTATAAGCATTCCTCCTATGTACCTTCAACCTGAAATTTATCTATAATAGATAGTCAAATCAGCAGTGATTACCAACAAATTAATTTACAGTTTTCTTTTGATGTCACTCTTTGTTTTGTGCTTGGTCTCCAATTCTGGGCTTCAATTTATCCTGTTAAAAAGACCTTACAAACTATGAATCAAAAAAAGCAGGCAAAAAAAAACCCTTCCTTCCAGCAATGAAATCCCATGCTGCTTCAAAATCCCAAGTATATGTTCATTCGTATTGTATCTCACTCTGGATATGATCTCTCCTTCCTGACTGTGTAAATCTTACTTACTTTTCATTCATTTAAATTATCTTTGTCATGATATGAATACTAGTAATATATTTTTTCAGACTACTCATCAAATGTAATACTTTTCTGAACTTATATTGGAGCAAGATGCCAGGGTTACAAACATCTTTAATAAAACAAATGATGTTAAACTGCTTGTCTCAGTTCCATCTAAGTTCTTAGAAGAGTTCACCGACATGTCACTAGAAATCTTCCTCAGAACAAATTTCATTGAAATACCATTGAGAATACTTTAAAGTGAATCATTTCCCAAATACAGCATTGCATCTTCATAAGACTGAGGGAGTTTAACACAACTGATGTTTTGTACCTGTACCTTCACCAATGGAGTTGTCGAAAGGAATGCATGGAAACAGGTTGACCATAGCCTGTATCAAGGTTCCACGTCTTGGCTAAACTATTGTTCAGCAACTGTAACAAGATATATACTCAGTCAGTAAACCAACACAACTTATATTTATATAGTATACCTAATGCTTTAAAAACAGTATAATGTGCTTCACAGCAATGTTATCGAAACGAAGTATGACATTGAACTGCATGAGGAGATATTAGGTGAGATAACCAAAACATCCAAAGACTCAGGATTTAAGGGGTATTTAAGAGATAGACAGTCTGAGAGGTATAGGAAAAGAAATCCCATATATGTATATCGCCTATTATATGTACTTGGAATTTTTATAACACTGGTGTCTCAGAAGAGAAAAGATAAAGAAAGCATAGCATAGAATTCAAATCCTCTCCATCCCATGACATCACTGCAGGTAGATATTTTTTAATCAACCCATTAAGAGATGTTATTACACAGCTATGATGCTATGACCTCTGGAGCAGGCAGGACTTAAACTTAGGCCTCCAGGTTCACAAGTAGGGACAATGTCATTGCACCAAAAGAGCCCAGATGTTCCCCAGGCCAGTGTCTCAGGTTTCATCATTTTCAGCTGCTTCATCAATGACCTTCCCTTCATTATAAGGTGAAATATGTGGCTGTTGGCTGATGAATGCAGATTGTTAGTATTATTTGCAGCTCTTCAGTTACTGAATATTGTCCAATACTTATGTATAATAAAACCTGGACAACATTCAAATTTGAATATGATGGTAAATGCAGCAAAGTTTGCGTGACACAAGTACCTCCAATCTAGCTTCTTGAACTTTCCCAAAATTAATTTCCCTTATTTTCCCATTATCTCACTCTCAAGGACCAAATCTCTGGAGTGCTCTGTTTCACACTTTTCAGTCCCTACCTTTCTTTCCTTCTCTAAAATATTTCTTAAATCCTAACTAAGCGCTTGATCGTTGTTGACTAAATTTTCTTTATATGGTTCAGTGTTAAATATTGTTTTCAGAAGATCTTAGACTATTTTGATGTGATAAAGCCTTCCTATTGTTTTTTGTTGTGTTTTTGGTCATTGTAATTGGAACACAATGACAGTTATCTTATAAGTACTAGTGTGCAGTTGTACAAATGGTATGGTCAGAAATCAGCTGTACAGAAAGCTACCATGTAAAATGTTAGAAATAGTTATCTAAACAAAACCCATGTCACTTTCTGCGGTTTTAAAATTCAGCTCCACAAACATCATGCAGATATGCATTTATAATAAGTAATGAAGGATATACAACCAATGTTATGAAAGAGTTATTTATATAAAAAGTCGACAGATAGGCACAGAGGCAAAAATGCAACATTCCATTTTCCATCACAGAGAAAGATTACAAATTGTGGCTAGCTGAATATGCAGAAGTATGAGTTAACAACTCTAATAACTGGCTCAAATCCCATTTGGCGAATAGGGTCATCAATATTTTCAGATAGCAAGATGTTATGATCACACCCTTCCAACTTGCCACAATGCATTCAAGGAGATGTACCCTAACATACAAAATGTGTCAAGCAGATTTACTGCTGTTTGTTAATGATGTGTGAACTCTATATCAATTTACCTTGAAAGCAAGCTGTTTGACTAGTAATTAGAAGTTAGTGAGTTGAGGATCAATGCACATACATAGGAGATATATTATCAAAGCAATAATGAAGTGATGACATTACACTGGAAACTCTGCTTTATTATATCTACTGTATGTATACTGAACTATGTACTGTGGTTTTGTATTGGATTAATCTTCTTCCTTCAGTATTAAACATTTTGAAAAAAAAGACATTTTTAAATAATGTTTCCAAGAGGAAACGTTTGAAAAAAAGAAAGTAGAATAAGCCCATGCAGTTCTGAAGCTTCTCTTGTCATTTTGTTCTTAGCTGATCTGTATAGCAATAGCAATTATTAGCTACTGTTCTGTAATCCTTAATACTTTTATCCAATGAAACCTATTGACCTTAATATTGAAGTGTCCAATTCTAGCATTAACATCTTTTTGAGGTAAAAATTCTAAGCTTTCACAACTGTCAGTAAATAAGTGCTTCCTGGCATCAAACCGAATCCCTAGCTTTAATCTAATGTCACCATCTTATTCTGAACTACGCCACCCCTACCAGAAAAAGTTTATCTCAATCTATTCTTTCAAATATATAAAAAGAAAACCTTAAATCGGAACATTTTGATATCTTCAATATCTTCATAAGCCTGGATTGAACCTTCAGTCCATATTTTAACTTGGACTACCTGGTTTATTTTCCTCAGAAACCATTCTCCAAAAATGGAATTATAGAATGATATCATACAGAAAGAGATCATTGGGCCTATCCTGACTGTAGCAGATCTTTGACATAGCTATTCAGTTAGTGTCACTCATACACTTCTTTCCAATATCTCAGCTAAATTTTCCTTAATAACTGTTAAATTTCTTTTCAAAGTTATGATTGAATCTACTTTCAGATCATAGCAACTCACGGTGTAATTTGTTTTCTTTATGTTGCCTTTGTGCCCGAGGAACACCTGGAGTCACGATACGTTGGGAAGACTGAGGTCTCAGGACATTTAGGAAAAAAGAGGAAGCTTGGAAAAGGTAGAGGTGTGACTGTTAATTACAAATAGTATTAGTAAAATACAGAGGAATGATCCAAGTTTAGAAAATCAGGAATTTGAAGCAGGTTGGCTCAAGATAAGAAATCATAAAGGCAAGAAATTACTTCTAAGAATGGTGTGCAGTACCAACACAGTAACCACACAGAAGGATGGAGAATACGAAAAGAAATAACAGAAGATCTTTAGAAAAGAACAGTGATAATAATGGGGAACTTTAATCTATGTGCAGACTAAAAAAATCAGATGGCACAAGTGGCCTACATGATTTTCTGATGAAGGGTTTAGGCCCGAAACGTCAAGTTTTCCTGCTCCTATGATGCTGCTTGACCTGCTGTGTTCATCCAGCCCCATGCTTGTTATCTCTGGCCTACATGTAGAATGTTTTGGGGTTAGTTTCTTAGATCAGTATGTACTGGAACTGACCAGAAAGCAGGTTGTACTAGACCTTGTATTTTGTGACAGAGTTTGATTAATTAATGCCCTCATAGTGAAGAAATCTTTAAGTCACAATGATCATAATATGATGGAGTTTTACATTCAGTTTGAGGGAGGTAAGACCTGGTTCAAGACTAGTATTTTGAATTCAAATAAAGGCAATTCTGAGAGCATGAAAGATGCTAGGTGAGATGAACTGATATATTAGGTTAAGGGAAGTTCATTAAAGATACAATGTTAGGCATTTAAGGAACAGACCAATCATCTATGGTTAACTAAAGAAGTCACAGATAGTATCAAATCTTAACTAAAGGTATGTAATTGTGCAAAAATGAGTGCCAAGTCAGAAGGTTGGGCAGAATATATAAAAAAAGACTGACTAAAGATTAATAAGATGGGAAAAATTAAAATAGAGGAGAAAGCTAGCTAGAAGTGTAAGAACATATAGTAAGTGAAGAGGTAACAATGTGAACATTGGCCCTATAGTAAGTGAGTTTGGGGAATTAATAATGGAAAATGAAATGATAGCTGGTGGATTAAACAAATATTTTGCATTGGTCTTCACTGTAGGCGATACAAACAACATCTCCGTAATTGTGAGAAATCAGGAAATGGCAGGGAAGGAGGAACTATAAAAAAAAAATTGAAATCACCAGGGAAGTAGTAATAAGCAGATTGTTGGAGCTGCGTGCTGACAAGTCCATCATTCATCTTAAAGACGTAGCTAGTGAAATAGTTGATGTGTTTGTTCTAATTTTCCAAAATTCCTCAGATTTTGTGAAGGTTCCACGTGCTTCAAAGATAACGAATGTTCTTTATTCATGAAGGGAGGGAGACAGAAATTGAAGAACTGCAAGCCAGTTAGTTTAACATCTGTAACAGTTAAAATTTTAAAAGATTTTTTAATAAGTTATAGTAGGGCACTTAGAAAAAAATCAAGGTAATCAAGCACAGTCAACATAGTTTTGTGAGAGGGAAATCACGCTTAAGAATTACTGGAGTTCTTTGAAGAAGTAACATGCTTTGGATAAAAAGGAGCCATTCTTGGATTTCCTAAAATCATTTGATAACGTCTCACAGAAAAGAAAAAACCGTGGAATGATGGACAATACATTAGCATGGATAGAAGATTAGCTGGTTAGCAAGTAATAAAGAGCAAGCATAAATAGGTCTTTTATTAGTTGGCAAGATGAGATGAGTGGTATGCCACAAGGCTTAGTGCTGGGGCTTTGAATGAAGGAATTAAAGGTATGCTTGCTAAATTTGCTGATTATGCAAAGGTAGGTAGAGAAGTAAGTTGTGCAGTGGATATCCAGCAGTTGCAAAGGAAAATCTGTAGGTTAGTTGAACGTGTTAAGGTCTGACCAATGGATTATAATGTTGGAAAATGTTAAATTATCCATTTTGAAAGGAAGAATAAAGAATAAATACATTATCTAAATAGTGAGAAATTGCAGATTCCGAGAACAGGAGCAAGAGGAACCCACACACTGCCGGCAGGTTGCATCGCAACAGAATTGAAATGAATGTCTTTGCTGCAATGTTTATCAATTCTACCAGGGATTTGCATACAAAATTTAACTGGCATTTGGGCACAGGGATGAAGCAACAAAGAGCAGAAATAAGGTGCATGGAGCAACGAAAGAAACAAACAACTCTAGCATAAATAATAGAAATAGGAAGGATCAAGACCGGAGATGAATGTGAGGTAGTTTAAGATGTATTTAGTGTACACATGTTATTCTTTGCAGAATATTAAATAATGTTTGGTGAGTTGCAAGTACAGGATACCACATTGGATTGCATGGCAATTACAGAAATCTAGCTCAAAGAAGACATATGCAAACTTAATATTTGTGACTACAAGATGTAATAATATTTTTGTGTAATTCATAAATACAGTGATGAATTCTGTTCACTTGAAGATCTCTGGTGGATTTACTTACAGGTAAATTAATGCACAGGGCAGAGCTAACTCCAAACACAGCTTGTACCTGGGTTAGGACGATTCCATAACCTGAATAAACAGAACCGACAAAATTGATCTGGACAAATAATCTAGAGGTCAAGACTAATGCTCTGTGGATATGGGTCTGAATTCTATCATGGCAAATCGTGAAATTTGAATTCAATAAAAATCCAAACTTAAAAGGTTGCCTAATGTCAACCATGTAACCATTGTTGATTATCACAATGATGCTAAATTAAGAGATATCGTTGATAGCCAGGAATGTTATCAAAAATTACAGAGGGATCTTGATCAGATGGGGAAGTGGGCTGAGGAGTGGTAAATGCAATTCAATACAGATAAGTGTGAGGTGTTGCACTTTGGAAAGTCAAACCAAGGGAGGACTTATACAGTAAATGGTAAGGTTTTGAGGAGTGTTGTGGAACAGAAGGACCAAAGAGTTGTTTGTTGAAAGCAGCATCATAGGTGGACAGAGTAGTGAAGAAGGCATTTAGCATGCTGGCCTTCATCAGTCAAGGCATTGTGTGTTGGAGTTTTGATGTTATATCACAGTTGTGTAAGTCGTTGGTGAGGCCACACTTGGAGTATCGTGTACAGTTTTGGTCATCCTGTTATAGGAAAGGCATAGTTAAACTGAAAAGCGTGAAAAGAAGATTTACGAGGATGTTGCCATGACTAGTAGGCCTGAGTTATAGGGAGAGGTTGGCTAGGATAAGACTTTATTCCTTGGAATGTAGAAGAATAAGGGGTGACCTTATTGAGGTGTATAAAATCATGAGGGGCATAGACAGGATGAATGCATATAGTCTTTTTCCCAGGGATGGGGAATTGAAAACTACAGGGCATAAGTTTACGGTGAGAGGGGAAAGATTTAAGAAAGACCTGACGGGCAACTTCTTCATGCAGAGAGTGTGCTTATATGGAAAGGGCTGCCAGAGAAAGTGGTTGAGGCAGGTACAGTAGCAACATTAAAAAAAAATTGGATAGATACATGGATGGGAAGGATTTAGAGGGATTTGAACCAAGTGTAGGCCATTGGAACTAGCTGAGTGGGCACCATTGTCAGCATGGACTAGTTTGGGCTGAAGGGCCTGCTTCCATGCTGTAATACCAAGTGACTCTATGACACTAAAACCTATCTTGTTCTCTAATGCTCTTTAGTAAAGAAATCTGCCATCCTTACCTGCTTTGGCCTACGTGTGATACTACTTCCCCAGCTGCTGCCCTCCGAAATGGTCTGTCAAGTTCAAGGGATTTTAAGGATGGGAACGAGGGATAAATGCTAGCTCAGCCAGTGACACACTCATCCCATGAACAAGTAAAAAGGTTCACCTGGCACTTCTTTCTGTTGAAGATAAGCCCTTCATAACAAGTTCTTCTTTGTTTTGGCTTATTATCACAATATCATCAGCAGCCAATATGCATCCAGCAACCCTTATATACATAACTGACCTATGTTTATGTTCAGCTCAGTCTCATGCTTTTCTTTAACATGAATTCTGCACTTCCTGGGTGGGTCAATTTGACAGAGTTGCATTTTTTGGAGATGCAATGCAACAATGCCTTTTAAACTTCCTATGGTGTGAAATCTCTCTGGAAACTGAGTCTATTTCAGGGGAGGCGATGGCCCAGTGGTATTATCGCTGGACTGTTAATCTAGAGACCCAGACAATTTTCTGCGGACCCATCCTGCCACAGCAGATGGTGGATTTGAATTCAATAAAAAAAATCTGGAATTAAAAGTCTAATGATGACCATGAATCCATTGTCGATTGTTGGAAAAACCCATCTTGTTCACTAATGTCCTTTAGGGAAGGAAGTCGCCATCCTTACCTGGTCTGGCCTACATATGACTCCAGACCCACAGCAATGCGGGTGACTATCAACTGCCCTCTGGGCAATTAGGGATGTGCAATAAATGCAGCCTAGCCAGCGACGCCCTCATCCCACAAACAAATAAAGAAAAAAAAATCCCACAACTACCTGGACTACACCTCTTTTCGCCCACCTCCCTCTGCCCAATTACTCCTCCTCTGCCACGTCTGCTCCCAAGATGGAGTGTTCCACTCCTGGACATGCCAGATGTCTTCCTATTTCAAGGACTGTGACTTACCCCCTCTGGTGACCGAAAATGCCTTCAACTGCATCACTTGCATTTCCTGCACTTCTGCCCTCACATCCTCTCCACCAAACCAAAATAAAGACAGAATCACCCTTATCATCACATATCACCCCACCAACCTCTGCATCCAACGTATCATTCTCTGCTACTTCTGCCACCTGCAATCCAACACCACAGCCAAAGTGATATATCCCTCCCACCCCTACCTGCCTTTCATAGGGACCGCTCTCTCCATGACTCCCTCATCCACTCCCCACTTCCCACTAACCCAACCACCTTTGGCACCTTTCCCTGCAACCACAGGAAGTGCTACGCCTGACCCTGCACCTCTCCCCTCACCTCCATTCAATGCACAAAACAAACCTTTCACATTAGACAGGGGTTCACCTGCATATCCATCAACTTGGTCTACTGCATCTGCTGCTCTCGATGTAGCCTCCTCTACATCAGTTAGACCAACTGGAGACTTGGAGGCTATTTTGCAGAGCATCTGTACTCTGTACACGACAAACAACAACACCTTCCGGTTGCGAACCATTCTAACTCCCCCTCCCACTCCCTGGGTGACAAGTCCATCCTGGGCCTATTCCAGTGTCACAATGACACCACCAACAAACTGGGGGAGCAACACCTCATATTCTGCCTCAGGAGCCTACAGCCCGATGACCTAAACATGGATTTCACCAGTTTTAAAATCTCCCCACACCCCAGCCTCACTCCATGTCCAACTCTCCCTCTCACCCTGCCTCCTTGACCTGACACAATTTGTCTATCTTCTTACCAGCTATAAGCCAGGAGTGTATGTAATACTCCCCACTTGCTTGAATGAATGAAGTGCCATCAGTACTCAAGTTTAACACCATCCACGACAAAACCTACACGATTAGCACCACATCCATGAATTCCTTCACTTCACCGATGCTCAGTAGCAGCAATGTGTCTCACAAGATGCACTGCAGAAGTTCATCAAGCTCCTCATCACCTTCAAACCCACAACCACTACTATCTAGAAGGACAAGGGTACAAAATATATGAGCAAACCACCACCTACAAGTTCACATCCAAAACTTGAAAATATATCAACATTCCTTCTGTCAAAATCCCGGAATTCTTTTCCTAACCACGTTGTGGGTCCACCTACAATACATGGACTACAGTAACTCAAGAAGACCACTACGTTCTTGAGCACAACTGGTAATAGACAAGAAATGCTGGTCCAGGCAACAATGCCCACATCCTGTGAATGGCTACATGGTGATATGGTAGTTCAGTGGTTAGCACTGCTGCCTCTCAACACCAGGGACCTGGGTTCGATTCCAGCCTTGGGCGACTGTCTGTGTGGAGTTTGCACGTTCTCCCTGTGTCTGTGTGGGTTTCCTCCAGGTGCTCTGGTTTTCTCCCACAGTCTAAAGATGTGCAGGCTAGGTGGATTGGCTATGCTAAGTTGCCTGTAGTGTTCAGGGATGTTTAGGTTAGGTGGCTTAGACAAGGGAAATGCAGGAGCATTGGGCCTGGATAGGGTGCTTTTTGGAGGGGCAGTGTGGACTTGTTGGGCCGAATGGCCTGTTTCCACACTAAGGATTCTATGAATGAAAAAACATTTGCCACATATCCACCCCTCCCATCCCACTGAGCAATCCTCACCACTCCCTATCTGCACTCACCTATCACCATCCCAGCTTCACCCCTTCTCTCTCCCCATTTCTGAAGAAGGGTCCCCATCCAAAACGTCAACTTTCCTGCTCCTCTGATGCTGCCCGGCCTGCAATGCTTCTCCAGCTCTATACTGTGTTATCTGTGGCTCGAGCATCTACAGTTCTTACTATCTCTCTGGGAACAGTTGATTTAAGTCCTAAACTAACTCAATGTGAATATTCTTGATCTCTTTGCCAGTTTTCTTTGGGCAAATGATGTTGACTGTGAAAAAGCTTTGAGTTGATAGACTTCATCTACAGAATGTGTTACATTCACAATGTGGAAAGTTTGTTTATCATCAGGTTGCAAATGATTCCACTCTGGGTCTTGACTCCATCTGTTCTGCTGGGAGCTTCATATAACAGTTTCCATTACGCAGGTTTCTGATATGATCCATGCTAGCGTTACCATATTGCTGGACTATCTTCTGCTGGTTTCTTGTGGGCTCCATGCTATCTTTCACTAATCCTTTTCTATTAATATGTTTGAACAATATGTTTGTATTTTACTCTTTGTTTCAGTGTAACCTTTCTTCATACTTCTTCTTCGCCTTCCTTATTCCAGCCTTTGTCTCTCTCCTGCACTTGAGATGTTCTTCCTGATTTCTCTTGCTGTTATTATTCCAGTGTATCACATGCCTCCTTTTTCTTCCTTTTTTTCCCATCATTATCCTTAGTCATCCAGGGTACTATAGCTTCCCCATACTTATTTCTCATGAGTATCTACCTAGCTTGCATTTCTCTTTTGAAAGTCTCCCATTTAGCATCCACTATTTAATCCACCAAAATGCATTTCCAATCAACCTGCTCCAGTTCAACATTTAGAGCCCTCAAATCTGCCCTCTTCCATTCTGGGACCTTAATCCTTGACTGATTTTTTATTATTTTCCAACTTAATATTGAACCCTTATTTCCCAAATGCTCCCCAACTCTGACAATAGGCTACACACTTGGCCTATCTCATTTCCTCGGACCAGATCCACCACAGTGTCCTCCCTGGTAAGACTGGTAATGTACTGTTTCAGAACATTTCCCTGCACATATTGCAGGAATTTCTCCTCTTCCATGCACCACCCTCTACCTCCGTCCTAGTCTACCCTAGGGTAATTAAAATTATCAACAATCGCAGCCCTACTTGTTCTGCAGGTTTCCATAATTTGCCTATGAAATAATAGCTCACAGACCGGCATCCCATCACAATCACCCATTAATTACAAATGCATAGCCTTCAACAGTATCAATCCCTCTCACTGCATCAGGTATTGAACAATTCAATATCCCTGACATTCACCCTTTTCTGTCAACTAGGTCTCCCTGATTGGACCAGATTAACAGCCCAACCAGAGAACACATATTCTATGATGTTCAGCTGGCTGACCTCATTACAATCACTGCAGCCTAGAAATGCTGTCTTCCACTTCCTCCCCACTATTTGGATGTCTATAATAAATATGCGACAATGTCACCGCTCCCTACTTGTTTTCCACGTCAAACCATATAGCTTTTAATTCGGGAACTGCAGCTTGTTCAAAACCTTTGGTACTATCTTTGACCAAGTCTGCTACACCTTTTTTACCCACTGTGTTTTTACTAAAAACGTTATAACCCGGAATGTTAAGTATTCAGTCCTATTTTGGCTTGAGCCACATTTCTGACAATACTGCTATGTAATTTCCTCCTACAGCAATTTCTGCTTCCAGTTGCTCAATTTTGTTCACTATACTCCACGTAATTACATACATTACTCTCATGAGATGGAGTGAGGGTGGGAGGCAAACGTATCTGGTCTTGCCTGTTAACTGCTGCTCTTTATTGTAACACATCTTGTCTTCCAAAAGAGAGGCTAATATGTCATGCGCCAATAGATATTTTGCAACGTGTTCAGGTGATATGCCTGACAAAGTTTAAGAGCTGACAGTATATGAAAATGTGAGGGTGGAGTTTCCCACAGGCTAAATATGTCAGGTTGAAGTAAAGCTTACAAAGTCTGAGTTATGGTTGCTACAGTTAGTGGGTTAGTGTGTAGTAAACAAAGCTATGCTTGAGGCTCATGATGCAATTGGTAGAAAATGGAATATGAAAATGCTTTCACTGACCTTGACCATTCACGTGGAATCATTATAATTCTTTCTGCTCTGCAAGGGTTGTATACTGATATTGATGGCTATTGTTACCTGATTATAGCTCCCACTGGCTTCTCAATCCTTATCTATATTCATTAATGACTTAAATAATGGTATAAAAAGCCAAATATCCAAATTTACTGATGACACAAAATTGGGTAGCATTGTAGACATCTCTGTTTATTGGAAATGGGCATGTCCTAGTTTTCAGGTGAGAGCATTAAGAATCAATGACCAGAATACCATTAAACTCAGTCATTTGATGTCAGCATCGAGTGAATGGGGTGAATTACATCTGGAAATGACAGATGTATCACCCTGAAATGGCTGACAGATCTCTTGTCCCAGTTGTTCCACTGAGAGAGGTGACTACTGCTCAGACTACAGGTTATCTCAAATGTAGAGGAATGACAGAGCTGAACACTCAGGTAAGTTTGGTGATTTGTCAGAGCCAGGTTGGCAGATTCACATTTGAGCTATGGAGACAAATCTTCACAGATGTTGATTCCCTCTGAAGGCACATTATCATTGGGCTCATGATTGCTGTACATTATACACAGTTAATAACATTTCAATGGAGCCAGTTAATTAGACTTAGATTTTCATCTCCTGATTCACACTTTACAAGTGAGCAAAAGCAAATAATGGTGGCAGGAACAACAGTAGACAGTCCACAGTGGAAAGTGCATTCCTACCCAAACATGACTCAGCAGTGCCTCGGGGCCGTCAGTGAAAAGGAAAGTCACAGAGAATGTGCAATGTACTGACAGGTCTTCTGAGCATGTTAACCATGATTATTTGATGATCTTAGTAAATACCTATTTTGAATTTTTTTGAAAAATTAATCACCACAGTTTCAATTGCTTTTGCTATCCATAGCCAGTCATTTATATTCCACTGTCTTGTTTTACATTCACCATATCTTCTGTCCTCATGGCATGTTTCAATTATTTTTGTGTGTTCATGATTGGTTCTATTGAAACAGATGATAATTGTTAAAACAGGCTGTAGACTATACATCGCACAATCTTCAAAATTACAGCACTGAAGGTGGTCACTTGGCCCATTGAACTTGTACCTGTGTTAGACATTCAAATACAACCACCCTTCTAAAATCTTTTAAGGATTGTATCATTGGGAGTTAGGCTATAAAGAACTCCAGTTGACAGCAACAGAAATCATTGTTTAGACAAAAATAAAAGAAGCAATCTAAGTTCAACCTGTAAGATCAGTTACTCTGGTATGTGGTGAAGGGTAAGGTGAATCATCAAATTTTGTGATAAGGCTGATACTTGGTCCAAAATCTATATTGACTGGATATCATGGGAATGTCAGTCTGTCATACCACGGGAAATATATTCCAGGCTGTCTTTCTATAAAGAGAGATAATTCTGATACAACAGCGAGCAGTGGCCAACAACGAAATGGTTTGAAATTCCTGATGAAAATATATTCCATTCAGAAATAAGACCTCTATAGGAAAAGTAAACCAGCTGACAAAAAAGATTAAGGATATATCAGAGTAAAAGATGAGATTTGTCATGGTGAAATGAACAGTTGTAAATTTGAAGATTGTAAGAGATTTAGAAATTAGATAAAAAGGAAAAAAGATGACAGAATGAATTCATCAGGAAAATCAAAAAAATAATTTTAACAATTTCTACAAGTTTGTAAATTGAAAAGGATAAAGACTGTCCGTTAAACAGACTAAGATAACAAAATTATAATCGGTAATTCGTAAATGGCACAGACATTAAACAAATAAACACCAGGAATAATGGAGAAGCATAGATTAGTCCACTGTTGAAGGATGCATGCAGCTAATGCTTGGGGGCCGTGCCCTGCTTTGCAGTTTAACTGTGGTAACATTGAAGTCATTTGGAGCAAGTGGCAAGCCGAATCTGCTAGATACCTGTTCTCATTTCTTTTTTGAGTTTGCACAATGGCTAGTTTGTATGGTGTTTGGTAATTGAATATATAGAATCCCTACAGTGTGGAAACAGGCCCTTTGGCCCAACAAGTCCACACCAACCCTTGGAGCACCCCACCCAGACCCATCCCCCATAACCCACCTAAGCTACACATCCCTGAAAGCTAATGGCAATTTAGCATGGCCAATCCACCTAACCTGCACATCTTTGAATTGTGGGAGGAAACCGGAGTACCTGGAGGAAACCCACATAGCCACGGGAAGAATGTGCAAACTCCACACAGACAGTCACCCAAGGGTGGAATCAAACCCGGGTCGCTGGCGCTGTGAGGCAGCAGTGCTAACCACTAAGCCACCATGCTACCCGAGAATGCAACCCTGGCATCTTTTCTGTTGATAAGCCATTTGCCAAACGATAATAAGCATCTATTAGGAGCTCTGTGCCAATGTTCCTCAATGCTACGTGGCTGTGCATGTATCCACTCTAACGTTCTGTATGATGATTGGCACATCAAAGTGGATTGCAACATTGATGTCTGGTTCTGTAATTCACTGCCGTTCATGGACTTCGGAGGTCAAGTGCAGAAGAAAGGGAATTAGAGGCAATGCTTCTCGCCTCATAGAGTCATAGGGTCAAAGAGTCCAACTTAATGGAGACAGGACCTTTGGCCCAAACTGGTCCATGCTGACCAAACTGTCCATCCACGCTAACCCCTGCACTTGGCCCATATCCTTCTAAACATTTCCTATCTATATAGTCATCCAAATGCCTTTTAAATGTTGTTAATGTACCCACCTCAACTATTTCTGCTGGCAGCTCATTCCGTATGAGTAAAAAAAGTTGCCACTCAGGTTCCAATGTATTCTTTCCCCTCTTACCTTAAACTGATGCCCTCTAGTCCTCAATTCCCCAACCCTTGGAAAAACACTAAGTGTATTCTAATGATCTTATACACTTCTATAAGACGCCCCCTTAATCTCCTATGGTCTAAAGAAAATGTCCCAGCTTGTCCAATCTCTCTCTATAACTCAGTCCCTTGAGTCCTGGCAACATCCTTGTAAATCTCCTCTACTCTCTTTCCAGTTTGGTAACAATCTTCTTATAGCAAGGAGACAAAACTGAATGCAATACTTCAAGTGCAGCCTCACCAAAGTCCTGTACAACTGCAACATAACTTCCCAACTTCCATACTCAATGCCCTGACTGATGAAAGCCAGTGTGCCAAAAATCTTCTTCACTGTCCTGTCTACCTGTGACTCCACTTTCAGAGAACCATGCACCTCTACTCCAAGGTCCCTTTGTTCCACTACACTCCTTAAGGCCCTTACTATTCACCGTGAAACTCCTACCCTGATTTGATTTTCCAAAATACAACACCTCACACTTATCTATACTAAATGCCATTTGCCATTTCTTGGCCCACTTCCCCAGCTGATCAAGATCTTGCTGCAATTTCTGATAACCTTCCTCATCTATCCACGATACCACCTATTTTAGTGTGATCTGCAAACTTATTAATCATGCCTTGTAAATTGTCATCCAAATAATTGATATAGATAACAAAAAGCAATGGGCCCAGCACCAACCCCAAGAGACACCAATAGTCACAGGCCTCCAGTCCGACAAGCATCTTTCCACTATTACTCTCTGCATCCTACCGTCAAGCCAATGGTGTATCCATTTTGCCAGCTCCACCTGGATTGCACGCGATCTTATCTTCCAGAGCAGCATACCATGTAGAACCTTATCAAAGGCCTAACTGAAATCCATATAGACTATGTCTACCGCCCTGCCTTCATCAATCTTCCTGGTCACTTCAGCAAGGAACTCTAACAAATTTGTGAGACATGATCTCCCATGCACAAAGCCATGCTACTTATAATCAAACCCTGTATTTTCAAATGCACGTACATCTTATCCCTCAGAATATTCTCAAGTAACTTACCTTCCACAGATATTAGTCTTCTGGCTTATAATTCCCAGGTTTTTCCTTGGAGCTCTTCTTGAATAAGGGCACAACATTCACTATGTTCCAATCTCTGTGACCTCACCCAAGGCTAACTATGATGCAAATATATCAGCCAGGGCTCTTGCAATTTCCTCTCTAGCCTCTTGCAAGGTTCTTGGACATATCTGGTCAGGACCAGGATATTTGTCCATATTCATACATTCTAATACTTCCAACTACTCTGATATGGACTGTCCCCAAGATATTGCCACTAACTTCCCAAGTTTCCAAATCTTCATGACTTCCTCTACGGTAAACACAGAAGGAAATATTCATTAAGGATCTCACCCATCTCCTACTGTTTCACACATACATGTCCACTTTGGTCCTGGGGGGTCGTATTCTCTCTCTAGTTATTCATTTTCCTTTAATATACTTAAAGAATCTCTTTGGATTCACCCTAATCTTCTCAGACAAAGCTATCCCATGCCCCCTTTTTGCCTTCTTGATTTCCTTCTTCAGTAAACTCCTGTATCCCCGATATACCTCCAGGGATTCCCTTGATCCCAGCTGCCTGTACCTGAGCCAAGCCTCCTTCTTTTTTCTGGTCAAAGCCTCAATATCTCTTGTCATGCAGAGTTCTCTACTCCTGCCAACCTTGCTTTCACCATCACAGGAACATATAGACCTTGAACTTTAGCTATCACACTTTTAAAGATCTCCCACTTGCCACAGGTCACTTTCCCAACTATCAAGTCTCTTATCACTAAGGTCCTGTTAACCTTTACCTTTTGCCGCTGTGTCCCAGAGCCAGTCGTAGTGCCACCGATCTAGCTACTGCTGCTTTTCCCTGAGTGGTCATCCCTCCCAACAGTATCCAAAATGGTATATTTGTTTTCAAGGAGAATGGCGACAGGGGATTCCTGCACTTTCTGCCTATGCCCAATGCCTTTCCTGGTGGTCACCCAGCTAGTCTCTGCCTGCACCTTAGGTGTGACTACCTCATAAAACTCTAATCTATAATGCATTCAGCATCTTGGAAAGAATCTTGTTGGAAAGAATCTTGAGCAAAGCAGAGAAGTTAAGACAAGATGATCTCAAGTTGATAATGACCACCTTGCCTGATTCTGTCACACACTTCACTATAACTCTGCTTGTCTGTTGCTTGTAAGATTCTGCCTCCTGTTTTGCCATTCCAGACTACATACCTGCCTCGAGGAGCCTGTGACATTAGGTGATGATAGGAGTGGGAATGCGTTAGAAAAATAGGCAGCAGAGGGCTGACATATTTTGAATAAGTTCAAGCTTTTAAAAGTTTGAGATAGAAAAATAAGCAGGAGCGTTTTGGTGAAGTGTGCCTTAAAGGGATGAAGTTACATCTAAGGTTTCACAATAAGAAAAAATTTGTGCAAGTGGAAAACTAATCGAAGTAAGCAGATTGTCTGTGGGCTCTTGTAGTGCAGGGGTAGTGCATCTAGCACTGAGCCAAGGGGCTTCAGTTCAAGTCCTACCAGCTATAGAGGTTTGTAATTGTATCTCTGATTAGGTTGGTTAGAAAATGTCTATCTAGTTGTGTCTAATTCAACATATACTGAAGTAAGAAGGAATCTAAGGCTAGGTCAAGAGGGACATCAAGCCTCACAATTCCTGGACGAGTTGGTTGATGGAATCACGGATGGGAGTCTAAAAGTGTGGTTTAGATTTTGACAGCATCAAAAGCAATGGAAAAAATATAAAAGTCCAATAACAGCACAGATACTGACTAATGGGCAAGATAAAGAGTAAGAAAGGCACACACAAGTTAGAGACACAAAAATTATGAAAAAAACCTTAATTGGATATTGAAGTCAACACAAAGCATTTTTAGAATTCGTTAGGAAGAAGAGGGTAGCGGGGGTCAATTTAGGCCTCATGACAACTTATAATGATGCAGGAAGTATCAATGACTGCTGGGAGTGCAGTGATCCTTTGAGGTTCCATTTTCTAACCAATTTTTCATTCTGATGAACTGATACTGATGAACCAACGGGTAGCCAAATTGTAGAGGAGAGAAGGAAGATGAGTAGGAGAACGGTTATGATAGGGGATTCATTGGGTAAAAGAATAGAAAAGCATTTTTGTAGCTATAGAAATGACTCTGGGAAGTTATATTGCCTCCTTGGTGTCAGGATCAAGGAGTGTGCAGATAAGAGAATGGTTCCAGTAATGAGAAACTTCAGCTAGTAAGGAAAATTGGAGAATGTCAGACTGTTTTCTTTCAAGACAAAAAAAAACAGGAAATTTGATAGAAGTTTTCAAAATAATGAGCAATTGGTCAGAGGAGGTAAGGAAAACTGTAACCTCTCATGTACAGGCTGATTTTGCGAGGGCACAGATCTAAGTATTGTGAAAATAAACAAATGGGATGCAAGAAAAAAACATTTTCACACAATAAGCAATTAAGCTGCAGAATGCACTGCCTGGAGGTGTGGTGGAGGTAGGTTCAATTTAAACATTTAAGAGGGCATTAGATGACAATTTAAATAGAAACAATGTTTTAGGGAAAAGGAAAGAGAACGGCCCTCAACTTCTTCGTGAACCCCTCATGATTGAGAATGACTTGCTTTCGCAGTAAAAATGGGTTCTCTGGTTGTTGAAGAGTCTAGTATATAATGGGCAGTCTCTGTCACAGGTGGCAAAAAAAAACGAAAGATCTGTGGATGCTGGAAATCTGAAACAAAAACTGAAATTGCTGGAAAATATCAGCAGGTCTCGCAGCGTCTGTGGAGAGTTAATATTTCAGTTCCAGTGAAGAGCTGATGGTAGCTGGGAAAAACATGGTTTCTATGCAGAAGATAGGGTGGGAGAGGGGGAAGGAACAATAGGTGGAGATAGAGCCCAAAGAGACACAGGTGGGATAGTCAGTGTCTGGGATAATGGGAAGGTACAATGCCCAGATTGCCGCAGGATCTTTTCTCTGTTGACACGTGACTTCAGTATGCTATCGGTGATGAGACCTGAGGTGTACAGATCCCTTCCAGACGCTTTCCCTCTACTTCAGGCAGTCTTGGGTTAGGGTTTCCCAGGTGTCAAGAGGGAGTTGCACTTTTTCAAGTTGACTTTGAGAGTGAGTGTCCTAAAAATGTTTTCTCTGCCCTCCTTGGCTTTGCTTGCCAAGTCAAAACTCTGAGTACGGCATTTGTCTTGGGAGTTGTGTGTTAGCCATGTGGACAATTTTTCCAGCCCAGTGAGCTGCTTGAGTTTCATCAATGCTGCAATGCTGGGATATTGGCCTGAGTGAGGTCACTGATATCGTTTTGCATGTCATAATGGTACTACTGAATACTGATGGTACTTCTCCAGGATTCTGAGGTGCTTCCTGTACAAAGTCTGAGACAAACAGGAGGGCAGGTATTGTGAATGTTCTGCAGACCGTGAGTTTGGTACTGATTTGAAATCCTAGTTTTCAAACACTATTTTCCTCAGGTAACCAATCTTATTGCCAATGAAAACCAAACGATGATCATTAACCTGGGTTTGCTAAAGAGATAAAGCCTCAATGAATGTAGGACCTGCAGAGTTTTCACTGAGTTTTGCAGTCTGTTGACAAATACTCCCTACCATCCAGCTGGTTCAACACTAGCCTGCCACTTACTGGCCACCAAATGAGGAAAGCAGCCCCCGCGTTTGACTAAGCCCAAATAAGAGATCCCAAAACCTCAAAACCAGCTCTTTCCCTGGGCTATAGTTCCTTTGGCTCCTACCTTCTATCTTATGAATCATTAGGACCTTGTTACGTGTGGTATAGCTTATGATATTACTGACAGTGAGGTCCTAGGCAACTAACTGCATGAAAACAAACATACTTAGTAAAGCACAACTCATTGCTTCCCTCTCCTACAGCCCTCACTACTTCCTCATCTCCTTCAGCTCTCTTTAATCGCTTCCATGGTGCCTCACTATTATCTTCATTACTTCTCCTTACAAATGTCCACTACATCCCAATTTCACCTTTGACCCAAGTCCCTTTCAAACACCCCTTGCACCCTCTCACTTCTTGCTGCATCTCCTCACCACTTCTCCTTACAGTCCCATGCTTTCTCCTACTGCCCCTACAGCCTCATCCTGTTCCACTAGCTGGTTCTTTATGTCCTCCACGCTTTCCTGCAGCTCCTTACTGCTTCTTTTGCCACTAGTTCGTTTCAGAAGAAATGGTGTGGAGTAGAAAAGTTAAGCAAAATGAATGTCATTTGGCCTTGTGGAACATATGTGTGTATTGAAAGATCAGGCAGTGGGTGGGATGTATCAGCTGAGAAATTTAGGCAGCAACCAGGAGGCTCTGTGCAACAGGTGAAAAGATTTGGTGGGAAGGAGTGGGCAACAGGCAAGATCAAGCAGGTAAGGGGTAGGAAGGAGCAGTTGGTGGGTGGGAGGGAGCAGGCAGTAGGGAGGGCACAGCAGTGAAGGAGTGGGAAGAGATAGAATGAGTGGGAGAGAATGAGGAGTGGGTGAAAGGGACAGACAGTGGGCTAGCACTGAGATTTCAGGATATGTAATGATGATGTGAGTGGTTGGAGAAATTTCATATGTGTTGGTAACTGGAGTAGGAGCCATCTACCCAATTTCCTTTTCCCGTTCAGCAGTGGCAGGATTACAGTATTAAAGGTGGTAGGTGAGAACATTGAACATGTCCTCGCTCAAATCTTCTGAAGTTCCCATTGTTTGTGAATCAATTTTTCTAGATTAGAAAATTGTTACTCAGCTATATAAGAAAGGAGAAAAAGGAGAATTGTAGATCTATTCATCTAGCATCTGTTATTAGGAAATTACCAAAACCTATAATTAAGGATAGGATAAGTGCACACCTTAAAATTTTGCAACTGATTAGAGAAAGCCAGGATAAAATGTTGATCATGTATGTTGAACTTGATTGAGTTTTTTGAAGTTTTAACCAAAGTAGTAGATTGGGAGGATTTTAAAAATCTGTTCTTTCATGGAATGTTGTCATCATTGACTAGGTCAGCTTTAATTGCTGATTCCTTTATTGCTCTTGTGAAGGTGGTGCTGAGTGCCTTCTGGAATTGATGCAGTCCATGTACTGCGAGGACATCCACAATGCTGTTATCAAGATTTTGTCTATGACGTTAATTATATGAACTTCCAGAAAGCATTCAACAAAATCACTTGTAAGAGACTGTAAGCTAAAGTTGAAACCCATGGAACTGAAAAAAATGTGTCAGCATTAGGTAACTATTGAGCAGCAGAAAACAGAGATCAGAACTAACAGACAAGTATTTTAATTGACAGTGGTTTCCCATAAGGATCTGTGTTGTGGCCTCAACCATTCACCTTATTTTGTAGCACAGATTGTAGATAATAGTATTTCATAGATAATATCACAGTAAGTACATATCCAAATGTACTAATGGCTGAAAGGTAGGCAACCTTACAAGAAGTATAGAAAGAAACACAAAATTCAAATGAGGAATTATCATTGGTGTCCTGACCAATATTTATCAGTCAATCAACGTGAAAAAATTAGATCATCTCCTCATTATTGCTTTGCCGTTTATGGGAGGTTGCTACCAAAGATCTAACATTATCAACAGTGACTGCACTTCAAAAGTATAACTATTTTATTCGCTGAAAAGCATTTGAGACATCTAGCAGTCATGAAATGAGCTATATAAATGCAAATAAAAGCAGAAAGTGCTGAAAAATCTCAGCAGGTTAGACACCATCTATGTAGAGACAAATGCAACGTTAATCTTTCAGGTCTGTGACCTTTCTTCAGAACTGGGAGAAGTTAGAGATGTAATAGGTTTTTAGTAAGGGATGGGTAGGACAAGGACAAAAGAAAGGTCTGTGCTTGGGTGGAAGGCAGGAGTGATTAAATGACAGGAAAGTTAGTCAAAGAGAATGGAGATGGGGTAAACAAACAAAGGAGGTACTTAGATGTGTGCTGCTATCTGGAAAAAAAGAGAAGCTAAACAAGCAAAAGAAATCAATGGAGCAGGAAAGGAGTGGGAAAAAAGTTCATGGCCTGAAACTATTGAAATCGATATTGAGCACAGAAGGCTGTAAAGTGCCTAATTGAAAGTTGAGGTACAAGAATAGAATAGAATAGAATGGAAGAGAAGAGAATAGTAATTTATTGTCACTTATATTTATAAAATTACAGTGAGATGTATATAAGTCACCACAATATGACACTATTTTAATTACAGAAATTATAAAGGGAAATAATTCAGACAAAGTTCATCTTTGTTCTCCCACGGCAGTCTGGGTTTATGGAGTGGCTTTGAGATGCTGAAGCTGCCTCAGCATAGATTTCCAGACCAGACTCACCACGTTGACACCACTGAAGCTGACACTAAAGCTACTGTATTGCCACCATTGGAAGGAAGGACAGACTCGATCCACCAAGTCATCAAGGCCGAAGCTGTCATTCATGCCATTACCACTTTGGTCGCCACCCGAAGCTGCCACATTGCTAACATAGCCATGAGGAATGAACCGGAATCACCATGCTGCCACTTCTATGGCCACCACTGAAACCATTGCAACTTGGCCAGGAGAAATGGACCAGATCCACCGACAATGAAGCCTTCGATAAAGCCGCGGTCACCATGGCCATAAGAAACGGACATCCGGATACACCACGCTGCCGCTGCAGCAGGCGCTCACAAACAATTTCCTCCATCACAACCACAGAAAAGAAGAAAAAGTGAACTTTGATACAAAAGAAAAATAAAGACACGAGGAAACGAAACAAAGAAAAAGAATAAAGAATAAAGAAGAATGCAGCCAGTAGGTAAGCGGGAGCATACTTTTACAGAACCCAAACACTTCCTATTCTGCCGGCACCGCCCATTTGTTCCTGACGCTTGCTGTGAGCCTCACTAGAACAGTGCAGCAGCTAAAGATATCAAACTGAGAACAAGGACGAAACTTAAGATGAAAGGGCTACTGAAGGCTCAGGGGATTGATTGCATAGAAATGCATCTTTCTTATTTTTTAAGCGAATTAACAAAATTACAGTAAATTTATTTGAATGTAGGCCAATGCGAAATTGTTCACTTAGAACCTGATATGTACAGAACAGTGTACTTTCTAAGTGATGAAACATTAGAAACAATGACATATTAGGAGACATTTGAGTCCAGGTATTTGGATAACTCAAATGTCAAGGCCAGTTGGAAAAATGTCATAAAGGTATCCACTCTAGTTGAAAATATCCTTCCCAAAGTACAATGTCCAGGACTGTGCATGGGATCTCAAGTGCTTTCTACTTAGGACATTGCATTTTCTATATATATGAAATGCAAGTTATACATAACGTAAAATACACGTAAAATGTATGTAAACATGTATTTTAGTCTTCTAGAAATCAAGGCCTTACTCTTACTATTTATGCAATGGAAGAATATTTGAACTGACCAGATTTCATATTGATATAGAGGACCACGAGCAACACACTGTGCTTCTTGTAATGTCTTTTCTGGCATTCACAATACATCAACACGTGAGCATAATATAATGCAAAACACTTCATGAGGTTTGAGAACTTGCTATTTTCAGCTATCTGACGGACCCTATTTGGGTTCAAAGCATGTAGAAGCTTGGCTTCTTGCTTAAATGCTTGGCTTACTAGCAATTTAACATGCTTCTTCATTGGCTCTTATGCATGAAAATTGCTGTATACAGAACTGGTTGCAACTTCCAGAGTAAAGTTTCCGAAAATATATATAATTCTGTGGAACCGGGAAACTGTTTGGGAAAAGCTTTTCTCAGCTTGCCAGTTAGTTTTCCTTGGACTTCTAACTTTCTGCTCCTGAATATTGGAAACAGGGTCAACTTTGTTCATGGTAGAGCAGACTTTTGTTTCTCCTTTTCACACCCAATCTATCTAATTTTCATTTAATGACTTCATGCTCCCAGCCCCAGGCATGTTGAGTCAATTTTCCAGATATACTAGCCCATTGAACGGACTCAATACCAGAATGTTTCTGTCAATGACAAATCCTCTTGTGTTACCCCTTTCCCTTAAATGTTGTTATCACCTCCCCCTTATATATTGATTTGCCCCCTTCAGCATTGTTGGTCATTCTGCAACCCTACATGCTGCCTCCTATCCTCATAATTGAACTTCCCAGCTTGTCTCCTACAGTAGTGGCCCTGATGATTCTGCCGTCTTGACATTTCATGGCCAGACTCCCAGGACTGACTGCAGCCCCCTTGACTCAGTTAACTAGTTAGCCCCGACTGATGACTGACAGGACCACTGACTGAGCCCTTTGCATTTCCCTGATTGATTCGCAACTCCCTTGACTGATGACAGTCCCCATGACTTAACTGAGCACTAGTCCCTTTAGGTTTTAAAACATGACCACCAGCTGGTGCACATGTAATGTGTTTGCTCCATATGTGGCTGGCACATGGTGCAGGTGTGAGATTGAAATAGCACAGTGCTGAACATTTTCATCCACTTGACCGATCACTGTTGACAACTTTTAACAAGCTGCCTGGCTTTGTATCTGCGCTAAGAGGCAAGTCATGATAAAAGTACTGTGAGCATTTAATTTCTGACAGAGGGGTACTGCACTCACCACACAGTTTAGCCGGTATATCCTGCGAAGACCTCTGAGTCGGCTCTTAATAGTAATATGAAATGATCCTTATTAGTTATAACACAATTAATACTATAATAACGATTATGCTACAAACTAACAATTAATACTATAAATCTGACAATTAATACTGTAAATCTAAGTCATTATATTGTACTTTTTCATACTGATGAACAAATAATCTGTAGGATTGAGAAATGTTAGTCCTCTAATCTTTACATTAGAGAATACTAGGGAAAGAAAAATATTAGGCCTATCTGATTTAACTAAGTTGGGAATTATGTACGTACTTAACAAAGTAGAGAGAGAGTAGTAAACTAAGTGCCGCAGCTGGGTCTTAGGATTTCACTCACTATTAAAACTGCATGTTACAGCTGGGTCTTGGGATTTCACTATTGTTGCTGGTTCATTCATTCATTCATTCAATTTCACGGGAGCACTTTTTGATGGTAGTGAAATGTCAAGACCGTGGTTCTATGAATGGATTAATGGAAGGCAGCAGTAGTAAACATAGTGCGCTGGTGCATGAGTGGTAAAGTTATGAATGAACCATAATGCGGTATTAGTAGTAAATATAGAACACGTGTGAATGGGCGGTTCGTAAAGCTTATGCATGAACAAGAACACAGTAGTAGTATTAAATATATGGTGTGCTTGCGAATGGATCGGTAAGAAATATTTTTATGATACAAAGGTAAAGAAGCCCATAATGTGATATTCTACAAAACCATAGAATAAGATGCTTGAAGACGATTAGTAGATATGTAATGTAGAGCGATTTGATGCAATTAAAATGCCTGGCTAATTGAATTATAAATCTGATGTAATTAATTTACAGACTTGATGTAATCAGCTGCATAGTAACAGTTAGTCTGTAGACTTAGGTAATTTCAACACATAAGAATAGTGTTGCAATAGTGTGCCTTTTTAATAGGCTTGTGGAGACCATGAATTGAGTGAGATCTCTATGCTGGATCTTTGCGACAGTTCTCTTTTTGACCTGGCGAATTTGACAGTGAGGCTTGTGTGTTGCTTCCAGTGATGATGATGGTACCGCTGAAGTAGATCCTGATTATGTTTTGTGTGGCCATGTTTGTCCTGGTGGAAGAAGAAGGTCACTTCTGTTGTTATCCTTGTTTAATATCTGAATAATTTGTAACAAGTGTAATGAAAATACTCTAACCTACCCCCGAATGTTTTGAATGAGCCCCCATATTTGATTCGGGTATAAACAAGCAATTGTGGTTAACCCCATTAGAAGTTACAAGAATGTGAGATGATCCCACAAGACTTGTAGAGAAATGTGAATTGTGTACAAGTGTCGACCATCAGAAACAGTTGTACCTCGTCTGGAGTGTTCACCAGGAACCGTTTCATCTTCAGGATTAATGATTCAATGCATTCATTGAGTAGGCACCCAACAGAGACTCATCAGTTTGTTCTGAATCCCTGTCTGTGTGGGCCCGATAATATTGTGTACACTGGATTCCCATGTTCGTGTGCTGTCATTGCCCCTAGTGGTGATACTATAAATGCCAAAGGGTTCTACTGACAGCCCGGTTGTTCCCTTGTCCGCACTAGTCTCTTAGCACTGTCTTGTATCCATGTTGTGGATACACTGTCTGGGGCTTGAGTTGTAAGGGCTTGAGATCTTTCAATGTCTTTGTCAATTGGGGAATCATTGGGAAGTTCTGTCATGTCAGGGCTGTCTGTCAAGTTATCCCAATCGGTTAGAGAAATCAAGTCCTCCGGTAAGTCAATTATGTCGTCTGGGGGTCCATCATTCATTAGAGCTGCAGTCGATGGTAGTGATGGGAGGGGTGCAGTCCAGCTGAGAGGATGTGTCGGGGGGGGGGGTGTCCTTGGTCATGTCACTTGCTCTAGGGCAGTGTCATCCGCCATGCATGTTTTAAGGTGGTGAGAGTGACTGTGTTGAGTGCCATAGGCTTTTAATTGGTTTACATGGTGCCAGCCAGTCTTTCCTGTGGCTAGCAGAACCTTGTATACCAAGGGACGTGCCTTGCTGACCATAGTGTGGGGACCTGAGTATGTAGGGGAAAGAAAGGAACTAGGATTGTATATCTGTAGCATCACCTGTTGTCCTAAAGAATATTGAACAGGATTAACTGTACTGTTAAATTAAGCCTTACTTAATTTCCTTTTAGTTCCTAACCTGAGAGCTGCTGCTAACTGCATGGCCTTGATGTTTTCGGTGAGCTGCTGTGACGCTGTTTTGTGGGTGACGTCTGTGAGGGCAGGTTGTGTGAGGTCAAGTCCGAACAGGTAGTCTACCCTGCTCATGGGTTGGCATGTCATTAGGATTTGCGGGGTATACCTTGTGGATCATTAGATGGTGCTGCGTATCATCATAAGGACAAACGGAAGTACTGTGCCCCGAGTTTTATTGTTCTGCTGCACTGTCTTCCTAATCATCCCTTTTAGGGTGCCATTCGTCCTTTCCACGATCCCACTAGATTGTGGGTGGTATGCGATGTGGAATTTCTGTTTGATACCAAGCATAGTCATCACATTCTGCATGACTCGGCCAGTGAAATAACTTTCCTGATCTGACACGATACTGCACGGTAAATCCCATCTGGTAAATAGCTGAAGAAGGGTCTGGGCCCGAAACGTCAGCCTTCCTGCTCCTCTGATGCTGCTTGGCCTGCTGTGTTCATCCAACTTTACACCTTGTTATCTCAGATTCTCCAGCATCTGCAGTTCCTACTATCTCGTAAATAGCTGTTGTGTTAGGATTTGTGCGGTTGTTTTGGCCATATTTGTCCTAATGGGAAAAGCTTCAACCCATTTTGTGAATGTATCTATGATTACCAGAATATAGGTAAATCCATTCCTACTTTGTGGAAGGGGCCATATATAATCAATTTGTAGATTCGTCCAGGACCCTTCCACTGGACGGGTATGCTTCAGTTCTCCCTTTTGGGCATACCTGTCTGGATATTTTGTGCACAATCCAGACAACTTTCTATGTAGAGTGATAAATCCTTATGTAACTCGGGCCACCAACACAGTTCTTTCAATCGTTCAGTAGTGGCTTCAATTCCCTGATGTCCGAGTCTGTCATGTTATTGGTGTATGATTTGATTTCTGTCTTGAATTGGAACTACATAAATTCCGCTTTTAGAACTAATCCATCCCATACTTTTAAGGAAATTTTCCATTTATTGTAAGCACCTGGATAAACTCCTCCCAAAATCTGTTTCAAGGAATCATCGCAGTGTTGTGCTTGCCTAAGGTCCCCTATGTTCGTTTGGCTCACAGTGATCGCGTTTGTCTGCTCTACTATGGGTGGCTGCCAGAATTCTCCTACATGAGCACCTGTCCTCGCTAACTCATCCACTGGACGGGTGCCTTCTGGGGATGTTTTGTGGTGGCTCCTAACTTCAGTTATAGATCATAGAATCCCTACAGTGTGGTAACAGGCCCTTCGGCCCACGATTCCACACCAAACCTCAGAGCATCCCACTCAGATCCCCCGTAACCCGCCTAATCTACACATCCCTGAACGCTATGGGCAATTTAACATGGCCAATTCACCTAACTTGCACATCTTTGGACTGTGGGAGGAAACCGGAGCACCTGGAGGAAACCCACGCAGACACGGGGAGAATGTGCAAAGTCCACACAGACAGTCGCCGGAGGATGGGATTGAACTTGGGTTACTGGCACTGTGAGGCAGCAGTGCTAATCACTGAGCCTGTGCCATACTTCCTTTCACCAGTGGCCTGTAGTATGTATTTTAATAAAGGGGCTGTTGGTAGTGGTTTCCCATCAGCGGAGATAAAACCTCTAGTTTCCCATAATGGTAAAAATTCTGTGAGGCTGTTGCATACAAACATGCTATCAGAGTATATGTCCACGGGTGGAGGGAACAGATTGGGATGGCTAACTACATAAGCTACAGCTGCTAGTTCTGCAGCTTGGGCACTTAGATGGGTGGATAATTTTAAAGCTAGTTCAATGACTGGTTGGCCCTGCGCATCTGTCATATCTGTACCACAGCCAGTGATCTGACTGCCGTCCTCCACTATGGAGGATCCATCTACATAGATTTTGACTGCAGTTTCTATCTGTTTATCCTCTTGCCTCGTATCCGACTGTCTTGTCCCGTTGCTTTGGGATGAACGTGCCAGTGGAGTGTTTTGCAGTTATTATTTGGCAGTCATATGGGTCTCCCCCATAATTTAAGTTATCAGCTAGGAATGTGGGCACCTTGGTACGTTTGACTGTGATGTCCCAACCTTGAAGCAGCGGAGTCCATCACTGAGCCGTCTTTGATTCAGCCATCCAGCAGGGACTGGATTGGCGTGTGCTGAGTTCAGACAATCAGTGGACTTAAACCAACAGTATAGTCCAAGTACTGGACTGCTCAAAAAACTGCGAGGAGTTATCATTCACACATGGAAAGCCCTTGGCTTTCCAGCTCTAGGTCTCTGGAGGTGTAAGCTGCTGGGCCATGTTGTTTCTGTAGCAGAACAGCAGCTATTGTACCATCTGAGGCTGCAACTTCTAAGGCATATGGTGTGTCAAGGTTGGGAACCAGCAAGGCTGGTACTGTTGCGAGGGTATGCTTTAAATCAGTTACTGCCTTTGTATGTTGGGATGTCCAATTCCAGGCAGCGTTGTTTTTCAGCAACTCTGTGAGTGGGGCCGCTTTGGTGGCGAACTCATCAATGCGGTTCTTGAAGTATCCCACTAGGCCCAAGGAAGATCAGAGTGGACTAACATCTGGGGGAAGTGGAGTCACGATAAGGAATCTATTTGCTTTTAGTCTATCTCTCTTTTCCCATAGGTGACTATTGTTCCCAAGTGTGTAACCGTCTGCTGCAGAATCTGCACCTTTTAGGGTTTATTTTACAACCTGTAATGTGCAAGAGGTCAAGTAGTTCGTCTAGGAGTTGGATGGGTTCCTCCTTTGTTTCAGTTTGTAAGAGTAGGTCATGTACATATTGCATTAGGCAATCAGGCCAGGAAACCTTTTCTAACACCTTGGCTAATCGTCTGTGGAAAATCAAGTGCGAGTTATGGAACCCTTGGGGTAAACGGGTCCAGGTATATTGTTGTTCCTGGAAGGTAAACGGATTTACACCGACAGGATCAATGTACGGGTTTGGACCAGAAACCATTATCAAGTACTTTGAAGTATTTTGCTTGTGGGACTTGCTTCATTATTATGGCTGGGCTGGTGGCTACTGTTGGTGCAGTGAGGGGGGTGACTTTATTGAGCTTTCGGTAGTGGATAGTTAAACACCATGAACCATCTGACTTTGTGACAGGCCAAATTGGAACAATATTAGTGGAGGCTGCAGGTCGCAGCACTCCTTGTTATAAAAGACTGTCAATCACCTTGGCTACCTACCCCTCTGCCTGTTTGGAGAAACCGTATTCTCTTTGCGGTTTCGGGTCTGGCCCCTCGATTGTCACCTCTCCCGGTATACGCCTACAGTCATGTTTATGCTGGGTAAATGTTTCATAATCTTGCATAGCCAGATCCTTTGTCATTGTTAGGGAATTGAACCAAAACTCTCCTATTGTACTGATCCAATTAACATAATTTCCTAGATAACAAGCATGGGGCTGGATGAACACAGCAGGTCAAGCAGCATCATAGGAGCAGGAATCTGCAGTACCTTTTATCTTCTCCAGCATCTGCAGTACCTTTTATCAAGTTTTCCTGCTCCTATGATGCTGCTTGACCTGCTGTGTTCATCCAGCCCCATGCTTGTTATCTCGGATTCTCCAGCATCTGCAGTACCTTTTATCTCTAACATAATTTCCAGTTGAGATGATGGGTGGTGCCTCGCTAATCTCGGCATCTTCCAATTGCAGGCATTTACTGGATCAACGGGAAGGTTACGCTTAGTCGTGAAATCGACTCCAAGGACGTGTTCTGCACCTGGGGGAAGGTCAACTAAGATAGCAGAGTGGTGGCATGTAATGTTGCCTAGTTTAAATTCTATAGGCACAGTAATGTACCCCTCCAGTGCATGGCCAGTAAATCTACTTAAAGCAATAGTCCCTGTGGTCCGTAAGGTTAGATCATTAAATTTCGAGGTGTTAGGGTTGTGCGGGAACTTCCGTTATCCTACAGAAATTCTACAGGGCAGCCTCCTACCTTGCCATTGACTAATGTTCCACCTATACTATCCCATTACGTGTCGCAGACCAATACTGGGGAGGCAGGGCCTTGACATTGTCATGCGGATGCCTCGTAATTTGAGTGTGGAATTGGCTACAATCCCTGGACCGGAGCCTGCCAAATTAGACCTTCTACTAGGACTTGGTGCCTCCCTCTATTACTCCTTGTTTCCGTCAATTTCGGTGGTCCCTGTGGTTGCAAGTACAACTGTGCAGGGGCTCTACATTCTCAAGCATAATATCCTGGGCACCCATAGTGATGGCACTGCATTGGCTGCCATGTGTTCCTCTGCTGTACCCTCTATCTCTCCCTGTGGCTGTGTGAGGTGAAGCTGGGTTCCTTTGATAAGGATTACCTTCTCTTCCTTCATTCCTCCACTCTGGTCTCTGGTTGGAGGCTCGGAAAGGAAGCATTTTCCCTCCTTTCTCTGTTTTATATTTGTTTAGTTCATGGACTTCTTTCTTTTTCCCACACCTGGGATATTCTCCTCAGAGCCCATGCCTCATTGTGATTTGGTTCTGTGGGCTCCAAGTTCTCACATGCCTTCCTACTCTCTTCATGTGTGAAACAAAAGTCCCAGCCCACTTAGCTGAGACAGCCTTCTAACTGACCTCTGTCTAAATCTCTATCAGCTCCCATAAAGTGTACCCACAAATGACCGGTGAAGGCAGTCATGTGTTCTCCCTTCTTCTGCCTACATTTGTTAAGTCCGTCTATGGGGTCTCCTCTGTTGTACCCAATTGCTGTTAGGATTGCCTCTTTCATATCGCATAGGGTGCCTTCACCTACATTTGGAAGGGCTGGGATTGCAGACTGCACTCACTGACCCAAACACATTACAATGAGTTTTACCTCCTCTCTCATCTAGCCCATGCAAAACCTTTTTTTGTCTGATCCTATTGAAGAATACATATGGGCCTGCAGATGGCTCAAAATCTGGGATTTTTCTGGCAATTTCTGCTAATTGTGCTACTGTAAATGGGGTAGTGTATTTTACTGCTGGGGCGTCGGCGGCATCCCCGACCCGTCTTTCAGTGGTAATCAGGTTCATTACAGCCATAGGATTAATGCAGAGGCGCTGATTCCTCTGGGAAAGGTGGTGGCCGATCCAAATCCTCTGCGCACATGGCATACTGCTGCGCATCTTTCCTAAGTTCGTCCCAGTCTATCTCCTGTTCTTTTCCCTTATAACATCCCCATGTGCGCATATTATCCCATTGTGGATTGAGAGTTGGGATTTTAATTTCTCAATCTCCTGCAGGCAGTTAGTGTGGTCTGAGGCTGCCTGTTTCTTTTCCTGGATGACAAGTTGTAGAACTGGATGAACACAGCAGGCCAAGCAGCATCAGAGGAGCAGGAAAGCTAAAGTTTCGGGCCTAGACCCTTCTTCAGAAATTTCTAGCTCTACACCTTGTTATCTCAGATTCTCCAGCATCTGCAGTTCCTACTACCTTTCTTTTCGTTATTGGATTGGTGTATTCCCCTTACTGCTGCTTGTAGATTTGCACATTTACTTTTTAACTGGCTTACTTAGCTCTCAGCAACCCCTTTCGCTAATACTGTGTGCTGGATGTCTTGGTATACCTTCTCACATTGGGTTTTGAATTGCCCCATGTGTAATACGTTGCCGTGATTTTTTTGATCCTGCTCTGCACTTTTCCTTTGTAACACTGCTATTTCTTTCTTCGCGTTCTCTAATTCTTTACGAACGTTTTTCAGTTCCTGCTTGGTTCCTAACAATTGCCCCAGACAGCATTTATCACTGTGGGTTTTTCAAGTTTGGAAGCCCGCTTCCCTTGAATTTTCCTCAAATTCTCCCAACGCTTTTGTCCAAGGGATCCTGGTCCCGTTTCATCATTACAGCAAATTTCTGGCCGTTGGGGGCCACTTTTTCCTATTAATGTATTGTCTTAGCTTCGTTTTCCGTACTGAACAATCTTCTACTCTGGCAACATTTCCTGCCATTTCTGATTAACTTAAGAGGCTTAAGGGATGGATCGGACTGAGGGTACGGCTTCTATGTTCCAGTCCTAATCCCAATGACTTTTGGTGTTTTACATTACCTTCCTACTAGGGATCTCTCACACTCTCACACACACACACACACACACACACACACACACATATACAGACGATGAAACAATCATTTGCTTGATTAGGAGTAAACATCTGTTGGCTTTATTCTTTAAAGAACAATCCAATGTAGACCTTTCTATTCCCTTCAATTTACTTGAATTCCTGGACATCACATGGGACTTAGTCCTCTTAATATGGGCTCAGGCAAAATTTAGGAGAATATCAGGTTCCTTGGGGTTTAATCTTAGAGTGACAAAATCACTTCTTATCGAGTCCCATCTGGGGTGTCAATTTGTTGTGTTCATCACACAGTGTGTTTAGCCCGTATATCCCATAAAGGATGATGAGTCGACTCTAAATAGTAATATGAAATGATCTTTACTATTATAGTATTAATTATGTTATAACTAATGACTAGGCTACAAACTAACAATTAATACTATAAATCTGACAAATAATACTGTAAATCTAAGTCAGTATATTGTACTTTAACTTAGCTTGGAATGATCGAACATCACCACACTAGACCTTGGCCTTGATCCACGTAGTGATAGTTGTCTGTTCTTCCTCTCCCGGTGATCCCAGGGCCCCTCCTCTTATGGTGATTGGTCTCGAGTTACTGTTCTCAAGGTTGCTGTTGCAGTGATTCTTATCCTTGGAAGTTTCTGCACCCCTTTGGGAAGTTCTTTGATTCCCACCAGTGGATTGATCAGGAATCAATTACCCTGATTGATCAGACCCAATCAGGCAGTGTCATGCGGATGGTGGGGTGGTCTTTGGTCCTCCATTTCTGAAACTGTCAGTGACATGTAAGTCAGGTAGGCTTCCCAAATAAGAGTGTGAGGTATCCCTTTGTTCCGGAAACAGCTTGATGTTTCCTGTTGTCCCGGTTAAAAGCCCGCCTGTCTGGGTCTGCAGCTTGTTTATTTCAGTTTCTTTGCACAGATACTTTGGCCAGTGCTTGGCTTGATTTCCCAGCACACTTGGTGTATTATCTGATTATGCTATTTTGAGTGGCCCGTTTGGCTACAGGGGCATATCACAAAAGCTCAAGACAGGCAAGGCAGGGATGCTGTAAGCAGTGAGAGAGCAAGCAAGCAAGGAGTTCTGAGATGGACCCTGGTCAAATCCATGAGATGGATGCCTGCCCTGTTAAAAATGTGCCCTGACAGCAACATTCTAATAGCAGATGCCAGTGTATTTGAAAATGCAGCAGTGAAGTGCAGAAGCAGAATGTAAGTGGTTCAGAGATGTGCCATCATGTGCCTCAAATGTGTCAGATACCAAAGTCCTTAGAAAGATACTGTGTGTGGTCGCTGACACTGGAGAGGTCCCTGAGATACTGGAGCCTGGTGTCCAAGATGGAGATCAAGAGGAGTAAGTGGTGAGATGAAGGTATCTGGTAACACTTGGACTTTCATGTCTGGAAATATCACCTTCTAGTTCATATCTAGTGAGTAAGAGAATGGAAATCTGTATATAAATGAGGTGAGATTAGCTACAATCAGATGTTAATGCATATGACGGAATGAAAATAGGCCTGTTGCTGCTTACCAGCACAAATTTCATTTCACTGTCCAACACTTGGTTGGTGTTGTGATGGGAACCAGCTGGTTCTTGTTGACTACAAGATTCTTGATTGGTGTTGTTAACCTAGGCCAATCAGGAAAGCCCTGGGTGATCAATATAACCAGAAGATCCATTAAAAGGTCCAGGCAGGTTATGGCCAACTAGATAACAAGGTGTGGACCTGGATGAACACAGCAGGCCAAGCAGCATCATAGGAGCAGGAAAGCTTGATGCTTCAGAAATGAAGGGTCTAGGCCCGAAACGTCAAGCTTTCCTGCTCCTATGATGCTGCTTGGCCTGCTGTGTTCATCCAGCTCCACATCTTGTTACCTCGGATTCTCCAGCATCTGCAGTTCCTATCATCTCTGATACAAGGTTATGGCCAACTGTTCCATGGCTACGTCTGTGCCCAGGTGTTCCCTGGAGAAGGAACACGCAGTGTGCACTGGAACACTCAATGCCTTTCGGGAGAGTTGGGCACTGTGGGTTGTGGAGTGCTTTATTTCCCCCTCGAATTCTATTTTGATTTGATCCCTAGCCTCTCCCTTTTTTCCATTTAGGCATTGCCCTTAGGGGCTCTGCTTGATACGGATGCTTTTTGTCACATGGGTGCTTTTTCCTGGTGGTGGTATGTTAATAAGGTTATTTGCACACCTGTTTTTTTTTTAAACTGTGTTTCATGCCTGCACACGCACAAGGAGGATGCTGGGAAAAATAAAAAAAGTAACCAGGAGATGAGAATGTCCTCAGTTAAAGAAGTATAACCAGGAGATCTATTTATATGTCCAGGCAGCAGGCTGTGGGACAGCCCACAGAAGAACTCCACAATAATGCCAAGCCTCAGCCAATTTCCCAAAATGTTGTTCAGGATCTAGGCATGTAAGCCATTGCAGTTGTTGCCACTTAGCGGACTCGAGATAGCAAAGGAATCTTACAAAGCCTGACTTGTGTAAGAAAATTCATAGACTGGTATCCAGGAGAGTGCACACCCTGGAAAGTTGCCCTATATGTGAGTTGGAACAATTAAATTTCTTAGTGACATCTAAATCAGAACAAATTAAAATTAATATTTGGTTAAATGGTCACCCAGTTCCTATGGATGTCGATACTGGTATAGCTGTATCTGTGTTTGCAGTCTTTAACAAGATTCGTTCAGGACTCCAACCCTTAAGTTTGTGCAAGACCTGACCCAGACTGAGCACATACACTGGGGAACCATCGCAGTTTAAGAGTATAACTGTGGCTCGGGTCTCCTATGAGAAGCAGTTGGTGTAGTTGGTAGTAAAAGGCTTGGGTCCAAGTCTGTTGGGGCAGAATTTTTTGAGAAAGATTCACCTAGATTGGCTCAACATTTTTCAACTAAAAAATGGCAGCTTCAGAGAAGTCCTGGTGAAATACACAGGAGTATTTCTGGAAGGGCTCAGGATTACCAGAGGAGCCAAATCCACTTTACATGTTGATCAGGAAGCAGCTCCAAGCAAGGTCTGCTCAGTGGCATTTGCCTTGTGGGCAAAAATAGAGGTGGAAATCAGGAGGCTGGAGAGCAAAGGAATCATCAAACCAGTGCAGTTTGTGGAATGAGCAGCAATGGTTATACTGATTGTGAAGCCTGACAGCTCAGTTCGCTTTTGTGGGGATTTTAGGGAAACAGTAAACTGCTTTTCACAGCTGGCTAAATACCCAATCTCTTGCATGGAGTACTTGTATGCAGAGTTGGCAGGCGTCTGTCGTTTATGAAGCTGGACGTGAGCCATACCTACTTGCAATTGCACTGGATGAGGAGTCCCAGAAGTATACTACAGGGTATATAAGGGTTGATATCCATATACAAGACTACCATTTGGGGTATCGTTAGCCTGTGCCATTTTCCAGTGAACCGTGGAGAACAATTTACAAGGTTGCCATTTATCTGGATGACGTACTAATAATAGGGAAGACCAATAAAGAGCACTTGGAGAACTTGGACATAGTGCTTAAATGTTTCTCCCAGGCAGGCATATCCCTTGGAACGGAAAAGTGTATGTTCCAGGTGCCCCAAGTGACCTACTTTGGTTACAGAGTCGACAAAACTGGGTTACACCCATTGGAAGATAATGTGAGGGAGATCAAAGAAGCCCCGACTCCCACATCTGTACCAGAGCTTAGGTCTTTCCTTGGATTAGTGAATAATTATGAAAAATTCATACATAACCTAGGTTCTGTCTTGACACCCTTATACATACTATTGAAAAAGGGTCAGTCTTGGAAATGGTCACATTGCCAAGAAGTAGCCTTTAGGGAAGTGAGAAAGCAGCTATCGTCATCAAAGATGTCAGCCCACTACGATCTCAAGTGAGAAATAGGGCTGACATATGATGCTTCCCCATACAGAATTGGGGTAATATTGGCTGACTGGTGGCCCAATGGAGAGGAATGTCCACTAGCATATGCTTCTTAGACTTTGGCTGATGCCGAACGCAAACATGCCCAGGTAGAGAGGGAAGATTTGGCGGTCATCTTTGGTGTGAGAAAGTTCCACCAGTACCTGTACAGGCAGGAATTTGTCATCATAACAGATCACAAGCTCCTGTTAGGGCTACTGAAGGAAGACAAGGCAGTGGTGCCTAATGCATCCAGTAGAATTTAGCATTGGGCTGTTATTCTCTGCGCGTAGCTCAGGAAGCTATGTGGCTAATGTGGATGCCACAAGCTGCCTCCCACTAGCTGATACTCCATTCTGGTGGTGCCTTCCCTGGAAGAATCTACTTTGCTTTTAAACTACTGGACACCCTTCCAGTCACCACTGACAATATCTGACTGTGGCTGCAAAAAGATCCTGTCCTGGTGAAACTGAAACAGCTGGTGGTAATGGAGGAAACAGAAGGGCCATTGCAACCAGGATCGAACCCTTTCTGGGCCTGGCAAGATCAGATTATTGTCGTGCACAGCGTATTACAGCGGGGAGTAAGGATGATTGTCCCGACTAAAGGTCACCACCAGATACTGGCTGAACTCTACCAGGATCATCTAGGGGTTTCCAAGATGAAGATGTTAGCAAGAAGCTATGTCTAGTGGCCAGGGTTGTATGCAAACATAGCTGCATTGGTGGGGCCATGCCCAGAGTGCCAACAAGGACAAAAATTGCCATCAGCAGTGCCCTAAACCCTGGGCTCTGATGCATGTCGGCTATGCTGGTCCTTTCATGGGCTCAATATTCTTGGTCAACGTAGACACCCATTCAGAATGGTTGGACGTGCATAAAGTTCATTTGGCAAACTCAGGAATGACAATTGAGAAGCTGTGGGCATCGTTCATGATACACCAACTCCAGGAAGTATTAGTCACAGACAATGGGATGTCATTTACCAGCAGGGAATTTGAATATTTCCTAAAGTCCATTGGCGTTTGGCACATAAGGACAGCTTCATCCCATCTATCATCCAGTGATCTAGCAGAAACAGCTGCCCAATCATTGAAAGCAGGCAAAAAGAAGCAGCCGCATCAATTGATACCAAACTGTCCCTGTTCCTGTTTGATTATAGGACCACTCAACATGCAACAACAAGGATAGCTTCAGCAAAGTTGCTGATGGGGAAAAGACTCCACTCCAGGTTAAACCTGCTTTTCCCACACCTGGGACTGAGAGTGGAACAGCAGCAGGAACCCCAGTGCCAGCCATATGCCTACTGTAAGTAAGACAGACAATTTAATTCAGGGGATGAAGTTTGGTGCTGTGTGTGTACAAGGTGAGGTTCATGCGAGATCACATCCTGTGGCTTACAAAATACAGGTAGGTGAAACAGTCCTGAACAAACATGTGGAACACCTAAACGCAAGTACCTTGCAAACGGGGCAGGCGCAACACATACCTGTTCCCTCGGAATAACCCGAAGGCCAGTCAGAAACCATATGTTCTCCCCCTCCATCTACTGTCGAGAAAAACTCAGGGTCCAAGATAGGTGCAGCATCAATATTGTTTCCATTGGAAAAAGAGGAGGAATCTCTCCCAAGACGTTTCGGGCGCAAGGGATGGGCTGCGGTCTGGTACACACCTCACCCATATCAGAGCGTGAGTCAGAAGAACCAGACCTGGGGCAAAAACATCACAAGAAAAGCTACAAGAGAAAGACCAGGTCGACATCCCTAGACTGAGGGGAACAGATGTAGTGATTGGAACCAGCTGGATCTTGTTGACTACAAGATCCTTGATTGATGTTGTTAACCTGGGCCAATCAGGAAAGCCCTGGTTGACCAAAATAACCAGGAGATTAGAATCTCCTCAGTTGAGGACTAAAAGGAAAAATACCAGGAAATTGCCTTCTGGTAAAGATTGTCCTGCGATGATAATGCTTGTTAAATGGCAGGATAATCCTGGGCTTTAAGTTATTTCACAATTGCTTTTGAGGCACACTGCATGATTTTTCTGTGGAAATGGGATGATGGTGGTCTTCTTTAAGGGGCGGGCAGGAAAGAAAGAAAGAAAGAAAGAAAAACTTCAGATTGTAGTAAGAAGAGGTTAAAGGTATCTGTGAATATTCCCACTGGCTGGTCCACACAGGAATTGACTGCATGGCTGGGGATTGTATCTGGGCCAGTTGCATTCCATGGGCCCACTCTCAAGAAGGCCAATCTAATGTCTGAAGTGGTGACTACAGGTACCAGTGGATCTGAGGCTGTTGGGGTAGGTGACATTGTTTCATTAAATTTCTGTTCAAAATGAGCATAGAATGTATTGAGCTTGTCAGGTAGGGATGTTTTGTTGTCCATAGTTCTCTTTGACTTCATTTTGTAGGCTGTTATGTAAGCTTTGCCACAAATGACAGATGTCCATGTGGTTGGTCTGGGTCTCAAGTTTAGTTTCATATTGCCTATTGGTGTTTCTGATGGACTTACAAAAGTCGTACCTGGATTTCCTGCACAAGTCAGTGTTCAGTGACTTGTACTCCTCAGAGCTGGACTTCAGTAAGGATTGGATCTCTCAGTTTATCCATAATTTCTAGTTGGGGAACATTTTAATCAATTTCTTTGGCATACAGTCTTTGACACACTTACTAATGAAGTCTGTAACAGTAGAACCATATGCGTTTAGGTTGGCTGCTGCATTCTTGAAAATAGACCACTCCAATGACTCTGAAGAATCCTGTAGAAGCCCCCTAATTGCCTCAGACCAACCCTGCATTACTTTCTGTACTTGATCTTCATCCTTCAATTTCTGGTTGTAAGCAGAGAGGAGGAGCACAGTGTTGCTCATTGTATTCATTAGAGTTTAGAAGGTTGAGGGGAGATCTAATAGAAACTTACAAGATAATGCATGGCTTAAAGGGTGGATGCTGAGAAGTTGTTTCCGTTAGGTGGGGATACTAGGACCCGTGGGCACAGCCTTAGAATTAGAGGGGATCAATTTAGAACAGAAATGAGGAGACATTTCTTCAGCCAGAGAGTGGTGGGCCTGTGGAATTCATTGCCACGGAGCGCAGTGGAGGCCGGGACGTTGAATGACTTCAAGGCAGAGACTGATAAATTCTTGATCTCGCAAGGAATCCAGGGCTACGGGCAGAGTGCGGGTAAGTGGAGTTGAAATGCCCATCAGCCATGATTAAATGGCGGAGTGGGCTCGATGGGCCAAATGGCCTTACTTCCACTCCTATGTCTTATGGTCTTATGGTTGCGATCTGATGTTCCAAAATGCAAACAAGAGTTGGAGTGGTAGGCATTTTTGGTTGTGTAGCAATGGTCAAGGGTGTTTTTACCTCTGGTTGAACCGGAGATGTGTTGATGTTATTTTAGTAGCATGTTTTTGAAGCTGGCATGGTTGAACTCACCTGCTACAGTAAACAAGGCCTCAGGATATTCTGCCCAAGTCTATTTGTAGCATTGTACACTTTGTCAAGTGCACTCTTCACTTTTGCATGGGGTAAAGTGTACGCTGATGCCAGGATAGCAGAGGTGAACTCATGTGGCAGGTAGCAGGGCAGAACTTTACTGTAAGATATTCTAGGTTCGGGGAGCAGTAACTTGCCAGGGGAATTAAGGGCCTATCAGCTTCCCGGAAGCCTGATTTCCTCCTGAAAACCCAGAACCAAGGCCCAACCATCATGGGAACAAGATCTGACCCCTTGGAAGTGTTGATTCGGAGGCAGACCCCACCGCACCCCGCCCCTTGCCTTGTCTGAAGATGCCGAGCTGTCCATTCACTGAACTGAGAAACCCTCAGGTTATAGCAGGAGTGATCCCTGTCTCTGTAAAACAGAGCACACAGCAGTCTCAATTCTCTTTGGAAGGTGAGTCTAGCTTTAAGTTTGTTCATTTTGTTCTCAATGGCTTGAAGATGTTTTCTAGGAGTATGCTGAGGAGGGGAATTGAAACACTTTCACCTGAAGTCCAGCATGTCTCCCATGTTAATAATGGAAAGAACTGCGGATGCTGTAAATCGGGAACAAAAACAGAATTGGCTCAAAGCTCAGCAGGTCTGGCAACATCTGTTTGGGGGGGGAGGGGGAAAACCGAGTTAATGGTTCGGGTCAGATAACCCTTCCTCAGAACTTTGGGCAGGTGTCTGCTCCTTGTTGAACCTGGAAGTCAGTGAGGGAAGTCTGTTGCTCCAAGCAGCAAGTGTGTGCTCCTAACAGGGTTCTGAGCACCTGTCACAGCCTTGAGCATTGAGTGTCTTGTGGCCGGTTTGATCAGGACAAACTGGTGTCAGGTCTTATCCCTGCTCAGGTCAGGGCTTGGTTCTGGGTTTCCACAGGGTCAGGGAGGTTGGGCTTGAGGCCAGAAGGCCTCTGGGCTTGTGTTTCCTGCATAGACAGGCCTACGTACCTTGCCAGATAGGGTCCTGGGCATTAGTTTCATTTATGGGCACTCTGGTCAGGCCTTCTCAATATTGGATCACTGTTGGGTCACTTGTTCCTGTGATGGTTGGACGTTGGTTCTGGGTTTTCAGGAGGAAATCAGGCTTCTGGGAAGCTGATAGGCCCTCAATTCCCCTGGGTCTGCGGATCCAGCGTTGGTATTCAAGCCGTGTCGATCTTTAAAACTGTAAGTAGACATAAGAAAATGTTATTAGTAATTCTGATAGACTTTGAACTGATGTTTAGAAAAGCAGAATGATTATATGATACAACAGAATAAGATCTCCTGTAGATAGCTTGCAAAATATCACCATGCTCTGGTGCCATCTTGAATGTAGATCCTAAATAAGATACTCAAGCACACCCATGAAAGCCACCAAGCAACTAAGTTTAATCTGAGGAAGGCAAGGGAAGTTCTCGACAGGCCAAACATAAGCAATCAGAGCAGTGCTTGTAATGACTACCAAGCTAAGCAATCTAAAGAACCACTTAGGATACAGGACATTCCAGACAGATAGTGGATGAATTGTGGAATAGTCTTCTTTATTCTCACAGACACTAGTTATGTTGTCACTGTCAACCACTATTTTTGTTCAATCAGTAATGATTGTGTTGAATAGCGCAGCAGGCTCTGTAGGCAGAATGGCCTATTCCTGTTCCTATGTTCCTGACAACTGGAAGTTAGACGAGCTGAAGTCAACAACTACCAATGAGATTATTGAATGCCTGAAAGCAGATTCCATCATGGCAGCATTCCAGGCATTGTAATAAGGACAGTGGCCCTCTTCACACGAGTGAAGAGGTTAGCTACATCATAAAGGATTGAAAAATTCAGTGCCATTATAATTGCCACACTTTCCCCTCTCAACTGGAAAGGCTGGAGATGGCAGTGAAAATCGTCAAAAGGATCATAAAATAAAATCGAGTAATCAGACTTGTGCAAGGTGATCCTTGAGTGTCTTAGCTGACTGAAAGACCGTTAACTGTCAATCTGAGGCCTGAATAGGGCCTCAATAAATGTCAATTACCAATGAAGGTTAATGAATTGAGTAATTCTAGTTCATCACAAATTTCTTTATTTAAGAAAGGGACAGTTAAAAGTACATGGTCAGTATGCTTGTACAAGCAATTGGGAGAAGGCACATCCAGTGGTACAGTCCAAGCGAGTGTGTGTTACTGGAAATTTAGTGCACTGGAAATTTAGTGCAAAGGAGGATAAGGTGCTTTTTGTTTTATTACTTGTAGTTTGTACGGTCCTCTTCAGGGTTGTTCGTTTGTAGGGCTGTATTCCTCAGCTTCAACTGAGCAGAGAGAAGGGAGCCTCATTTTAACAGCTCCAGCTTCAGGGGTCTGCTGATTGGGAAAACAAATCAAAACAGTGATGTGTTCTTTTCAAAGAAGATATTAACTGAGAAACAGCAAAAATAAGTAACAGTGGGAGCCACTATAATAAAGGAATATAAGGAGTACAGTTAGTGTAAGGGAAGTATTCTTGCTTAAGCATAATAATTACATTATTTTGAAAAGAGACTTGGGGACTTAACAAGTAATGGCAGGGGAGCAGATGCTTCTCCTGTGCTTTGTGGCAAATGGCTGAAGTTTCAGCTGTCCCTGATGACCAGTGTGCTGGAAACGTGTCCAACTGCAGCTACAGGTAAGCAGCACTTCAGAGCTGGAGCTGCAGGTGAAGTCACTGTGGGACATTCGCAATGATGAGCAAGTCATGGATAGCACGTTCAGTGAGGTGCAGACTGAACAGGCAGACTAGGAGAAGGCAGATAATGCAGAGTCCCCTTTCTAACAGATATAGTGTTTAGGATACTTCTGGGAGAGATGACTGTTCAGGGAAAACAGTGGCAGCCAACTTCGTGGCACCATCAGTGGGTCTGCTGCACAAGGGAGGAGGAAAAGGAACAGCAGAAGCACAGTGGTAGGGGACTCAATTCGGCTTTTCTGCCGCGAGAAAGAGACACCAGAATGGTATGTTGCCTCCCTGATACAAGGGTCAGGAATATCATTGAATGGTAGTAGGGCATTCTGAAGTGGGAGGGCAAACAGACAGATTGTAGTAAATGTTGGTACTAACAACATAGACAGAAAAAGACATAAATATCCTGAAAATAGAATTTGGGGAGCTAGGAAGTAGATTAAAAGACAGGGCCCAAAATGTAGTCATCTCTGGATTATGTGTGGTGCCATATGATAGTGATTACTGGAATAAGATTATCAGATGAGTACATGGCTGGAGAGGTGAATTTAGATTGTTGAAACATTAGGATCATTTCTGGGAGCAGTAGAACATGTACGAGACAGATGGGTTGCACCTGAACTAGAATAGGACTAGCATCATTGCAGAGAGGTTTTCTAATGCTAGTGGAAGGGTTTAAACTAACCTGGTGGGGAGTGGGATACAATACAGTAAATTCAACAGGGGAAGATGAAGTGACAGCAAGTGTCAGGAAGGCATAGACACAGTTAAGGCACATGGGAGTTTGGCAAGGTTGCATGGTGTTTATTTTAATGCTATGTGTCTGACAAACAAGACAAGAGTTGAGAATGTAAATTTAAGACATGGGAGTATGATGTCATTGCTGCCATGGAGACATCTTTGATAAAGAGGCAGGACTGGTAGCTCAATAATACAGGATCATCAGATGGGATAGGGAAGGAGATAAAAGAAGTGGTGGTGTGGCAGATTTGATCAGGGAACATATTAAAGCAGTAAGGCGAGATGCCATTTTAGAAAGCTTCCCAATTGAAACCATATGGGTAGAACTTAAAAAAACAAAAAGGAGCAAAATCTTTGCAGGGAATGTACTGTGGTCCCACAACAGTCTGAGAAATAGAGCAGATAAATGGGAAAATTTCCTCTCTTCTGGTCCATGGAATACCATCAGTCTGTCCAACCTCTCTTAATAACTGAAAATGGCCAGCCCAGAAAACATCCTGGAAAATATCCCCTGCTTTCTCTCCAGTGCTATCGCATCCCTGCAACAAAGTGGATTCCAGAACTGCACATGGTTCTCTAGCTGTGGTCTAACCAATGCTTTTATACAGTTCCAGAATAACCTCCATGCTCATAAACATCATTCGTCAACTAATAAATGCAAATTGCAAAGCATCAAGGCAATTTGGTAAGATGTGTTTATTTGGATAATTTGTAATTGCAAATTATAGTGCAATTACAAATTATACTATAATTCTTTTTTTCAATGATAAGAGGGATGTTTGAAGAAATGCATTTGTGTGCTGGCTGGCTTGACAGTTGTGACCTCTACCAATGCTAAAGTGCTTTTGTGATGAAGATCATTATCCATAAAGATATGGAACAAACTATCCTAAACACTGATGGCAAGAGATTGCAGAGTAACTTCCAAAATGTAAATGGATAAGCCCTTCCAGATGTCCAGATTTTGCATTTATTTTCAGAAGCCAATGTATGGGACTAAACTGCGCAAGTTTTTCAGAGAGCTAACACAGATTTGCTGTCTATTACCTTGCGAAATTGTGTGATTCTCATATTCTAACTGGCTTTCAAGATACTTGAAATAATCTTGATAGGATAAAGCTATGATTCTAAGGAAATCTCAAAACAATTTATGAACCAAAACTCCTTTCATTCCTCTCAAATGATTAGTGTCACAATACTGAACAAATTCACATTGAATGACTTTCTCAAAGTATTCTATGAAATGTCACTGAAAATTCCCCACAGGGCTCCCTGCATCCTGTTACCAAAAGAAATCTACTTTCTGAGGATGACTGAAATTTTCTTTCTAAGAAAAAAATGTCTCACCAGTTAATCAGTCTCACTTCAGCTGTCTGTCTCCCATGTAACTGAGTAAAGGTAGAACAAGCATACAGGCAACCCAAGTAAACATGTCACAGATCTTTCACCAGAATCAATTAACACAGCATTTCAGGTTACTGAACCAGAACAACTAAAAACAAACATGAAAACAAAATGGGTGGTTGAACCCTTTGATGACAATGATCACTGTATTACTAAACCTTTCTACAGTTACATTCAAATTGTTCATGGAGCTGAGTCAAAATGCTCTTTGAACTGAAGCAATTCTTGGTAAATGAATACCTGTTGTAAAGTACTGTAATTCATCATTGCAAAAACTTCACCCTGAAGAGTGAGAAGAATACAACAAACAGGAGATCAAAATTTGGATCTGTAGTGTCTGATATTTGGATGCTACAGAGCCTCCACTATAAGTGGACTTGTATCACATTTCCAACAAAATGTAATGGACAACATATTTGTAACGGGGGTTGTGTGCTAACATCTGCTGTCTGTTGGTAACATGCAAAAAGGTACATCATGATATTTGGATTTTCATATACCCATTTGCCCTGCTCATCATCTGATATAGATGAATATATGTTCAATGGCATCAGTACTATTGAAAGAGACCATTAACTACTTATATTTTAAATTGCTGGATTACCTCCTCTTCTTGCAATTCTGTGCATTTTGTGTACTTTTCATACTTATCTAAAGTTTATGTACCTATTAGGAAATAACCTGGCTGATGCTGAAATATTTTTTTAGGTGATTTTGAAACTTGTATTCAAGCCAGATAATTCCAGACATAGATGATCTGGTAGTTTTCCTCTTATCACTAAGCATGACTGAGAGAATGAGCAGAGGCCATGCAAAGTAGAATAAGCTGCAAGATGAGGAGTAGGCATTTTTGTGTGCTTTTTGGCAAGATGTACCATACTTACTTCAGCCCTGGTTCCAGTTCACTTATGTTCAATTTCTCACCACTGGATCTGGAATATAGGGTCCATGCAACTGAAAGCACAGACACCAATAATGAAGACATTGAGGATGCAGAATTTGAAGATTGTAGAGATCTGAAAGACTTTTCAGGATCACCAGACATTATTGACATGGTTTTTGAGGCTGTAGAAGGTTTAGAAGCAAAGATGATGATTTTAAAATTGAAACACTTTTTTTTTGTGAGGAAAGCAATGGGCCAGCAAGCTCAGGGATGGTGGAGGAACAGGATCCAATTCAAGTCATGTAACGGGCAGCAGCCTAAGCTTAGGTGAAGTGAAAGATAGAAGGAAGACCAAGAGAGCTTTGGAACAGCAAATCTGTGGGGAAATTTGGCTCAGTAGTTAGCACTGCTGCCTCACAGCACCAGCAACCTGGGTTCGATTCCACCCTTGGGCGACTGTCTGTGTGGAGTTTGCACATTCTCCCCATGTCTGCATGTGTTTCCTCCAGGTGCTCCGGTTTCCTCCCACAAAGATATGCAGGTTAGGTAAATTATCCATGCTAAATTGCCCATAGTGTTCAGGGATGTGTAGATTAGGTCGGTTACAGAAGAATAGGTCTGGGTGGAATAGTCTGATGTTCAGTGTGGACTTGTTGGGCTGAAGGGCCTGTTTCCACGCTGTAGGGATTCTATGACCATAACAAAGGCATGAATGAGGGTTTTCACAATAGGGGCAGCTGCAGGTTGGAGTTAGGTGGAGGTGTCTGTGTGTGTGTGTGTGTGTGTGTGTGTGTGTGTGTGTGTGTCTCGAGACCAAGGTTATGCAGAGTCGGCTTTGTTTTCAGATAGTTGCCTGGGATGGAACCACTGGTCAGTGTAGATATTTGGGCTTCAAAAGCACCAAAGAACGGTGGATGATGGAAATCAGAAATTGCTGGAAAAACTCAGCACCATCTGTAGAGAGAAAGCATAGTTAACTGCGGAACTGCAATGAAGACTTCAATCTTTCCAAAGTTTATTTGGAGAAATTTCTGTTCATCCAAAACTTGAAGTTGGGCAAGCAATCGGACAAACTGGAGATAGTCAAAGGGTTGACCAAGATGGTAGTGAGAGAGTTAAGTGAGTTAATTCTTCTTATTATAGAATCCCTACAGCATGGAAGCAGGCCGTTTGGTCCATTGAGTCCACATTGACCATCTGAAGAGCATCCCACCCATGCCCCTATCCTATCCCTGAAACCCTGCATTTCCCATGACTAACCAACCTAGCCTGCACACTACAGGCAATTTAGCAAGGCCAATCCACCTAAACTGCATATCACTGTGGAAGGAAACTGGAGCACCCACACAGATATGGTGAGAACATGCAAACTCCGCGTAGACAGCTGTCTGAGGGTGGAATTGAACCTGGGTCCCTGGCACTGAGACATTAGTGATGGTAATATGGTCATTGAAGTCTACAGCACAGTAAAAGGCTCTTTGGCCCATTATGTCTTCACCAATCAAAAACAACCTTAACTATTCTAATTCTATTTTCTAGCACTTGATCCTTAGCCTTTTATGTTTTGAGGGGTCCTGCCTCTTACCATCGTTACAGGCAGTGAGTTCCATATTTTCTCTACCCTCTGGGTGAATAAAATTTTCCTCACGTCCTCTCTAAACCTCTGCACCTTAGCTTAAATCTATGCTCCTAGTCATTGATCCTTCCACCAAGGGGAAAATTTCCTTCCTATCTGCGCTCTTCATAATTTTATACATCTCAATCATACCGATTCACTCAATTTCCTCTGCTCCAATGAAAACAACCCAGTTTGGCCAATCTTTCTTCATAATGAAAATTCTCCAGTGCAGGCAACACCCTGTTAATTCTCCTCTACATACACTCCTGTGCAATAACATCTGTCCTATAATATGGATTCCAGAACTGCATGCAATTCTCTAGCTATGGCTAACCAACATTCTTGTAAAGTTCAGATTGCCACTGACCAGCCCATCAATATCCTCTTGTAGTCTAAGGTTATCCTCCTCACTATTTACTGTCCTAGCAATTTCCATATCACCTGAAAACTTACTGATCAACCCTCCTACACTCAAGTGCAAGTTATTTTTATATACTAAACAGCAAGGATTCCAATCCCTGCAGAACCCCACTAGATACAAAACGCCCCTCATTCATCATTCTGATTCCTGCCACTTAGCTAATTCTGGATCCAATTTGCCAAATTTCCTGGATCTCACGGGCTCTTAACTTTACTATCAGAGTCTCCCATGTGGGACATTATCTAAAGCCTTGAAGTCCAAGTATACTACGTCAGTTGCATTGCCCTTATCTATACAACATATCACCTCTTCAAAAAGCACAATCAAGTTGGTCAGACATGGTCAGACCCCTTAACAAAGCCATATTGATAGTTCTTGATTAATCTCTGCCTCTCCAAGTGCAGATTAATTCTGTCTTCAGAGTTGCTTCCAAGAGTTTCCCCATCACTGAAGTTAGACTGACTGGCCTGTAGTTTTCTAGTTTGTCCTTTGCTCCTTTTTTGAATATTGGCACTACATTGGCTATCCTCCAGTCCCCTGGCACCCTTCTTGTGGCTGAAGAGGAATTGAAAATTATTGCCATTTCTGCTGCTACTGCCTCCCTTGTGTTACTCAACAGTCTGGGGCATATTTTGTCTGATTTTTGGAGACTTATCTATTTTTAAGCTTGCCAGACCACTCAGAACTTTCTGTCTATGCTAATTTCTTTAAGTATATCACAATCACTGTTCGTGATTTCTATACCAGCATTGTCCCTCTCACTAGCGAAGTGAAGTAAAGTAAATATTAATTTAAAACCCTATTTATGTCCTCTGCCTCCACGCACAAATTGCCACTGTGGGCCTTAATGGGCCCTATTCTTTCCTTAGTTATCTTTTTATCCTTAAGGTGCTTATAAAATAACAAAGGATTTTCATTTATTTTACCCATCATTATCTTTCATGCCCCATTTTTGCTCTGCCAACTACCTTTTTAAGCTCCCTGTTGTACATTTTAGTCCTTTAGGGCTTCTGTTGTTTTGAGCCCTTAGTGTCTGCCAAAAGAATCCCTTTTTCTCTTTGTTCAATCGCGTATGCTTCTCAAAATCCAGGATTGTAGGTCTACTCTTTGTCTTTATTGTAACATGTCAGCCCTGTACTCTCCCTTGAATGCATCCCATTGCTCTGACTGGAATTGATCTAGAAATATCTGTTCCAAGTTGACTTTGGCGAAATCTTATCTGATCTTATTAAAATCAGCCCTTCTCCCAGTTTAGAACTTTGATTTTAAGCCCATCCTTGTCCTTAGAATCATAGAATCCTTACAGTGCAACTAGAAGCCATTCAGCCTATCACGTCCACGCTGATGTCCCATTCTTTCCTCGCGCCCCCCCACCAAAACAGCATCCCACTCTACGCCACAGGGCAATTTATCATGGATAATCAACCCAACCTGCATATCTTTGGACTGTGGGGGGATGCCAGAGAACCCGGTTGAAACCCATGAAGACGTGGGGAGAATGTGCAAACTCCACACAGTCGCCCAAGGCGGGAATCAAACCTGAGTCCCTGGTGCTGTGACACTGATCGCTACACTGCCCTACCATTCTTTTTAATAACAATCTTAAATCTAATGGAATTTCGCTATCTGTGAAATACTCCACTATTGACAGGTTAACCACTTGGCCAACTTAATTACTGAAAATTTAAGATCAAGACTAAAACCACTGTTGTAGGGCTTGGAGAATGGCTATGAAAAGGTGACTGTTGGAAACTGCATTAACCTCTACCAAATCTGATTGTACCATATAGGCATTGGTGGGACAAGAACGGATGAAGTGTACAAGCATTACAGTGCATCAGCAAGTAATGTCATCCTAGGTAAAGATAAGAAAATAGAATCAAAGGTTTTTTCTTCTGAAGCACAAAATTCATAACAAGATAGATGAATTGATAGCACAAATAGAAATAAATGAAGACGGTTGTCAGCAAGGAAGCTTTGAGTGAGGGGAGAAGAAACTTCTTTACTCGGAGTTGTTAGGTTTTGGAATGCACTGCCTGGGAGAGTGGTGGAGGTGGATTCCATACAAGGATTCAAAAGAAAACTGGATGCATGTTTGCAAGTGATCAATTTAGAGGGCTGCAGAGAGAGGGCTAGAGAACAGGATTAGCGGGGTAGCTTTTTCAGGAGCCAGTACAGACACAATGGATCAAATGGCCTCCTTCTGTATCGTACATTCTATAACTCTGTATGATAATCATTACCAAAAGATGGTGACCAAGTAACTACAGTAGGGATCTAATTAGTAAGGAATATTTTACATTTCAAGAGAACCACAGGATAAGTAAAGGAGATAGGGTACCTCTGTTAATAAAGGATAAGATCATTACAGTAGTGAGAAAATATCTTGGTTTGGAGAATCAAAATGTTAGGTGGAATTGTATGTGCTTGTACAGTTGGCAGCAGTGAGAAGACTGAAATAATTGCACAAGAATTCAGATGGGGCCTATCTCGATATTGAGAACAATTCAATGCAACTTTTTTAAAAAAAATTTTCCAATCAATCAGTTGAGAGATGTTATTACACACATCTATAGCAGGTGGAACTTGATCCTAGGCCTCTTGATGCAGCGGTAGGGACACTACCACTGAACCAAAAAGGGTCCTTCACTGCACCTTTTTAATTAAATACTCTGGTGGTAAGATTCTCATTAGGCAGCAATGAGTTACCTATTAAGGAGATTTATTGTTTACTAGTGACTTTATTAACAGAAAATCTCATCCCAATATTGTGCAGCTTTCTATCCTATTATCTGCCATGAGCAAAGCAGGTGTTGAGCAGAGCAGGTATCTGGTGACTTCAGCTGACTGCTTGCTCTAAAAGACCTCCATGTTTGAAACCAGATACTAATATCTTAGGACACATGGACCCGGGTTACATGCATCCCATCTTTGTCGTGGTTGTCTGCAGTCTTCAGTCAAGTCAAGAGAGAGCCTGGTCAGGGCCACCCAGCATAGTACATAAAAGGCAGCCTCCAATACCAGTCCAGAAGCTTGGACAAGGTCAGTAAGTCACCTGAAATAGCCAGGGTTGGGATCCTGTTCTGGTAAAAAGGCTTTTGCTGGGTAGGCTATCACCCATCTTGACTCTTTGTGCACTACTGTGGGCTGTGTTACCCTGGAATGAGAGAGATGGAGGTGTTATAAGAGATGAAAGTGGATGACATAGTTGTTACATCTTGATGCAGGTAGGGAGATATTCCATGCGAGCATGTAGGCTGCACAGAGGGCATGCAGAATTAATGGCACCAAGTTGGGGGTTGGGTTGAGTGATAGAGAGTGAGTGAACATGTTGCAGGTAGTAGTGAGGGTGGTCGGCCATGAACCTTGGTGTGTTCAGCAGCAGAGATAGTGAGCATGAAGTATCGAACAGAAGATGGTACCGCATTCTCTGATGGTGTGGAGAAGGTTATTGAACTTTTTCCTACACAATTGGGCATTTTCCCAGAATGTGGCTACTGCAGAGACCTGGTGAGCAGCCTCTGATATTGTGGTCTCTTCTGCTAGTCCTGGGAGAAGAGGACTACTTCATCCACTGTAGTATCCAGTTCCCTGCCTGCAAAGTGGGATGCCAATTTTCCACTGTTCCCCTTGTATGAAGAAAATATCAGGAACATGCGGGTCAGTGCCAGTCTAATAGTGCTTGTTGTTCTGCTGCCATTTAAATATAGGATTGTGCCAGGGGTGCTGGTCCATTCCAGGATATCCTGACCGTGGCAAGTTAATCTGGGTATGGCGAGTGATAAAATGAGGTTAGAATTGGGTGAGAGCAGCTCCATAGGGGCAGGTAGATAGCTAATGTGGTGAGTTTCATTAGATATGGTGAGAGATATCGCTGGGCCTTGTGGTGAGTGACCTTCCATGAAACTCGATGAAGCTGAGACTTGACCAAAAAAACATAAGGTTCAGCTGGTAGAATCCGTTTGGTTAGAGAGAGAAAATTATAAAGGAAAGAAGTCACTAGTAGTCACTGGTTTATAGGTCCCTGACAGTTGTACGACTGTTCAAAGAGTATGAATAAAGAAATAATGAGTATGTAAGAAAATAATTGCAATAATATTATGCAAAGTTTTAAATTCCATATAGAAGAAATGAACGAAAATGACAAAAGTAGCCTGAATGTACCCATTAGTGTATATTCAGGGCAAAGTCTTTTTGTGAAATCTTCTGGAGAACAGGCTATTTTGGTAATGTCTAATGAACGTGATTAATCAATGAACTAGAATTAATCAAATGATCCTCTTGTTAAGAGTAATCATAAATGATAGATTTCCACATTCAGTTTGAGAGTGAGATCTTTTTGTTTGACACTAGTGACTTAAAATGAACAAACACAATTATAATGTTTTGAAGACAGAATTTGCTAAAGCAGAAGGAAAAATAGGTTAAAGAATAAGTCGGTGGAAAAGGAATAAGAGACATTTAAGGAGATAAATCATCATACTCTACAAGAAAGTAAGAAGAATGCACATTTTGTGGCTAACGAAGAGATTTCAAAATGGGATCAAATTGTAAAACAAACTATACAAAGCTGCAAAGATTTACAGCAGCATAGTGACTGAGAAAGTTTAGAAACCAGCAAAGAAGGCTAAAATAATAATTTGGAGTATGAGAGAAAACAAACAAGAATTATAAAAAAGACAGTACGTCTCTGCACATATATAAAGAATGGAATAGAACAGCTAAAGTAAGCGTTGGCCTCGGAGACAGAGGCACTGGACAATTAATAATGGGAAATAAGAATATCACAGACATAGTGATATTTTGTGTCTGTCTTCACAGTAAAAAAGAACAAAAGGATCCCTAAAAGAAAGCCAAGATTCAAAAGGGACAGAGGAACTTAAAATGATCGTGATCACTGGAAAATTTGAAATTTAAAAGGTGACTTGTCCTCTGGTCCTGACAGCTTGAATCTTAAAAGAATTGGTCAAAGACGTAGTACAAAGTAATAAGAAAAAAAAAAGTTAAAACTTAGTCTCTCAAAATTACAGAAATAGTAGGAACTGCAGATGCTGGAGAATCTGAGATAACAAGCTATAGAGCTGGATGAACACAGCAGGCCAAGCAGCATGATAGGAGCAGGAGAGCTTGACATTTTCGGCCGAGAAGGGTCTAGGCCAGAAACGTCAAGCTCTCCTGCTCCTATGATGCTGTTTGGCCTGCTGTGTTCATCCAGCTCTACACCTTGTTCTCTCAAAATTACAGCCAGGATAAGTCTTCTGGAAAGTTCTTTGCCTTCTCCCCTGTCCTCCAGTCAAGAATATGTGTTCAATCTCGTGTCATTAATACTAGTTAAGAGTGCCATCGTACCTTTATTTAGATGGTGCTTACTCTGAGGTGTTAGAGATTTCTGTGAGAGCAAGTGATTTCGGGTTGATGCCTGGTGAGAACTGTTCTCTTAACAGATGGCAGTTTGCTCTCACCGTGATTTTGAAAAGCCCTCTTCTTTCATACACTTGATGACCTATTAATTTCTTACAATAAGATTGGTCCGAGGTTGGAAAAACAATTAGATTTAAATTAAATTGGGCTTTGGTCTCTAGGGTTTAAATGAATTGGCTAAATTCAAAAATCTGTTGTCTTGGTAAAAATGCTGCATTGCTTATTCTCAGTACAAATCTTGATACAAATATTTCAATTCAAGAACTCTGCAGCTGCTGCTGTTTGCAGACTTTTTAAAACTGCCAAGCCTAAAAAACACATCATTTAAAGGAACCACACAGTCTTACCCCCCCCCCCCCTGTCATTTTACAAACAAATTCTACGTCCTGCCTTCCACAAGTACTATACCAACTTCACAACAGTAAACACTGAAGTTCTTTGGAGAACTTGCTGAGAAGTATAACTGCAGAGTAACGGTTTCAACCACGTTAACAACTCAAGGGGGTTATATTTCCTGTCAAGAAAACCTGAAAGAACTGCAGATGCTGTAAATCAGGAACAAAAACAAAGTTGCTGGAAAAGCTCAGCAGGTCTGGCAGCATCTGTGAAGGAACAAAGAGTTAACGTTTTGGGTCCGGTGACCCTTCCTCAGAAAAGCTGAGTTCTGAGGAAGGGTCACCGGATCCAAAACGTTAACTGTTTTTGCCTTCACAGATCCCGGCCAGACTTGCCGAGCTTTTCCAGCAACTTTGTTTTTGTTCCTATATTTCCTGTCATCTTGTTTATTTGTTGCCTTCTAGGCAGTGTTTAGTCACTATTATTTTTACCTTGGTGTTTTTTTTAAGAGAAAAATGCTAAAAACATGAAATTTTGTTGTATGCTTCCTTGAAATTGGTCATTGGAAATAGAATTACTGTTTTGTCAGTATAGAGATCAAACTAAATGCTGCTTCATCCAGCTAGATGGAATTGCACATCTTTTTGTTCCATTCTTACATCTTAGGCGTCTTACACAGATTAACCATTAAAATATTAAAATGAAACTGCTATGAAATCATAAAGCTATTTGTATTTCATTTTGGCAATTACACGAAAATGTCCTCCTTCATTTCACAGAATCATAGAATATGTACAGTGTAGAAAGAGGCCATTTGGCCTATCAATTCTTTAATGATGCTCTGAACATCATCCATCCTGACCTACCCTGACCCACCTGTCCCCCTAACTTATCCCTGTAACCTTCCATTTACCCTGGCTAATCCTCCTAGCCTGCGCATTCATGTGCATTACTGGGCAATTTAGCATGGCTAATCCACGTAATCTGCACATCTTGGATATTTCAATTTCTATTTACTCAATCATAGCCAGACAATCTCAAAAAATAGCATCTCTTTTCACTCCCAAACCTCTGACTCCAAAAGATTCAATTCTTGCTCTTACCTATTTCTAACTTGCATGCTTTCTGTCTGTAACATCATCCAAAAACAATGCATTAGTTTCCACATCTCTGCTGATAACATTCTGCTCTACAACAGCACCACCTCTTTGGAACTTTGCACAATCTGTAAATTATCATAGAATCCCTAGAATATGGAAACAAGCCATTTGAGCCAACAAGTCCACACCACCCCTCCGAGACCATTCCACCCCGACTCATTCCCCTACCCTGCATTTCCCATGTCTAACCTACCTAACCTAAACATCCCTGGGCACTATGGGCAATGTAGCATGACCAATCCACCTAGCCTGCACATCTTTGGCCTATGGGAGGAAACCGGAGCACCCAGAGGAAACCCACACAGACATGGGGAGAATGTGCAAAGACAGTCACCTGAGACTGGAATCGAATCCAGGTCCCTGGCACTGTGAAGCTCCAGTGCTAATCACTGAGCCACTCTGCTGCTGTTTTGATATTCGATAACAATGAGCAGAAACTTTCGTAAGAATTGGGTACAGGGGTAGGCAATTCAGACCCTCAAATCCACTCCGTCATTTGATACAATCATGGTTGAGCTCCTCTCGGACTCTGTTCAACTTGCCTGCCTGTACTTTATAACCCGTCAATCTATTACTAATTAAAAAATCTTTCCATCTCCTCAAATTTACTCAATGGCCAGCATCCACCACATTCTGGGGTAGTGAATTCCATATATTCATGCCTTTTTGACAGAAGTAATTTCTCCTCATCTGTTTTAAATCCGCTAGCCCTCTTCCTAAAACTATGACCTTTCATTCTAGATTCCCCCATTTGAGGAAACCAAACCTAAAATTTTGGAAGATCAAGACCACTGCCTCCAGTTCCATCACCTAATTATTATCACCATCCTGCTCTCCTCTCTCTGAGATTCAGTGAGACTGTTTGCAAAGTTTGTCATATTTGACCTTGAGATGAGCTTCTGACCAAATATGCACATCATCGCTTAGCTCTTCTTTCCACCTCTACAATATTACTATTTTTATCTTTGCCTCTGCTCAACTGCTGATGAAATTCTAGTCAAACAGTGCTGTATCAATATAAGCTATTTATGGTTAAGCTTTCTTTACAAAAAATTTGGTTAATGTTGTTATCTCAGCAGTACTAGTTTGAAGCTGCAGTTAGAAGATGAATGGAGCATGCAAATATTAGTTGATCTTTCTCTGTAGCTGTAACACTACAGACTGCATTCTGTTCTATTACCCTGATGGACTTATGTAAGATACTATTTGTCTGGTTAGCATGCAAAACAATACTTGTCACATGTACCAACATACAGTGAAAATAATAAATCGATCAAATCAAAATCAAATGTTGCTGTTGAAGAAATTGCTTTTTTTTCCCTGACAAACAACCAGGATTGATCTGTGAGCTCAAACTCTGCAAATATTTTGATCATAAGATGCCCAAAACCAGAAACATGATAAAACATGATTTTTTTTTGTTTTTTGTTTCTTTGTCTAGGTTTCACCAATAACTTGCAGTGGCTAAAATCTATCAGTGCATTTCTGGAATTTGAAATCACCCAAGATGACATGTATATCAGTCTCTAGCTAAAAATGGCTATATATCAGGCAATGAGTTAAACAGAACAAATTACTAGGAGCCTTGCCCAGACAAAGTCATTACGAAATTAAAAATATTAAAACCGCTATTGAATCATAAAATTTATTTGTATTTTGTTTTGAAATCTAATTATTCAAAATGCCTTCCTTTAATTCCAATATTTGCCTAGTCATCAATGGTCCCTCTAGACTGTGTGGGTACATATCTCTAAGGCACTCTGAAATGTGACATGGAGGGGACAACAGGCTACACACAAGCAGTGGCCCCTTTAAGATACATACATGCTCAGCCATATGCCAATCTGAAAGGCATTGTATGGACACTGGTGGAATAAGCAGTTCACATTGAAAGTTATTTTAGATGGAAAATTGCTTAAGATCCTTCATTCATTTCTGCATTCAATATTTTTTATGATTTTGCCATTTGTTTTAAAATGTAATTAATTTGAAATTTATCCTTACCATTGGGAGTGTCTGTTTTTAAATGATCTCTTACTTCGTAAACCATTAGTTCTAATTGTTATTCTTATAGAAACAGTTAAGCAAAAAAAAAAACCTGGCAAAGTCTAATCCTAGAGCAAGAAACAATGACCTAGTAGGGAGTATCTCAGGTTGAAAATTTCAAAGCATCTTGAGGGAAGGAATTGGAGTGGGGTGGGAGGCGTCTTTGTTTTATTGCAGAAAGTGGGTGAAGGAATTATCTGGGGCTAATCTTTACATTCTTTTATATTTATTACAGTGCTATATATTACAATCGTACAAATCCTCACCTCACAGCAATCTTAGCCATTTGTATTCACGCTTTTTTTATTGACAAACTTGTGATTGATCAAAAGGTACCAGTGCCCCCTTATGAAAGAATCACAAATAATACACACTAAATAAAAAGCCCCCCAAAACTTTAAATGAACCTTAGCTAATCAGATTAAAGTGACATTCCCTGGTTTTATAACACACTCCAGCACCCCTGAGCATACCAGTTGCAGAAGGCCTGAAGTGTGGAGCAGTGCAATGCATGCACTTTCTCCAGAAACACTTGGAACAATGGAAAAATGGCAGCAGTCAAGGCTCCTTGATCACCTGCCACCTGGAACTGTTCATGGTCACCTTAGCCAAGTCCAAGAACAACCCCATTGGGAGGTCTTATCTACCTGGTCCACACTGTACTTGGTGGCCAGAGATCAGGAGCAATTCTGTCAGAAGCTCCCTCAGGAAGAGGGCTGCAACATCCTTTGTAAATATAATACATTAAGTCCTCCAGGCTACGGAAAATACAGGAGGCCTCATAGCCCACGAATATGCTGAGTCTGGGATATAAATTAATAGTCAGAGTTGTTTTACAAGATAGTCTTGTTGTACAAATATTTCTGAGATGTCTTCCACAATGAAGATTGACATGGCAGGCTGAATCATATGATTTTTGGCTAAATGTGATTTTTGCCTTGTTTCACAATGGGTTTCAAACTGCAACACCTAGGGAATTATTTCACCACATCTTACTGAACTTGCCTTATTGACTACCTACCCCATCGTTGATGTGATCCTCTTGTCTGCTTCTAGCCCCATTCTCCCACCCACCTTATGTAGAGCAACTTGCAACTGCCAAGATATCCTGAATGGACTGCCATCGGCAGGGTTGTTGAATATTTTTAAGGCTGAGTTACATAGACTCCCTTGTCAATCAATATTCTGAGGGTATATAGTGGTAAACAAAGTGGAGTTGAGACCGCAATCGGAGTAGTCATGGTCTTAACGAATGGTAAAGCAGGCTTGAGGGGCTGATTGGCCTACTCTTACTTCTAACTTGTGCATTTGTATGTTGAGAGGCTGAGGCTCCTGACAGAGATTTCACAGCCTGGCACTGATGAAATTTAATCTAAATGGAGGTCAGCTCAGGTGTGAGTGCTTGACACACTTAAACCACCTCAACTGTAGTTGAAAAGGAGTACCACTTTAAGATTCTCAATGGCTTTGGCCACAATTTAGATGCTATGCATTTTGTGCCAATTTGTCCCTTGACAACCAGATCATTTCACTCCATCCAGTACATCTTCAACTCTGGTCATCTCGGCAGTCCATACCCTCTCCATTCGCCACACCAAACAAACTGATGAGGGGGGTGTGTTGGGGAGTGGATTCCTTGAGAGCAACTCCTGAATGATAGTCACCACGTTGACGGAGAGAAAGAGCTCTAATTGGAGATGACTATGTTCCAGACCCTGACTCTCCAGGTCAATATGTTACATTGTCTTCCATGCTGTTTTTCTGTTGAGATAATCAACCAAAGATCAATTTGTCAGTTCTGGTGGAAATTAAAGATTTTATGGCATAATTTAAACAATAACCTGTCAGTACCCGGTGTTCCTCTGTCAGTTAACAGCATCAAAAGGACAGATTAATTAGTTGCTTATCTCAATGCCATTTGTAGAGCAGGATAACTTACAGAAGAACTGCTGATTTTTACCTACTAGTTATTCCACAACATAAGCAATTAATTGTGCAAAGACCATTGGTTTATTTTGATCTGATAGTACAACGTAAATGTGTTATTTAATTGTCTGTGAATACAGTAAGTGGAATTGTGAATTACACCAATATAACTATATATACAAATTAAAATTTGACTGGCTTGTTGAACTTGTACTGTTTTTATCAAATTGTGTTTGACAGTCAAGTTGAGCAGACAGGATGGAGTCTGCAGAGGCAGTGGGTCAGATTTTAATGATTAAAACAAAGTATGATTGGCAACCTGCCAGCAACTTTTAAAGCAGATATAAGTCACATTTGCACAGCAAATTCTTTTGCCTCAAAAGAAAAAAAGCCGCTTTACTTCCGAATGTTTTAATCGTGCATTTTCAGATTGTAATTCATACAAATATCTCCTTGATAGGATGAGTAAGTTACTTTGCATGTCATATACAACACTCACATGTAATAGGTAACATGCAGCGCCCAGCTGGTCTGTTTCACAATTTAATGCAAACATAATTCTAATTGAATGTTCGGGACTAAACACTTGACCTTCAGCTTTGTCCTGTCATGTTGTTACATTAAAACATTTGTGTCGGTTTCCTGATTTATTGATTATTTTTCCAGAATTTCTGATGAACAATCCTAAAAACAATGAAGAATGTGATTTGATAAAATCAAATGCATGAAATTTGAGATGAGATGGAATGGGATAATTCTGAAAATTTATAGCTAGTTGCCGCAACTTCAAAAGGATTGAAATCAGTAGTTGCATTTATATAGCTCCTTAAACAATATATCAGTGCTTTAAATTGAATAAAGTATTTCTTTCCAGTGAGTTAATTTTGTAATGTAGGAAACAAAGCAGTTGACACACACACGCCAATCTTTCATAAACGTTATTGAAATTAGCTGGTTAAATTAGAAAACCTTTACAACTAGCACAGGAACTGCAATGCATGATTAACCCCTGACTGCCATTGCAATGTATTCCGGAAACTGGCTGTGTGCTTCCTGTTCATTTTCATGATTTCTGCTTGCAGCCAGTGTTATCATTACCTGTTCACATCAGCAGGGACTTCAGCGTTGTTAATTATAATAAAAAGGCATTGGATTATTGTTGGCAAGTTGTTGTCTATTATTAATGTCTTTTCCTAACTGCCCTTGAGAAGGTGGCAGTGAGCCACCTTCTTTGACCACTGGTCAATATGGTGTATGTACACCCAGAGTACTGTTTGGAAGTGAGATATAGGATTTTCACTCAGCAGCAGTGAAAGAAAAGCAATGTTCTAAGTCAGGACAATGCTTGGCTTGTAGGAGAACTAACAGGACTGCCCTTGCCCTTCTACGTGACCAAGGTTGCATTTTGGAAAGTGCTAATGAAGGAGCCTTGGCGAGTTGCTTTAGAGCATCTTGTAGATGGTACAATGCTGTGCTGCAGTGGCGGAGGGAATGTTGGTGGCTATGGTGCCAATCCAGCAAGTATTTGAAGCTAACCTACAGCTTTTAAATGGGGTAGAAGGCTGCTGGTAATGTGGAAGAATCCATTAGGGCTGACTATGGGAGAGAGATTTTGGATATTACATTGGAAGTGAAAAAAAAAAACAAATTTTACAAAGAAAGAGAGCCAATAGTCGTGAACAGAGTTATATGCTCGTAAGACAGTGATAAGAGACGATATTTATTTGTGGTCAATACCAAGAGTGCAGCTCCCTCAAAACCTTTTTGCAGTCTAGGCAGAATTGTAATTACCTCATGCAAGTCTTCAGGGTCAGTGAATGCATCTTTAATTGCTGTATCCTACTAACTTTACAGCTAAGAATCTGTTAGGTCATAGGTAGTATGAACTGCTGATGCTGGAGTCTGAGATAAGTGTGGAGCTGGAGGAAACCTGCAGGCCAGGCAGCATCAGAGGAGCAGGAAAGCTGACGTTTGGGTCGATTGGTGGTAGAAAAGAGAGACAGGTCAAGGAGCTTCAAAATCTCCTCACCTCCGGCCTCATCCCATGACCAACCCTCCCTCTCATCCCCGCCTCCTTGACCTGTCTGTCTTCTCTCCCACCTATCCACTCCTCCCACCTCACTGACCAATCCCCACCACTACTTACCTGCACTTACTTATCACCATCCCACCTACCTTCCCCAGCCTCACCCCCCCTCTCTATTTATCTCAGAGCCCCCTTCCCCCTCCCCCATTTCTGAAGAAGGGTCCTGACCCGGAACGTCAGCTTGCCTGCTCCTCTGATGCTGTCTGGCCTGCTGTGTTCCTCCAGCTCCACACTGTGTAATCTGTTAGGTCAGTTGGCTGAATGGCTGGTTTGCAATGTAGGGATGTTGACCCTTTGGGTAAACCAACACTAATCATCTCTCTCTAATGAGAGAGCAGCCAGGTGAGACTTTAGCAACTTTACCTTTAGCACTTTAGCTGTAATCAAGAGTTAAACTGTTCCTTGGGCTGTTGTGGTGCAGTGGCAATGTCCCTAACCCTGATCTAAGGAGACCTGGGTTCAAGTCTGACATACTCCAGAGGTGTGTCAGAATACCTCTGAACAGGTTGATTAGAAAACATTTTAAACTGTTCCTATCATTAGGCTAACAAGTGTCATATGAGTATGGCACTAGATGAAATATAACTCTTGCCTTGTGTAACCCACTTTTAAACTATTCTCCAACATGTTACAAGCTAATCATTTCTGAATGTCATGAAAATGTTGATTCTACTTCTTACTGTGCAATAACATTAAAACATAGTTGCAGTAGGAGCATAGCCCAAGCTTTCATGTCAGATAACAAGGTAATGAAAATAAAAATAAGTCTCATGCAAATTAATTTGTGTGATATGATGGGAATGGAATTTCTGAATATTAGATTGGGCATTGCTGATGGAGATATTAGCATATGATCCACCTCAAAATCAGCCTCTTGAGCATAATTTGTGCATTATTGTTAGCTCTGCCTTCAACTATTGAAGCACTAAGCTTGGAATTACCCTCTCAAATTTTTATTCTCTATCTGTCTTTCCTCCTTTAAGAAGTGGCCCTAATCCTATCCCTTTCAGCTGTATTACTTTTTCATGTGCAACTTAATGTCAGCTGTGTTAAATTTCTATCAAGCTCCATATTAAGGGAACATTATAAATACAATTTGTTTTTGTTGCCGTAGCTCTGGGGTCATGGCACTGGCTTGTTGTACATTGTGGGCTTTACAACATTAATATGTGGTAGAACCTATTGAAAAGTGCAGTCCCTGATGGTGGAAATAGAAGTCTATTTGATTTGATTTATTATTGCCACATATCCCTAAGTACAGTGAACATTTTGTTGCATGTGGTACAAACAGATCATAACATACAATATCAGAGGGTGATTGAACAGAATGAGGAATACAAAGTTATGGCTACAAAGAAGGTGCACAAAAACCAAGATCAGCATTAGATTTGAAATTGAGCGATCCATTCAGAAATCTAATAACAGCAGGGAAGAAACTATTCTTGAACCTATTGGTACTTTGTGTTTAAGCTTTTGTACCTTCTGTCTGATAGAAGAGGTTAGAAGAAATTACAAGTCAGCATTTCTTCTTCCTTAATTAAGGAACCGTGAGACTTTGTAGGGATAGTGACACTTCGGGTAAACCACCACTAATCATCTCTCTCTCTAATAAGAGAGCAGTCAGGTGTCAATGTATGCAGTGGCCATGGCCATCATGTAACTTTATGGCAAGGTGAGTAGGAAATGTTCATCTCCTCCATCAGCAGATTTAAATTGCAATTTTGGACAGGCTATAAAAATCAAACCTCTCCAAGCAGTCTCCAGTCTGTGCAGTAAGAAAAGTAGGAAGAATTGGGAGCAAGATATTCCTCCTCCCAGTGGAAAAGGCTTCCACTAAAGCAGTGCTTATGGAACCAGAGTCTACATCCCTCTTTGCTACTTCTGTTGAGTAAATCCCCACTCCCTCCCTTTAGTAATCATCTTCCAGTACCCATACACCTCCCTACTGGCATTATTTCAAGTTCCAAACCATAGGACACTTTAACAATGACATCTTGTATGTTCTCTGCCAGGCCATCTAATAATACAAATAGAAAACTGTCCCATGTGACTTAGATAGAGCTCACAGGGCTGTTGAATTGCTGCAGCATCCAGCAATTAAAATGAACTTATCATGGGATCTCTCAGTAGCAGTGAACAAAACAAGTGAACAATTTCACTTTCAGCTTAAATGAAAGCAGAGCAGATTTAAATTTAGTGTTTATTTAAATAGAGCAATTACGACTCAATGAAGACTGAGCTAGATAAAATAAACTGGGAGGTTAGGTTAAATGATATCTCAGTAGAATTGCAGCGGCAGACAGTTAAGTTAATATTTCAGAATACTTTGAATACCTTTCTACAGGTATTTAAAAGAGTAAAGAATAACTAAAATGAGTGGTCCTCTAAAAGAAGTGAAATGGTGTATTCATAATGGAAAATAAAGAAATGGCAAATGTAGATTCATAGAATCATCAGCACAGAAACAGACCCTTCATACCAACTTGCCTATGTTGAACATTTCTCCTAAACTGATCTAGTCCCATCTGGCTGCCATTGGCCTATATCCCTCTAAACCTTTTCTATCCATGTACGTTGCCAAAAGTCTTTGAAATGTTGTAATTGTACGTGTCTCTACAACTTTCTCTGGCAGACTGTTCCATATATGAACCACTCGAGTGGAAATGTTGCCCGTCAAGTTCTTTTTAAATCTTTCCCCTTCTACCTTAAACCTATGCCCTTTAGTTTTGGACTCCCTAGCCAGGGGAAAGACATTGGCTAATTACCTTATCTAGCTTCCCATGATTTTATGAACCTCCTACAAGCTCATTTCTTAACCTCTTATGCTCCAGGGAAAAGAGTCCTGCCTATCCATCGTCGTCTTATATCTCAAACCCACCAGTCTCAGTAACATCCTTTAAATCAATTTTGCACCTTTTCCAGTTTAATAACATCCTTCCCGTAGCAGGGCAACCAGAATTGCATGCAGTACTCTAAATGTGGCCTTTCGAATGTCTTGTACAGCTGTAATGCGATGTCCAACTCCTGTACACAATGTTCTGACCGATAAACACCACTTTCACCACTCTGTCTACCTATTACACCACTTTCAAGGAACTACTTATCTGCCTCCCTAGATCTTTCTGTTCGACAACACTTTCCTGGACTCTACCATTAACTGTACAGGTCCTGCTTGGTTTGTCTTACTAAAATGCAACAGCTTGCATTTATCTAAATTAAACACCTTCCGCCATTCCTTGGCCAACTGGCCCAGTTGATCAGGATCTCATTGTACTCTTAGAAAACCTCCTTCACTGACCACTGTACCAGAAATTACAGTATAATCTGCAAACTTACTAACCATGCCTCCTTTATTCTCATCCAAATTGTTTATATAAATGATGAATAATAATGGACCCTGGACAGAACCATGCAGCACACCACTGATTACAGGCCTCCAGTCTGAACAACAACTCTCCACCACCACCTCTCTCTCCTATTGTCAAGCCAATTTTGCATCCAACTGATAAACTGTTCATATGTTTTGCAACAATTATCATTGTAGATAATACAAATAACATCCAAAAAATAATTGTGAATCAGGAGGTGAAAGGGAGAGATATTTACAATCATCAGAGAAGTGGTACTTGGAAATGTTTAAAGTTAAAAGTTGGCAATTCCCTACATCATGATTGACTCTGTCCTACGATCATAAATCGTAAGTGCATTGGTTTTAATATTCTAAACTTTCCTAGATTCTGGAAAGATCCCACCAGAATGAGAAAAAGTGAAAGTGATTCCTCTATAAAAGAAAGGATTGTGATTTGTCATCACTATGACCATAACTATAGTTAACCTTTACTCCACAGATCCAAAAGGGTCAATGACTTTCTCCCATCTGCCAAGGTGAGTAACATTGTGGCATTTTATCAAAGCATTTCTAATGAGGGTATCAAGCAAAAGAATTTTTAGAGTGGAAAGAGAGAACAGACTTGAGAATTGCATAGTCATCTGCAATATTGCATGGCATTAGAGGTCAGACAGTATGACAGTTATGCATTATAAGGTGATTAAGTACCAGTTAAAAGGTGACATCAATATGTGGCCTTAGGGTGCAAGGGGAAAACGACTTGGGAGTCTCTTGACAAGCCATTCCCTCTGCACTTCGTTGTGTAGGTTAAGGTGATCTTTAGTCCCAAAGAGGGAGGACTAAGATTGAGGAGATCTTCACAGTTGAACGTTTTGATAACCCTATCAGGACAGGGAAAATGGAGATTGCTAGGTGGCTACTCCATTGCAAATGGAGAGGCTGGATTATCAAGGAGCAGAATGAGAACAATAGAACAAAATCCCTACATTGTGGAAGCAGGCCATTTGGCCTGATGAATCCATACCAATCCTCCAAAGAGCATCTCACCCAGACCCTCCCCGTACCCTACCCTTGTAGCCCTCCATTTCCCATGGCAAATCCACCTAGCCTGGTCACATCCCTGGACACAAAGGGAAATTTAGCATGGCCAATCCACTTAAACTGCACATCTTTGAATTGTGGGAGGAAACTGGAGCACCTGGAGGAAACACATACAGACACAGGGAGAACATGTAAACTTCACGCAGACAGTTGCCCAAGGATGGAATCGAACCCAGATGTTTCCAACCTGCTGTTGAGTTATTGCACGCAAGAGATACGTGTGAAACTGGTGTTGATAAACTGTGCTTCTCTTGTCTCTTCTTTCCACACCGCAAATCTTCACAATAGTGTGTAAAGATATCAGCCCATTGATGAAAGCAACACGTTAACATAAGGAAGGAAGATGTGTTGGGTAGGCTAAAGGATATTAAGGTGGACAAATCCCCAGGACCGGATGGGATCTATCCCAGGATGCTGAGGGAGGCGAGAGAGGAAATAGCCGGGGCCCTGACAGATATCTTTGTAGCATCCTTAAACAGAGGTGAAGTGCCGGAGGACTGGAGAGTTGCTAATGTTGTCCCCCTGTACAAGAAGGGTAGTAGGGATATTCCAGGTAACTACAGACCAGTAAGCCTGACGTCAGTGGTGGGAAAGTTGCTGGAGAAGGTACTGAGGGATAGAATCTATTTATATTTGGAAAAGAATGGGCTTATCAGTGATAGGCAACATGGTTTTGTGCAGGGGAGATCATGCCTTACTAACTTAATAGAGTTCTTTGAGGAAGTGACCAAGTTGCTAGATGAAGGAAGGGCTGTAGATGTCATCTACATGGACTTTAGTAAGGCGTTTGATAAGGTTCCCCATCGTAAACTAATGGAGAAAGTGAAGTCACATGGTGTGCAGGGTGTTCTAGCTAGGTGGATAAAGAACTGGTTGAGCAACAGGAGACAGAGAGTAGTAGTTGAAGGGAGTTTCTCGAAATGGAGAAAGGTGACCAGTGGTGTTCCACAGGGATCAGTGCTGGGGCCACTGTTGTTTGTGATATACATAAATGATCTGGAAGAGGGCATAAGTGGTCTGATCAGTAAGTTTGCAGATGACACAAAGATTGGGGGAGTAGCAGAAAGTGTAGGGGATTGTCAAAGAATACAGGAGAAGATAGACTGGAGAGTTGGACGGAGAAGTGGCAGATGGAGTTCAATCCGGGCAAGTGTGAGGTGATGCATTTTGGGAGGTCTAATTCTAGAGCGAACTATACTGTAAACGGAAGAGCCTTGGGAAAAGTTGATGAGCAGAGAGATCTGGGAGTTCAGGTCCATTGTACCCTGAAGGTGGCTGCACAGGTGGATAGAGTGGTCAAGAAGGCTTATGGTATGCTTGCCTTCATCATCGGACGGGGTATTGAGTATAAGAGCTGGCAGGTCATGTTAAAATTGTACAAGACTTTGGTTCGGCCGCATTTAGAATACTGTGTACAGTTCTGGTTGCCACATTACCAAAAGGATGTGGAAGCTTTGGAGAGGGTACAGAGAAGGTTTACGAGGATGTTGCCTGGTATGGAAGGTGCTAGCTATGAAGAGAGGTTGAGTAGGTTAGGATTGTTTTCATTAGAAAAAAGGAGATTGAGGGGGGACCTGATTGAGGTCTTCAAAATCATGAAGGGTATAGACAGGGTTGATAGAGATAAGCTTTTTCCCAGGGTGAGGGATTCAATAACGAGGGGTCACGCGTTCAAGGTGAGAGGAGAAAAGTTTAAGGGGGATACACGCGGAAAGTACTTTACACAGAGGGTGGTAGGTGCCTGGAACGCGTTGCCAGCAGAGGTAGTAGAGGCAGGCACGGTAGATTCATTTAAGGTGTGTCTGGACAGATGCATGAGTAGGTGGGGAGCAGAGGGATACAGATCCTTAGGAATTGGGCGATAGGTTTAGACAGTGGATTTGGATCGGCGCAGGCTTGGGGGGCCAAAGGGCCTGTTCCTGGGCTGTAAGTGTTCTTTGTTCTTAAACTCATCTCTGAGGATGATGACTAATACTACTCAGAGGATGGACCATCCTCTGTCTTTCCATTATCCTCTATCAGAGCAGTTACACTCATACAAGTTTTGGAGAGTTTGTGTATAGAATAGGAGACACATGCCGGTGAACACTTGACAGAGACATACCAACAGCTGAGGGAAACTGGTCAGCCAATGTCTGTGACCGTGGGAATCAGGCTTACTGTGAGCCTGGAAGATTTCAAGTCCCTGGTCTGAACCATAATAAGATTGCTGGAGATGCCGTGACAGGTAAGGGATAATCTGGTGGAGGTGCCACAGGCCATGTAGAACCTTCCACAAATATGGAGACTTCAGTCCTGTCTTGGCTCTGGTCTTCCTCCATAAAGAGGTTATCAACTGCTATGGAGAGTCAGGTCTATCAAAACAAATTTAGGGACACTCAGTCCTGTATTGTGTCTCTTTGGCCTGGGGCTCAGTAGATTCATGGCTATATGAGAGGGTAATGAGGCAGCTGGATGATCTTCCACGGTTGCAGCAAGGTACGCAGAGAGGAAGGAGGAGTGCCAGCCAGTGCCAAGGGCCATCAATTAGCATGAGTGGCCACTCCTCATCCTTACTAGTGTGCCAATAAACCTAGTCCTTCCTTGTAGGTGAGGCTAAGGAGATCCCTAGGAGGGCTGGGGCCCTCAAAGCCTTGGCACACCAATGTTATTGCATGCAATAGCTCATTGCACTCATCACCTCTTTGACCATGGATGTTGGGGTCATAGCAAAGAATGATGGGTATAATGACAATTGTAAGACCTCTTTAGGACACAGTAGGTGTCAAGTCCCTATAAAATTATGCACATGCACAAAGTTCACTACATTTTTGTTTCACTGATAATTGTGTGCATCCTGTGTCGTTTTGGGACATATGTATTCAGAGGGCTTAGTGCACTATCATGATTCATGACTGGCAAACATTGAATGAAGCTTCCTGGGGTCATTTCACTTGCAGAGGCAACAGCATTGTGATGTATTTGCAGTCAGTCTTTACTGAATGGTAATATGTTGGCAGGATTTGTATTCCCAAGACAATGTAACAAAATGGATCATACAACATTTGGTGGCCCTCCCTTGCTGTCAAGGAGATTGGCCAATGTTACTTGCTAGTGCAAGAAATGATAATCTGCTCATGCATTCATGGTCCTGTCACTGTGGGCAAAGAGCTGAAAAATTGTTCATAGTAGCTTCAATTACTTATGTGCAAATGCAAAGCTTATGCTCTGGAAGGTACTTTTTTTTTTCCAGTCCTTTGTGATAAAGCTCTGCTCTTCTTGACCATCTTTAAGATAGAGCTACTTCACATACCATATCCCCTAAGTGGAAGCTAGCAAAGATGGTGGAGGCTGGCAAAGGTGGGTGTAAATTTCAGGATTGGCAATAATTTCAGCCATGATGGCACAGCATACTCGAGGATTTGAATGGCTTTCTGCTGCTTTTATTTTCTATGTTTCTATGTTGGTCGGGTAAATGCCTTATCCCTATGCAAACCAATTACAGATGAGGTTGTCTCCTTTGAATACATTAACTGAAAGGAATGCCACTCGTTAAATTTGAAACTCCTGTGCCAGCTCCAGCCGATAGTGTTATCTGGGAAGATGCCATAAGTCATTTAGCCAAAGAGAATGTGGGCTGTCACAAATGTTCTGAACAAGCTTCCAAGTGCTTATATGGATATTTAGAAATAAGAAGTAGCCGTCTGGAAAGTGACTGCTCACACTTGCACATTAATCATCAGTAGAACCACAGTGACAGTACAACAGGAAACATCATCACACTAATTGAAGTCACTGGCCAATTAAGGATGGGGCATAGATTTTTGACAGCTTGGATTGGGAAAGGTAGTCTACAGTATGCACCTTGAGGTTGGTTGGTTCGCCGAGCTGGTTTCTTTCGCAGATGTTTCGTTACCATGCTGGGTAACATCCTCAGTGCAGCCTCCAATGAAGGTATGCTCCTTAGAAGGTTTTCAGATTTCTTGTAGCATTCTTGTGTTCCATAACATGGTTTAGGAAGAAAGGGTTTATTACCGGACAAAAAGGAGGATAATGAGGGGAGCATCTCCTCTGGTAAACAGCAGCAATGGAAAGAGAGAGAATATACGAATATATAAACAAGAAACCAGAAGGCAACTTGGCCCTTCAAGCCTGTTCCACCATTCAATAAGATCATGGCAGATCTGATTTTTAAACTCAATTCTACATTTCCGCATATCCCTGATGATCTTTCACTGCCACAGTAATCAAGAATCTATCTATCTCTGCATTAGAAATGTTTAAAGATTGTGCATCCACTATCTTTTGAGGACGGAAATTCAAAGAACTCTCAGACCTCTGAGGATGTTTTTTCCACAACTCTCTTAATCAGAGAAGTCTTTACTTTTAGCTATGACCTCTCATCCTACATTCTCCAACTTGGAAAAACATCCTTTCCTCATCCAGGCCAAGCAGCATCACAGGAGCAGGAAAGCTTGACGTTTCGGGCCTAGACCCTTTATGAAAGGGTCTAGGCCCGAAACGTCAAGTTTTCCTGCTCCTGTGATGCTGCTTGGCCTGCTGTGTTCATCCAGCTCCACACCTTGTTATCTCGGATTCTCCAGCATCTGCAGTACCTATTATCTCTTTCCTCATCCACCTGGCCAAGTAAACTCAGGATCTCATATGTTTCAGATAAGTCAGCTCTGATTCTTCTAAACTCCAGAGGATGCAGGCCTAGCCTGTCTAGCTTTCCTCATAAGGCAATCTACTCATTCCAGATATTAGACTAGCAAGCCTTCTGCACTGCTTCCAGTGCATTAACATCCTTCTGCAGTTATGGTGACATGTACTATACCCAGTACTGAAGATGCAGTTTCACCAATGTTCTGTATAACTGAAGCAATTCCCCTCACAATAAAATTCTGTTAGCCTTCCTAATTATTTCCTGTTCCTGTATTCAGACCTTCTGCGATTCATGCAGAAGGACACCCAGATCTCTCTGCATCTCGGAGCTCTGCAACCTCTCACCATTTGGATGATTTTTTTTTTATTCTACCTGCCAAAGTCATCCAAATCATTGATATAAATTGTGAGCAGATGAAGCCTCAACACCAAACCATGTGGCACACCATTTGTGACATACTGCCAACCCGAAAAGACTCACTTATTCCTGCTCTCTGCTTCTTGTCAGGAAACCAATCTTTTATCCATGCCATTATATTATCTCCAACCCCATGAGCAGTTATTTTCCACAATATCCTTTGATGTGGGAACTTATCAAATGTGTTATGGAAATCTAAGCACAACACGTTCATTGGTTTCCCCTTTATTCACAGCACATCTTACTCCATTAAAGAATTCCAATAAACTTGTTAAGCATGATTTCTCTTTGACAAAATTGTGTTGGCTCTATTTAATCACTTTGAACATATACAAGTGCCTATTGTAATGTTTTTAGTAATAGCTTTCAACATTTCCCCCAGTGAGCCATCTGCTCTGTAGTTCTGTGTCTTCTGCCTCTCTTCCTTTTTGAATAAATTAGCTTTTTATCAACCTAAAGGAACATATTCAAATGCTGTGAATTTTAGAAAATTAAACCATGTATCAACTATCACTTTTAAGACCCTAGGCTGAAATATATCAGGACCTGGAAATTTGACCATTTATAGTTTCAACAATTTACACACTACTACTGTTGTCTTCAGTTCCTCTCTCCTTTTCAAATCCTGATTTACAGTTATTTCCTAGATTGTATCCTCTCTAGTGAAGACTGACGCAAAATATCTCTTCAACCTCCATTACTGATTCTCTAGGCTCATTTTCTATCAGGCCAACACTTACTTCATTAAATCATTTTTATAAATATCTAAAGAAAATTTTCCTATCTCTTTTAATATTTTAGCTAACTTCCTCATACTTTATTTTTTCCCTCCATATTAATTTTTTAAATGTTTCCATTCATAGAACATAGAACAGTACAGCACAGTACAGGCCCTTCAGCCCACGATGGTGTGCCAACCTATTATCCAACTAAGATCAATCTACCCTGCATACCCTACATTTTACTATCCTCCATGTGCCTATCCAAGAGTCGCTTAAAAGTCTCTAAAGTATCTGACTCCACTACCGCTGCACATTCCATGCTCCCACCACTCTATGAAAAACCTACCTAGACATCTCCTCTATACCTTCTTCCAATCACCTTAAAATTATGTCTCCTTATAATAGTAATATCCACCCTGGGGAAAAAGTCTCTGACTATCCACTCTATCTATGCCTCTCATCATTTTGTAAACATCTATCAAGTCACCTCTCATCCTTCTTTGCTCCAATGAAAAAAACTCTAGTCGCCCTGTATCCTGGTGGGTTTCCTCCAGTGAGGTACTGTAAGAATAAGTGCAAGTCCACAACTGTTCATGAACTATATAAATGTTTTGGACATGGGGAATGTTTGTAATATTTCCAGATTTGAGGATGATAGCAAACTGAGTGACAATCTAAGTTGTGAGGAAGGTGCAAGGAAACTTGAGAGTACTTAGACAGGCTAAGTGAAATGGGCTAGAACACGCAGATTGAATATAATATGAATAAATGTGAAGTTATCCACTTTGTAGAAAAAAACAAAGTCAGAATATTTCTCAAATGGTGAGAGGCTAGGAAGTGTGCAAAGGGAGACTGATATTCTCGTTCATGAATCGCTAAAAGTTATCATGCAGATGAAGCAAGCAAATAGTATGTTGGCTTTTATCACGAGGAATTTGAATATAAGGTTACAGGTGTCTTGCTGTAGTTATGCAGAACATTAGTGAGATCTCACCTGGAGTATTGCATACAGTTTTGGTCCCCTTGTCTAAGGAGAGATAGATAATTTCTATTCAACCTGTTCAGCAATGTTGAAGTTCTGAAGAAGGTGTGCCTTGAGCCTGGACCTCCTGGTCTAGAGGTAAGTGATGGACTACAAGAGCCCCTTCTTCAGGAATATACATGCTATAGAGAGAAGGAAACAGGGTTTCATGAAATTAATTCCTGGGAAGGCAAGATTGTCTTGAGGGGAGAGACTGGGGAAGAGGTTGAGGAGACTAGACCTATATTCCCTCAAATTTCAAAGAATGAGAGTGACCTCATTAAGACTTAACTCATTCTTACAGGACATGGCAAGGTGGACGTATATAAGATGCTTCCCCTGGCTGGTCATTCTAAAACCAGGAGACAAAACTATTTAAGACTGGGATCAGGAAGAATTTCTTTACTCAAAAGATGGTGAATCGTTAGAATTCACTATCCTAGAGGTCTGTAGAAGCTCAGTTGTTGATCATGTTCAAGACTGGATTCAATAGATTTCTAGTAGTTAATCACGCCAAGTGATATGGATATAATACAAGAGTATGGAATACAAAACAGTACCTTTTGAGGTAGATGATCAGCTATTATGAATATAACAGTGGCGTAATTTGTATGGGATGGATGACCTATACCCATTCCTATGTTCTTATGTACCGTTGTGGATTAAGTGGTCAATTCCATAACAACACTGGCACACCAATTGTAATGTGATATGCTGGGAAGTAAGTAATTAGACTGGGAATAGGTTGAGACCCTTAAGAGCTATTAATTGACCACGCAAGGGCCTTAATTGGTGGTGGGTCAAGCATTGGTTTTTTTTTTTTTTGGCCAGAACCCATTTGCTGAGGCAGTAAGGGAGGGCAAGTATCTCTCTCTTGGCTAAACTCACCCAATAAATTGCCCTTGATGAATTGCCCAAGAGTGTTGAATTTGCCAAAATCTGCAGCAATACAAAGTAGACCATCTCCACTTTGTTTGTAATTTTCTAGTAAAGTTGCAACCATTGACGTCACCATTCATAGACTAGAAGAAAGTAAAACAAAGCCTAGGGTACCCTTCCCATCCTAGAGAATTCCACACAGTATAAAGATATTTATTCCCACTTTCTGTTTAATTCTGTCTGTGATTATCTTGGATTTTTCATTGTTCCTTTTGCTAAATGAAATAATAATCTATAAATCTATCTCTATTTGCGCAGCCAAAATCTTTCATAATCAGTGGACATAAAGTTTTAAGCAGCCAGCCTGTGATTTTCCAAAGTCTGCTAAAAGTAGAAAGTAACCTGTAATCGTGAGGACTCTGAATTTACCTTTAGATTGCTCTGATTTTACACTCCCCGCTCAGGTGCTGAATTTTGAGCACTGCTTTTGCTGAAAAGGTTGGGAAATATTATTCATAACTTCACTATCCTCCTTCTAGATGGTTATTTTATTAATATTAACCTAAGAATTTGAGGTAAAATGATGCAGTACAAGATAGAAAGAACTTTACATTCTAAAGCCAAATTTGAACAATCCTTATGTTTAAATAAATGCAACATAACTGCTGATGCTGAAGACCTGTAATGTAAGCAGAAAGTGCTGGAGAAACTCCAGTTCTGGTTGCATCTGTGGAGAGAGAAACTGAGTTAACTTCTCTTTGAAACCCTCATGTTTAAAGATGTTATATGGTTGGCAATGCTAGAAGGTCAAAATTTAGGAATTCCGTGGATAGAACCTGCTGTAGTTTGATTTGCCCCAGTCTATACGTTATTAACATATTATGAGTGGTTTGTCTCCATGCATTAAACAAACAGTCGCAGCCAGTCTGCATGCTGTAATCAAGGTTGCACTTGGTTTACAAAGTGATCTCCTACAAAAGGGTGCATTAATTAATCTTCCAAAGCTTGATCAGAAATATGGAAATGTTTAACAGTATTTTTTTGTCTTTATTGGATTTAAATATAATTAAATGTCTCAAGGGGAGCAATGATGAAAATTAGTAGTCATTATGGGAAATATGTGATTAGTAAAGATGGTCACTGGTTTGGTCACAGGGATGTGTTTTGGGGAAGTTTTCAGAGGAGGGTGCAGAGAAGAAGGGTATTCCAAAGAGTAGGATCCAAGAGGAGTGATAATTTTCTGTTTTCAAGTGGCTTTGGAATCTAAAATTTATTTTGTTCATATGAGGCAACATTTCAATTTTCATTCAATTTAAGTTAAAACAAAAAAAAACCAGGCTTAATGAGGCCTAGAAAAAAAGAATACATTTCCAAATGTTTTCAAAGGGAAAATAAATCTGTCTACCATTCATTTGGGGTTTTGTGGCCAACAGTTGGAAAAACCCATTTGATTTGATTTATTATTATCACATGCACCGAGGTACAGTGAAAAGTTTTAGTTTGCATGCAGTACTGACAGATTATACCATACAAAGATTGTAGGGAAATAGAACAGAGCAAGGAATAAAAAGTTACAGCTACAAAGAAGGTGTACAAAAATCAAAATCAACATTAGATTTGAAGTTTGAGCGGTCTGTTCAGAAGTCTAATTACAGTGGGGAAGACTGTTCTTGAACCTGTTGGTACATGTGTTTAAGCTTTTGCATCTTGTGCCTAATGGAAGAAGTTGGAAGAGAGTCTAACTAGGGTGGGAAGGGTCTTTGATGTTGACTGCCTTTCCAAGGCAGCGAGAAGTGCAGATGGAGTCAATGGATGGAAAGTCGGCTTATTTGATGCACTGGGCTGTGTTCATAAGTCTTATTGTCCTAAGGTTCTGGGCAAAGCAGTTGCCATACCAAGCTGAGATGCACCCAAATAGAATGCTTTCTATGCTTATCTATAAAAATTGGTGAGTGCTCTTATGGACATGCTGAATTTCCTTAGCCTTCTCAGAAAGAAGAGGCATTGTTGTTCCTTCTTGATTGTCACATCAACGTGGGTTCTCTGGGACAGATTTTTGATGAGGTCTGGGGCCAGACTCTCTCGTTCAATATAATTCACCATCTCCATAACAACATCACAAAGTTTTTAACTGTGAGAAAAACTAGATATTAATTTAGAATTCACAAATCAATAATAAGCATCTTGACTGAGGTGGGCCAATGACATTCACATTAATATTTTGCCTTTATGCAAAGATGGTGACAAGTGGAAAAGTATGAAGTGTAGAGACAACAGAAATTCAATCAGATGTTTCAGATCATATTGCATTCTGCTGGAAATGGCAGGAATGAGGACATTTTTCACACTATTATCATACTTCAGCCACTGTTGTTTAATTACTAACATATACTCTTTTTGTATAACATAAACTTGAACAGATTTAATTTAAGTAAGGAGTATTTCTATTTCACCTGCTGTGAGATATACCATTGTTGAGATAAGAAAGCAACTGCGTATTTAACCTATGACTGCAGGAGGGCCTGTAACATAGCAATGAATATCTTTTGTCAGACAGAAAATATGCCCTACTACATGACAGTAACTCATAGTAGCAGAGTTTAATGAAGTTTCCACACCTTGCAGCCCAGTTCTTTCACCTTAATCAAAAATCCTAGACAGCAGTGACTTCTTTTCATGAATAAATGGTTATATTGTTATATCACCCAAATCAATCGGCCACTTGCTTCTGAAAGATCCATTCAATCCACCATTCTTATTTTTCAAAATCTTAAATTCATAAAATCATACAGCGTAGAAATGGACATTTTGACTTATTGTGTCTGTTCCAGTTATCTGAAGGAGCTACTTAATTAATCCCATGCTCCATTATTCTGTTACTCTTTACTTTTGAAACATAGATTCAATTTCCTTTTGAAATTCACTTCTAAGTCCTCTTTCACACTTTCAGGTATTGCAACCCATGTCATAACAATTTTCTGTGTAAAACAAACTCTCCAAGTCCAACCCTTCCCTCCAGCTTGTGTATCTGTCTTGCCAATGGAAATAATTCTCATTATCTGATGTGTCAAAACATCTCATAATAAATTGATACTTAAAACTGAAATAAATTACACTTTCCTCAGTGTGGAGTGTTCAAAACTCATTCTAAATGGCTCACTAAAGGCTCTGTCATTTCCTTTTTATAGACCTGGACATGAAGTTCTTGCTAGAATTGTCAAAGTGTATCATCATTTGGGTGAACAAAATCATTGATAAACATGGGTAACTGATAAATAACACTATTAGTGGATTAGGTTAATGATCTCCCCCAATAAAGCAACTTCTATTGATAGTCTTAATCTAACTGCTGGTGACGACCTTAACCTAAGGCTTATATTCAGGCTTGATACAAGCACTTCACAGAAAGACCAAAGACAGGAGCAGGGACATTGTTCTGCAACTATACTAGGCATTGGTAAGACCACAGCTGATGCATTGTGTGCAATAGGAAGGATGTCTGGCTATTGAGGGAATGCAAAGAAGGTTTATGTGACTGATTCCTCGGATGGTGGAATTGACATAAAGGGAGACACTGAATCAGTTAGGTCCATATTCTCTGGAGTTTAGAAGAATGAGGGATGATCTCATAGGAAAATAGAATTCTAACAGGATTGGATAGGGTAGGTGCAGGAAGGATGTTCTCAATGAAAGGGGAGCTCAGAACCAGGGGTCAGAGTGTAAGGATAAGGGTTTTTAGGGCAGATATGATGAAGAATTTCTTCACCCAGAGTGTGGTGATCTTGTGGAATTCTCTGCCATGGGAAACTGTTGACATTAAAACATTGAAAAATCTCAGAATGATGTAGATACAGTTCTTAGTACAAAAGGCATCAAAGGATGTGTGGAGAAAGCAGGAACAGGGTACTGAATTGGATGATCATCAATGATCATACTGAATGGCAAAGCAGGCTTGAAGGACTGAATCGCCTACCTCTATTCCTATGTTCTATGTTTCCATGTTTAAAAATTGGACCTTGGCTCTGATGAATATTATTTGAATCCCACTTCCACTGGCAGCTCTTCCGTTTTGAATGGGTGACTTCCAATGCCTCAAAGGTCATTCCTGAGAAGAAGAGTTGAAGAAGGCATGGTGAAGTGAGTTGAAGGTGTGAGGATAAACTGGAATCCTTTGAGAACTCCTGCTCCTTTTGACTTAACAGAAAGCAATATAGGCCTTGTTTTGTGATATCCAATGTGGTAGAGAAGGCCTAGAATGATATTAGGCTTTCTGTTTATACTTGTAGGAGTGTGAACATTTGTTTTGGTAGGCCGGTGAGGATACTTGGAAAATATACTGGTCCAATATCTGCTTCGGTTGATTTGGATACTGTCTCTGTACTTCATGAGTTTTAGTTGTATGAAGCAGCTAAGGATCACAAGGGAAAAATTTTAGTGACATTTGGTATAAGTAAAATAAGGCACAAGAAAGGAAGAAGATGGTGGTAAATGTATTTCTGAAATTTTAAAAAATATTTTACAGTAATTCTTCTTGTTCTCCTCTTATAAGATAATTAATCTTGGTAACTGTCCTCCCATACAGGATACTGGAGCTGTTATAGCTTAGTTGATTTGCTGTCTAGGACTGGAATGTTCATTACTTTTTAACCACTGGGTAAAATGCTGGGGTGGGATCAGTTCTGACCACCCCATGCTTACTGGAAGAAGCTTGGGCTTGATAACACAAACTTTAAGGAGCAGGACCATCTCCTGTTTCTCCTGGAATTATCTATGCGATTGGCTGTTAATTTCACATAGGAACAGTAATAGGCCACTCAGCCCAAGGAGCGTGCTTCACTATTCAGTTGGGTTATGGATAATCATTTACTTTCGAGCTCTATTATCTCCATATTCTTCCTCTTCTCAGTTTTATATAGCCTACCCCCTTCATCCTGAGACTTTCCCTTGGCTTAAGATTCACAAACCTGAGGAAACAAATTTATCTGCAGCCTGCAGAGAATACAGACTTGGTCTTGTTAATCTTTCCTTATAAAATTATCATGTTATCAATACACATACTAAATCCAAAATATCTTTACCTTCTTTTGGTTCCTGAACCTATGGCTCCAACATAGCTGTGACAGATACATTTTCTGCAATACTGCCTCATCCTTCCTCTTCCCTTGCACAACATGGATAGGATCCCCCAGGTCCTCTTACCGGCACACGAGCACCTGCAACCAAGGGAACATAGGCCTCTATTTCCATCACATCCAGTGGAAAGCCACCATCAGATACATATGATGTTATTGCTATCACTGAGACTTGGTTGAGGGAAGGGCAAGATTGGCAACTAAATATCCCAGGGTATAGATGCTTCAGGAGGGATAGAGAAGGAGGTAAAAGGGGTGGAGGAGTTGCATTACTGGTCAAAGAGGATATCACAGCTGTGTTGAAGGAGGGCACTATGGAGGGTTCGAGCAGTGAGGCAATATGGGCAGAGCTCAGAAATAGGTAGGGTGCGGCAACAATGTTGGGGCTGTACTACAGGCCTCCCAACAGCAAGCGTGAGATAGAGGTAAAAATATGTAGACAGATTATGGAAGGATGTAGGAGCAACAGGGTGGTGGTGATGGGAGATTTTAATTTTCCCAACATTGACTGGGATTAACTTAGTGTTAGGGGTTTAGATGGAGCAGAATTTGTAAGGAGCATCCAGAAGGCTTTTCTAGAGCAGTATGTAAATAGTCCAACTCGGGAAGGGATCATATTGGACCTGGTGTTGGGGAATGAGCCCATCAGGTGATTGAAGTTTCAGTAGGGAATTACTTTGGGAATAGTGAACACAATTCTGTAAGTTTTAGAATACTGATGGACAAAGACGAGAGTGGACCTAAAGGAAGAGTGCTGAATTGGGGGAAGGCAAAACTCAGCAGGAGCTGGGGAATGTGGATTGGCAGCAGCTGTTTGAGGGTAAATCCACATTTGATATGTGGGAGGCTTTTAAAGAGAGGTTGATTAGAGTGCAGGACAGACATGTCCCTGTGAAAATGAGGGATAGAGAGGGCAAGATTAGGGAACCAGGGATGACAGGTGAAATTGAGACTAGCAAAGAGGAAAAAGGAAGCATAAATAAGGTCTAGGTGACTGAAAACAGACGAAGCTTTGGAAGAATATCGGGAAAGTAGGACCAATCTGAAATGAAGAATTGAGGGCTAAAAGGAGTCATGAAATATCTTTAGCAAACAGGATTAAGGAAAATCCCAAAGCCTTTTATTCATACATAAGGAGCAAGAGGGTAACTAGAGAAAGGGTTGGCCCACTCGAGGACAAAGGAGGGAAGTTATGCGAGGAGTCAGAGAAAATGAGTGAGATTCTTAATGAGTACTTTGCGTTGGTATTCACTGAGGAGAGGGACATGACGGATGTTGAGGTTAGGGATAGATGTTTGATTACTCTAGGTCAAGTCAGCATAAGGAGTGGGGCGGGGGGGGGGAGGTGTTGGGTATTCTAAAAGGCATTAAGGTGGACAAGTCCCCAGGTCCAGATGGGATCCAACCCAGGTTACTGAGGGAAGCAAGAGAGGAAATAATTGGGGCCTTAACAGAAATCTTTGTAGCAAACCTGAGCACGAGTGAGGTCCCGGAGGACTGGAGAATTGCTAATGTTGTCCCCTTGTTTAAGAAGGGTAGCAAGGATAATCCAGGTAATTATAGACCAGTGAGCCTGACGTCAGTGGTGGGGAAGCTGCTGGAAAAGATACTGAGGGATAGGATCTATTTACATTTGGAAGAAAAAGGGCTTATTAGTGACAGGCAGCATGGTTTTGTGCAAGGAAGGTCATGTCTTACCAACTTGATAGTATTCTTTGAGGAAGTGACAAAGTTGATAGGTGAGGGAAGAGCTGTGGATGTCATATACATGGACTTTGATAAGGTTCCCCATAGTAGGCTGATGGAGAAAGTGAAGTTGCAGGGGGTCTAGGCTGTACTAGCAAGATGGATAGAGAACTGGCTGGGCAACAGGAGACAAAGTTGTAGTGGAAGGGAGCTTCTCAAAGTGGAGAACTGTGACCAGTGGTGTTCCACAGGGATCTGTGTTGGGACCACTGTTGTTTGTGATATACATAAATGATCTGGAGGAAGGTATAGATGGTCTGATTAGCAAGTTTGCAGACGACACTAGGATTGGTGGAGTACCAGATAGTGAAGGGGACTGTCAGAGAATGCAGCAGAATATAGATAGATTGGAGAGTTGGGCAGAAAAATGGCAGATGGAGTTCAATCCAGGCAAATGCGAGGTGATGTTTTTGAATTGGATCTTCCAAAATGAGAACTATACAGTAAATGGAAAAGCCCTGGGGAAAATTGATACACAGAGACATCTGGGAGTTCAGGTCCATTGTACCCTGAAGGCAGCAACGCAGGTGGATGGAGTAGTCAAGAAGGCATACGGCATGCTTTCATTCATCGGACGGGGTATTGAGTACAAGAGTTGGCAGGTCATGTTACAGTTGTATAGGACTTTGATTCGACCACATTTGGAATACTGCGTACAGTTCTGGTTGCCACATTACCAAAAGGATGTGGATGGTTTGGAGAGGGTGCAGAGGATGTTCACCAGGATGCTGCCTGGTATGGAGGGTGCTAGCTATGAAGAGAGGTTGAGTAGATTAGGATTATTTACATTAGAAAGACGGAGGTTGAGGAGGGACCTGATTGAGGTCTACAAAATCTTGAGAGGTATAGACAGGGTGGATAGCAAGAAGATTTTTCCCAGAATGGGGGACTCGATTACTAGGAGCCACGATTTCAAGGTGAGAGGGGAAAAGTTTAAGGGAGATATGTGTGGAAAGTTCTTCACGCAGAGGGTGGTGGGTGTCTGGAACGTGTTGCCAGCGGAGGGCACAATAGCATCATTTAAAATGTATCTAGACAGATACATGAATGGGCAGGGAGCAGAGGGATACAGATCCTTGGAAAATAGGCGACAGGTTTAGGTAGAGGATCTGGATCGGGGTAGGCTTGGAGGGCTGAAGGGCCTGTTCCTGTGCTGTAATTTTCTTTGTTCTTTGTTCTTTATATGCCCTTTCCCTCCCTTGTCAGCGTTTTGCAGGGACTATTATCTCTAGAATACTGTGGTCCACTCCTCCTTTATTCCAAACCTCTCTACAACCCCCTTGACACCTTCCCATGAAATAGCACAAGTGCAACTCTTGCCTGTTTACCTCCTTCTTCCTCACTGTCAAAGGCTTCAGACACATCTTCTGGGTGTAGCAGCAATTTACCTGCACTTCACTCAGTCTAGTCTGCTATATTCACTGCTCAGTGTCGTGTCCTCTACATTGAGAGACAAAACACAGACTGAGTGAGTGCTTGTGGAACACCTGCGTCGTGAACATAAAAAATTTGACTCCAATTTTCCAGTTGCCTGCCACTTCAGCACACCAGTGTTCCCTGGCTAACATTTCTGTCTCAAGTATGCTGCAGCACTGTAGCAAGGCTCAGTGCAAGCTGGAAGAACGGCATCTAATTTTTTACTTGGGGACTCTGCAGTCTTCAAAACTCAATATCATGTTCATTAATTTTAGAACTTGTACGCCTCCTTCCATGTCCTTTACTCACCTTCACATTCCAGGCCCTTTCATGAGAGAGCCTACTTTCAGCACAGGCAATCCATTTTTGTACAGCCATTGTCCCAATTATCAGCTTATGTCCTTCCCTGGCTTACTATCAATCAGCCAGCCCTTTTGTCTGCCATTTTTTTTATTTTTCCTTCTCTGGTCTCTGTCTCCAGCTATCCACTCACTCACTCATAACACCACTCCCAAGCTACCAGTGCCTGACATCAGCATAAATACTACATGTTCCTAGCTACTATCAGTTCTGAAGGAGGGTCAGTGGACTCAATGTTAACTGCATTTTCTCACACAGATGCTGTCGGACCTGCTGAGTTTTTCCAGCAATTTCTGTTTTGTTGTACAGCAAGACAGCTTCACTTATCTTAAAGCCCAGGAAGGATATAAATAAAATTTCACCTTGTGTTGCTCCAAATGGGAACCAATCCTTATGTTAGTTATCTAAATTATTATAAATAGGACCAAATTAGACCATTAGACCAATAGGACCATTATTATAAATAGGTCCATGTTACTGCAAGTTTATCTCTACACAGATTCAGAGGACACATTTCAATGATATTGATTTCTGCTAAAAGCAATGTTTTAAGTTTCAAGGTGACCTTGCATTCTTTTGTCCTGTAATCAACCTGGTTAATCATCCAAATACGGCTCATAGGTCCCTAACAAAAGCCTGGAATGTATTAATGGGTAATTTATAAAGAGGTTGAACTGAACTCAAATGGCGTCTCATTTCAATAATACGTGTATTCAATTAATGTTTGAATCTTAACAGGCACTTATCAAATAGCTATTTTTTAATAGAAAAAAAAAGTAAAGATCTGTTTTTACTGTGAGTGACTTTAAAGCTTGACTGACTCCATTGAAGTGGAAAATAATATATTAGCTTCAACTTCAACTTGAGCTTTGGGTGATGCACCGAATTAGCACATGATTTTTCTGCTGTGGCTTTAAAATTAATTTAGATAGATGGGTTGAATGTTTTCGTTTCCAGATGTTTTGAGGTCCCAATAATAGGAAGCTGAGGCAATCTGACTGCTGCCTGCACCATCCCACCATACATAATTTGATGTACTCAGGATTTTATTGAAGAACTTCCATCCAAAGAATGAATTTAGGAGCAGGAACAGGCCATTAATCTGCATATGTTTATGAGATACTAACATATGGATTAGGAGCAGGTATAGGTGATTCAAGCCTCTTCTGCTGTTCAAAACTATCATGGTTGATCTATTTCTGTTTCAAATTACACATTCTCATCTACTCCCAATAACTTTTGAATCTGTTACCTAATAAAACTCCTATATGCTACCATATTAAAAATAGTCAATGATCCTGCTTCCAGCATGTTTTCAGGCAGAGAATTCCAAAGTCATACAATGAGCTGAGAAAAAATAATTCCTTCTCATCCTTGCCCAGTTAGGTGACCCCTAATTTTAAAACAGTACCCTCCAATATATGACTCACTCACAAGAGGAAATATCATTTCCACATCCACCTTATCACGACAGTTCAGGATCTTATATACTTCAGTTAAGTCACCCCTTATTCTTTCAACTTCAGTGGAAACAAACCAGTTCTCTAACTTTGCCTCATAAGACAACCTGCTCATTCTAGGTACCAACCTAGTAAACTTCCTCTGAGCTGTCTCCAATGCATTTACATCCCTTCTTGAGTGAAGAGACTAAAACTGCCATCATTATTCAAGATGTGGTCACTGTATTGTCATGCATAATTGAAATATTCTAATTTTTGTTTATTTCCTTCATAATAAAGCATAATATCTTATTTACATTCTTAATATGTGTTGCACTGACTTTGTGTGATGCATATACTACAACACCTAACAAAAACAAAAAGTGCTGAGAAAACTCAGCAGGTCTGGCATATAAGGAGGGAAAGCAAAGTTAACGTTTCGGGTCCAGTGACCCTTTTTCAGAACTGGACAGACTGGAAATATTAACTCTGCTTTCTGTCCACGGATGCTGCCAGATCTGCTGAGTTTTCCTGGCGATCTTTTTTTTTTTTTTTGTTTCTGTTTTTGATTTCAAGCATCCACAGTTCTTTGGGCTTTTTTAACTAGTATACCCAGATCCTTCTGTGACTTGGAAGTCTTCATTTGTTCTCTTAGGTAATACCCTTCATTTTAATTCCTACCAAAGTGAACAATTTCACATTTTCCCACCATATACTCCATCTGCCATATTTACCCCCTTACTCAAACTATCTATTAATCAGAAACTTCATGTCCTCTTCACAACATACCTATCTTTGTGTTATCTGTAAATTTAGCCACTCTTTGCTCTCTCATCTAAGTCATTTATATTAGTTTTAAAAATCCAAGACCATCACACAGATCCCTGTAGCACCAAAATCCAAAGATTCTTGGACAGTACTCTCCAAACCCACAACCGCTTCCAACTAGCAGGACAAGGGCAAGGGCAACAGACATGTGGGAACACCACCCCCTCCAAGCCATTCACCATCCTGACTTGGAAATATATTGCCATTCCTTTGTCGCTGAGTTAAAATCCCGGAATTCCCTCCCTAATGGCATTGTGGGTCATCCTACAGCAGGTGGACTGCAGTGGTTCAAGAAGGCAGGTCATCACCACCACCTCAAGGGCAACTAGGGATGGGCAAGAAATGCTGGCCAGCCAGCAGCGTCCACATCCTGCAAATGAATAGAAAAATAACTCCACTTATCATATCCTGCCAATCAGAAATAAGACCCATTTATACATAATCCCTGCTTTCTGATGGCCAGAAAATATTCTGTTAGTATGTTACCCTAAATATTACCTTTGTGCCAATTCACTTTTATACGGCAACTTGTCAAATGCATTCTGAAAACCCAAGTACATTATGTCAATGAGCTTCTCCTTATCCACAAGGTTACTCCTTAAAAAATGTCTGAATTGATTAAACATGATTTCCCTTTTACTAAACCATGTTAAATTTTTCAAATTAACTTGAATTTTTCTCAATTTCTAGCCATAACCTCGCTAATGATTGATTCTAGTTTGTTCCTCAAGACAGACTGGCCGATTATTCTCTAGTTTTCTGCCTCCCTCCCTTCTTGGATAGAAAGGTTATATTTGCTGCTTTCCAATCTGATGGAAGCTAATCGTATCTAGTGACTGTTGAAAGGTTAACACTGATCTATCTCATCCTAGACCCTACAATGAAGTCTGGCAGGACTCAGGGACTTGTCAATCTGCAGCTCCATTGGTTTTCTCAGCACTACTTTCCTAAAGGTTGTAAGTTCAAGAAGCATCTTTCTCACTTCCACCTCCTAATTTACAGCTATTACTGGATTTTTAAAACATCCTTTTTATAGTGAAAAATAGAAGCAAAATATTTGTTTATTTCATGTAACATTTTCTCTATTTACAATTATGTCCTCATTTATATGTTTGCTGACAACACCATTATCGGGTGGACAAACGACAAGACAGAATGTAGGAAAGAGATTCAGTGAGTGCTTAGCGATATGGTGTAAAGCCAACAATCTTTCCATCAATTTCAACAGAATGAAGGGCCTGGTTATTGACTTCTGGAAGCAGAGTAGACAGCATGCCCCTGCCTGCTTCAATGGTGCTGAAGTGGAGATGGTTGAGAGCATAAAGAGGGTTGTGAACACCACCTAGTCCAGCAAGCAAACCAGCCTTCCACCCATTAACTTCATCTATACTTCTTGCTGCATCAGGAAAGTAGCCAACATAATCACCCACCCCAGTTATACTCTCTTCCATCCTCTTCTGTCGGGCAGAAGATATAAACATTTGTATTTATGTACAAATATATTCAAGTACAGATCCTTCCTTGAAAAGACCTGTCAAATTTTAAATTTAAATGTTGATCTCATGCCATGTGCAAATTCTCTCTAGGCGTGACATTGTATTCTTCGCTCTGTTCTATTACCCTATGCACTTTGTATGGTATTATCTGCCTGTACTGCGTGCAAAACAAAAATTTTCATTGTACCTGGGTACATGTGACAATAATAAATCAAATCAAATAATTCTCACTATCTAAAGGACCAACACTGGCCTTATTTATTCTTTTCATTTTTAGCTATCCCAGAACTCTTGCTATTTACCTATTTTTAGGGACCTTTTTTGGCTTCCTCTCAGACTCTAATTTCTTCCTCCTGATTAACATTTTAGCCATTATCTGCTATTTATTGTATTCTCTATGCAGTTACATACATTTTCCTTACGTTTGATGTTTATCTTATCTACTTTTAACCAAAGATGATGTGTCCTCTTGTCAGAATCTTCCTTCCTTGTAAGAATATTTAGAATTTATTCTGAGTATTCTGTAATATGTATTTAAGTGTCTGCAACTGTTTCTACATTGATCTATCTCTTAAGCTAGTATCCCCAGTTTACTTTAGCTTTCATGCCAACATAGTTGCCCTTATTTAAGTTTAAAATGTAAGTCTTCTACATTTCAAACTGGATTAAAATTCAATCATATAGTGATCACTGCTACCTAGAGATGCCTTTCCTCTGAGGTTATTAATTATTCCTGTCTTATTATAGAATAATAATCTAATATAACATGTTCTCGGTGTAGTTCCAGAATGTCTCTTCTAAGAAGCTATCTCAAAAGTATACAATGAACTCCTCAAGCAAACTATTATTGACAATCTGAGCTTTTCAGTTTATATAGAAATTAAAATCACTCATGATTATTGTCATCCCTTTATCACAAACACTCAATAGTTCATTTTGTATACTTCATCTTACAATGTGATAATTGTTAGGAGCATGAAGACCACTCCTACAACTGACTTCTTACCCCTACTATTCCTTATCTCTATCAAAATTGATTATACATCATGATCTCCTGATCCAACACTGTCTTTAACTGCTGAACGACTACCTTCCTTGATTTACAGTGCTACACTTCAACCTTTATCTAGCTTCCTATCCTTCTTGAATGCCATATACCCAAAAATGTTCAGGATCCATACCTCCATAATGTCTCTCAAATCATATTTATTTATGTCAATGTGTGCAATTCCTTCATTTTTTTGTTATGGATGCTAGTGTTCTCTTAGGTCTAAGTAACATGAAGTTGCTTCAGAGCAAGTCGTGAGCTGAAGTTGTTCAGTACCTGTTCTGATTTCCATGTCGAGAATTCTTGATGTCTAGCTTGTTCAGTTCATTTGGTAAGCTAGGAAATTGAGTAATAATGAGATGTGGCTGGGTATTAACAAGGTATTTAACAAACTATAATCTCTCTTAATTGGCAAGGGCCATAGCCAAATGAGAAGTTTAAAAGATGGCACAAAATGCTCTCAACGTCGACATAGGACTTGTCGGACTTCTCATGTGATTCTGCCACAAATCCCACCATAGCCCATATTGCTCACACCCCATAAAGTTCCACTCAGGTGTTCCACACTCCAATGATCCCTCAGTGCTTAATGAGCTACCAAGGTAAAATGCCACAACCAATGCTGTTGATGCCCCACTTCACACAGATGCCCTATTAGATTGGTTGGTGGATTATTTCTTATGGTTAGTGATGAAATTGTAGAGGATTTTGGTATTCCAATTAACTTGTTTAATGCTTCAACAGCCTATAGCAATCCGTAAAGGTGGTGCTGAAATACTATTTTGGTGATTGAACTTAAGTAGCTTATGAACTTCTTTTGTTTTTATACTAGTGGAAGAGGTGGGAGGGTGGCAGGACTCTACATGCATTGTAACATTGTGGTTAGCTATGTGAATTTGAGACAGGGTGCAATCTTCAGACTGGTATTTATAACTTGCTAGTACCGGAATCATGTCAGTGTTACAGTGTTGCATAATGAGTGATGTCATAGCCTGACTGCTCTGTGTCTGTCTTGTGGGCATTAGGCACACCTCCACAAACCCTCTTACAAATACCTGTACATTTCGGTTCATTTTCTTGCATTGGGAAGCTCCATAGCGCCATAATAAACAGATAATATGTAGCCCAATTTCTTTCCCAAATATCTCAAAAAATTTCTTTATTGGGCTGGTGTGCAGAATATTGCAATCCGCAGTCCCAGTATTCACTTGAGTGTCCAAGCAGATAACCTTCCCACATATTATTTTACTTCAAGTTAAAAACAAATTATCAAAAGATATTTTCAGTTTGCATCTATATTGCTTTGAACATGCAAAACACAATTAACCATATTCAAGTGTCATAACTGCTATTTCATAGACAAATATTTTCTATACAACAATGTGAACTATCAATCAAATCAATCAATTGGGTAGTGTTTATTTGAAAAAAATACATGTCAGTCAGTTGTCTGAGCTCTCCATATTGACATCAACAAAGCTCGGGGGGGGTCAGATAAAATGTACCTTGGTAGCATGAGGCAGGAATGCAGGAGCACCAAGATAGTTTTTGCCTCTACCTTGTATCCACTCACCATTGAGAGTGCAGGTGCCCAGGTGTCCTATTCATATTCTGATCCAGTTCACCTCTTCCCCCCTACCCCACTCCCCACACCAGTTGGAAATCATAGCAGAAAAGCTTTATTTTTAAATGAGATAGCAAGAACTGCAGATGCTGGAGTCAGAGACAACACAGTGTGGAGCTGGACAAACACAGCAGGCCAGGCAGCATCAGAAGAGCAGGAAAGTTGTTGTTTAGTATCGGGACCCTTCTTCAGAAATGGGGAGGGGGAAGGGAGCTGGAAAATAAATAGAAGGGAGGGGTAGTGCTGGGGAAGGTAGGTAGGATGGTGATAGGTGAGTGCAGATAGGGAGTGGTAAGGATTGGACAATGGAATGGATGGGGCAGATCGGTGGGAGAGAAGATGGACAGGTTGTGTCAGGTCAAGGAGGCAGGGATGAGTGGGAGGGTTGGACATGTTTTGTTTGCTATCAAATAAATCTGAAATTGTATAAGTGATAGCAACTAATCAGAACTTCCACTTTTTGACAGATACTGTCTGTTTCCTAATGGATTTACAGCAAAAGACCCGCAGATCTCAGGCCATAGTCTTGCACTTGGGTTCCAATGTGTCTTGCTGCGAACAATATCTCCTGGCCAAACTAAGTAACATGAGAAGAAACAAAACCACAATAGATTTCTAATATTTTTGCAGTTAGAAATGCCTCCTGTCATGATGGTAACAAAACAGCTGCTAATACCAGGTGCCAATGATGAAAGGTTCAGCTGGAATATGGTGGTCTGGATCTTTGAAGAAAAAGATCTATTCTCATTTATTGATTTTAAAGTAACCTCTTAGTCAGTTGCCTACTGGGCTATGCCAAACACTACCTTTAGGGGGAGAAAATTGCTTCCACCATGATGCCGAATTCCATTGAATATTATAGAAACCCAAATATATAAAATTACATACTTATAACAGCCTCTGAAGCACAAGAAATTCACATTTATAAAATAATTATACAGAAACAGGGCAATTCTTCCCAGCTTAATTGGAACAGGCCCTGAATGAGATGTGTGACATGTCCAAGCTCAAGTAAGTGTGGTGATATTATCATTTTAAGAGGTATATTTTGTCCTTTTTATGAAGAAAAGTTGAGATAAAGGTGAGAGCAGTCTGCTCAAATTCAATAAAATAAACACCTTGTGAGGCTTCTTTTTTTCACAAAGTTAGAACAGAAGAAACAGCCTGAATGGGTGAGGTCAAGCTCCCACAGAATTAGATTTTTAGTTTTAGCTTTCATCAGTTGTTGGGGTTTTGAAGCTGGATGTGGAAGTTCTTATTCCTCTCTCTGTTACATCTAGAAGCTGGGGTTCTCTTCCTACTGCTAGAATTGCATGTGAGACTATCCGTTTTAATGAATTTGCCTTTACTAAGGGAGTGTTTAAGGTATGTTACTATATTGGAACAGTTAATTAGTGGTGGTTAATGTATGTTATTTCATTAGCATTTGGATAGAGTCACAGTTAAACTAATTCTTTTATTTTTACATTGTCTCTATTTTTAGACGGCAGTCTAAAAATAAAGTGTGTTATGCTTAAAGTTGAGTAGTTTAACCAATTGAATTGCATCTGGAATGTAACACCCTACACTTACCTTTAAAAGAAAAAGTTAGGGTCTAGGCTATCTTCTTAATATAATTTGAGGGAGTTTGGTCTGGTCAATAATATAAGGAAAATTGCAACTATGCAAAAACAAAACATTCCTTATGTCTTGCTATCTATTGTCTGTTAGCATTAGCAGGCAAGCTCTGAACTTTAGTTGAAATGTTTTTGATATGCTTTTGGAATGCGTAGATACTGAACTGTTGATTTTTAAAAAGCAGGGCCAACTACAGTAACTTGTCTTAAAGAATCACGATAAGACTGTGTTACTTGGCAACTGTAACTTTCTTGCCTAACCTTGATCATGGTTATGTGTCTTTATTGTAGTGTCTTTAAATTATAACACAGGTCTGTGGAAAACAAAACACCCTCTTTAAAGGCCCTAAGGTGGTATTACCACTACTGATTATGAGTAATGAAATAGATCAACATCTTTAAAGATCTGACAACAATAAAAGATCTAATTAAAGGGGAAAATATTTGCAGTTATTAAAACAGTTCAGATTAGGGCAATTTTATACAGATATTTGAGTCATATAAGGTAAGGCAGGTTTAATAAATGAACTCAGAGATTGTTTAACAAATCTAGGGTAAAATATGCCCTAGGAAACAGTGATCGTAATGTGGTAAAATTTAACATTCAGTTTAACAGTGCAAAACATGAGCCAGAAATAGCTTACGAAACTTTGACTGATTACAGATGATTAAGTGCAAAGCTGGCTGAAGTGGACTAGGAAGAGTTTAACAGAAAAGATGGTTAATGAACAATGGCAAACATTTAAGAAGATATTTAATAACTTGCAATGAAGATGTAGTCCAATGAAGAATAAGGATTGTACAAAGGAGGTTAACCAAATAAGAGAAGGATTGTAAAAACCAAAAGTATTGAGGATGCTGGAAATCAAACAAAAACAGAAATTGCTGGAAAAGTTAAGCAGGTCTGGCCGCATCTGTGGAGAGAAATCCGAGTTAACATTTCAGGTCAAGTGAGGAAGGGTCTGTCCTAAGAAAGGGTCAATTGACCCAAAACCTTTAACTCTATTTTCTCTTGAAAAGATAAGGATAATATTAAATTGAAAGAAAAAACGTACAATGTGGAAAAGACTAGCAGTAACCTTGAAGATTGGTGAAGTTTTAAAAACTGACAGAGAGGGAGAAAATAAACTTTGAAAGTGAACTAGCAAGTAATATAAAAGGACAGTAAGAACATATTCAAATATATACAAAGAAAAAGACAAACTAATGTGAAGATACACCCCTTGGAGGATGAAGCAGGGGAAATAAATAATGGGGAACCAGGAAATGGCAGAGGAGTTGAGTAAAGACTTTGCATCAGTTGTCATGATAGAAGACACTACCGACATTCTAAAAATACTAAAATAAGTAAGGCAAAAGAGGTGAAGGGAATAAGTACAATAACTGTTGCAAGGGGAAAAGTACTAAAGATTAATGGGGCTAAAGGCCTGCGCATGGTAAAATAAGGCTGAGCCAGCATGGCTTCATCAAGAGGAGGTCATGCCTGACAAACCTGTTAGAATTCTTTGAGGACGTAGTGAGCAAGTTAGATAAAGGAGAGCCAGTAGGCATTTTCCATTTAGATTTCCAGAAGGGCCTTGACAAGGTGCCACATGGGAGGCGACTAAATAATGTAAGAGCCATGGTGTCAGCAGCAAAGTACTGGCATGGGTAGAGGATAGGCTGACTGGAAGAAGGTAGAGAGTGGGGTTAAGTGGGTCTTTTTTCAGGATAGCAGCCAGTGACTAGTGGAGTTCCTCAGGAGTCAATGTTGCAACCACAACTATTCATGTTATACACTAACAATCTGGATGAAGGAACTGACTGCATTGTTGCTATGTTTGCAAAAGACACCAAGATTGGTCAAAGGACAGGTTCTGCTGAGGCAGGGAGACTGCAGTCGGACTTGGAAGGCTATGAGGGTGGGCAAAGAGGTAGTAGATGGAAAACAGTGTGGGAAAATGTGTGCCTTTTGTGGGAAGATGTAGGGCTGTGCACTTTAGCAGGAAGGAAAGATAAGCTGAATATTATTTAAATGGAGAAAGGCTGCAAGAAGCCCTAGTACAGCATGCTTTAGGGGTCCTCAATTATAAATCACAAAAAGCTAGCATATAAGTTTAACGGGTAATAGAGAAGGTAGTTGGATTTTCAGTCTTTATTTCAAAGGGAATGGAGTACAAAAATAGGCAAGTTTTTTGCCAAAACTATGCCAGGCACTAATTAGACCACCTTGGGCATATACTCATTGGAGTTTAAAAGAATGAGATTTGACCGTATTGAAAGGTCTTTTTCAGGAGCCTTGACAGGGTTCTCAGAGAAAGATTGTTTCCTCTGTGGGAAAATCTAGGGCCAGAGGGCATAATCTCAGACCAAAGGGTCACCTATTTAAGATAGAGTTGTGGGGGATAATTTCTTCTCTCAAAAGGTAGTTTTTAGGGCTGCCCATGACAGAACATCATTAAATGGCCAGTAAAAACCCCAACAAACCTTGCAGTACATGTTTATCAGAAATTAGAGTGTTGAAAAAACTTGTGTTCTCAGCACGTGAAAACAATAGCTGTCTGTCTGGTAGTGGATGTGCAACGTGAAACTGCTATCCTAAGATAAGAATATTTAACACTAATTAGTTACTTCTCTTCAGTTTTTTTTCAATTCAATTTCTTAGGTTTTAATTAAGATTCTTCAAGGTAATCATAGATATAGTTTCCAAATAAATAATAGATTTGACACACACACACACACACACACACACACACGATTCACTAAAAAAAATTAGAAAGAAAGTTTAAAAAATAATTACATGTAATGTCAGGGGGCTTCCCTATCTCTTAACAGAGACAGCAGCAGAAGAATAAGCAGACACAGACATCATAGTTGAGAGACAAGGGTCACTAGCAACCATGAAAATTTCAACTTCTCACATCCCAAAATGGCCCAATCAGATCACAGCAACCAGCAATTACTAATATGGAGTGATGTACTAAAAACCCAATCATAGTTGGATAATCTAGCACCAATTAACCAATAGTGTACAGGGAGAGAGAATACGTCCTGCTATGTTAAAATAACGAGAAAATATATAAAAGACAATTTGCTTGTATTAGTCAGAGCGTCATTAACTTTTTTCTTCCAATCTGAGCCAAAGATTAAGGGGACAATTAAGCCCTCACTCTGAGGCCAGATTTGGGGTGGTCTTTGGCTTCTCCTGCATTATACCAGTTAATGCTTGAATAAATTACCACGTGGCTGAACTTTGCTGCCTCCTGAAATTTATTGCCTGTGAAAGGCTGCTCCTACAGTAGTCAATCTGTGGAATTTGTTACTAGAGTTCTAAGGAGATTGAGTCAATATGTATATTCCAGGCTGAGACAGCCAGATTTTTACTCAGTAAGGGAATCATGGGTTATGGTGAAAAGGCAAGAAAGTGGAGTTGAGTATTATCATATCAGTGATAATCTCATTGAATGGTGGTGCAGACTTGATGCTTCTATGTTTTATGGTTTAAGATGAAATTAGAACACAGAATTGCTAAGCAGTAGCATTTTTAAAAAGGAGATTGTAAAATCAGTTTATTAAACAAATGACTGATTATTTTAGGATATGATGGATAATCAAATGTTAATACCAATTTTAATTTTAGTAAACAGAAAAGATAATCAAACACAGTGCAAGTCAAGCTGCTGATTTGTAGTCATCAGTTGTATGTTTATATTGAAGTCCAATTTCTCAGCCTTTAGAAAATGATAAGTAGGGGAAAATGACAAACTGGATTTAAATTTGGTTCGAACCATACCAGAAAAGTTTGCCTGGTAAGACCACACTTGGAATATTGTGTTCAGTTCTGATCGCCTCATTATAGGAAGGATGTGGAAGCTTTAGAGAGGGTGCAGAGGAGATTTACCAGGATGCTGCCTGGACTGGAGGGCATGTCTTATGAGAAAAGGTTGAGGGAGCTAGGCTTTTTTCACTGGAGCGAAAAAGGATGAGAGGTGACTTAGAGGTGTAAAGATGATGAGAGGCATAGATAGAGTGGATACCCAGAGACTTTCCCAGGGTGGAAATGACTATTACAAGTGGGCATAATTTTAAAATGATTGGAGGAAGGTACAGGGGGGATGTCAGAGGTAGGTTCTTTACACAGAGTAGTGGGCATGTGGAATGCCCTGCCGGCAGTGGTAGTGGAGTCAGATACATTAGAGACATTTCAGCGACTCTTGGATAGGCACATGGATGATAGTATAATGTAGGGTATGCAGGGTAGTTTGATCTTAGTAGTATAATAGGTCAGCACAACATCATGGGCTGAAGGGCCTGTACTGTACTGTACTGTACTGTTCTATGTTCTATGTTCTTGACATACTTGGAATTAAACAGCATTCAATAGGCATCAATTGTGGCTATCTGCGCTTAAAAGTTAGTTTGTGATGATGCTGTGGCTTTAGGAGGTTACTTTGTCCTGGCCTTTTTTTGTTGAAGAGAGATTTTAAGACAGAGGTACTGAGCAGTCTATCAAAACCACTAGAGTAAACAGCTTGTGAGGCCTAGGATTTTTTTTAAACTTTGGAACAATAGAGGCAGCCTGAATGGGTAGGGTCAAGCTCTCTCAGAACCAGGATTTTTAGTATTTTCGGCAGCAGTTGTTGTTGGGGTCTCGGCAGAATTTAAAGCAGAACAGCAGGGGGAGGGTACAGAGTGTGTTAGTAAATTAAGGACACTGCATAACGTTATAAAAGGGCTAAGACCGAGAAAGTTTAGCCACGTTGAGATTTGAGGGAATAATGCAAAGTTGGATAGCTTTTGATTTAATAATAGGAACATTACAAGAACACACATAATTTAAGAGCATGGATTAACTGGAACTGTGATATTTTTGCCAAGACAGACATATGGTTAAGGCAGGTCTGGCACTCAACATTCCAGGTTATAGAATCTTCAGATGAGGCAGGGGACGGTGTAAAGAGGAGGTGCCACTGCATAATTAAGGTGTCAGTTGCTGCTGTAAGGAGGGACAGTATCTTGGAATGGCCTTCAAATGAAGGTTTGTGAGTGGTCCTTAGGAACACAAAGGGGACAATCACAATGCTGGGATTGTACAGGGGACCCCGATTGACGAACACCTGACTTACAAACATTCATACTTACAAATGCAATCCCATATGGGGTGTTATTTTAAAGATCAGACATATGACTATTTCGTATGATCAATGATTTCCTGTGATTAATTTCCTATGATTCTTACTCTTCTTTCCATTGTCCCGCATTGTATTCTGACTAATATACAGATTGACTTTTGAGTGGACTCCAGAACGGAACCTGTTCGCAATCCAGGGACTGCCTGTTTTATAGGCTGCCAAATGGTGAGGGTACAATGGAGGAATAGACATGTAAACAAATTACTGAGGTTATGTTATAATAAAAGGGCAATTAGATTAGCGGACTTCAACAGCCCCAACGATGATTGGGACAGTCATAGTGTAAAGCGTTTAGAGGGGTTGAATTTCTTGAAAAGCATTCAGGAGTGCTTTTTAAGTCAGCACGCACAAGGTCCAATGAGGGACAATGCAATGCTGGATCAAATTCTAGAGAATGAAGCCAGACAAGTGGTTGATGTTGCACTGGGGGACTAATTTATTAAAAGCAATCACAACACAGTTTAAGCTTGTTATGGAAAGGGAAAAAGATCTGCAAAAAGAGCTTTTGGATTAGTTGAAGGCTGATTTTCACAAAATAATGCACGATCTGATAACTACTCCATGTGAGAACATCTAGAAAAGAACAGTGAGGTCATTCAAAAAGGAGAGTAAAGTCCCAACGTGATCCCTTTAAGGTGAAGTGCAAGAGCAACAAGCCCAGAAAACCTTGAATGTCTCAGAATATTCAGGACTGGATGAGAATGAAAACAAAGGCTTTTGAGTTGCAAAGGGAATAAATCAACAGAGGCCCTAGCAGAGCATAGAACGTGCAGGAGTAGCTTAAGAAAACAATTAGGAGAGCAAAGATTGGGCATGAATGAATATTGGGCAGTAAAATTAGAGAATCCCAAGATATTCTATATGTACATTAAGGGGAAAACAATAACTAGGGAAAGAGTAGGTCCCTTTAGGGAGCAAGGAGCAACCTGTGTGTGCAGCAGAGGACATTTTTAGTGTTTAATGAGTACTTCACATCTGTCTTCATTCAAGAGAAGGACAACTGAAGGAGTACAGAATTCAGAGGGGGGGACTGTGACCTTCTTTAGCAAGTTGAGCATAGGCAGTGAGGAGTTTTGGAAGTTTTAGCAGGCTTAAAAATGATACGCCCCCAGGTCCAGATAGGTTGAATTCCAGGCTGTTGTGGCAGCCAAGGGAGGAAATTTTAGGGTCTCTGACCTAAATTATTAATTCCTCTCTGGCCACAGGGGAGTTGCTAAAGGACTGGAGGACAGCTAGTGTGGCTCCACTTGGGGTTAAAACAGGGAAATACAAGCCAGTGAGTCTCACATCGATGGTAGGAAAGCTACAGGAGAAAATTCTGAAGGATAGAATTCAACTCCACTTGGAGAGGCAACATTTGATCAGTGATAGTCAACATTGCTTTGTCAGAGGGGGTTCATGTCCAACAAACTTGATTGAAATTTTCTTGGAGGTGATCAGGTGTGTATATGAGGATAGCCAAATTGATGTAATTTATATGGATTTCAGCAAAGACCTTGACAAGATTCCACATACAAGACTGATCTAGAAGGCAAAAGCACTTGGGATCCAAGATATCCTGGCAAATTGAATTCAAAATTGGCTTTGTGGTAGGATACAGAGTTTGGTGGTAGAAGGTTCTTTGTATTACTGGAGGCCTCATGGGATAACAGAGATCAGTGCTGGGTCCCAATTGTTCTCGATATATATAAAAGATATAGATGGGAATGTGGAATGGTTGATAAGTGTGACACAAAGATTGGAGCGGTGGTTAACAGGAGGTGAAGGTCTTAGATTGCAGGAAGATAAAGACGTATTGGTCAGTTGGGTAGATTAGTGAATGTGAAATTTTAATCTGATAAGTGTGAGGAGATACAATTTGGAAGAAGTAACAAAATAAGGGAATAATGAATGTACGGCCTGACATGAGAAAGCTCAGAAGAACAGAGATCTTGGGATGTCCTATGTATCCCTGAAGGCAACAGGCCAGGTTAATAGGGTAGTTAAGAAGGCGTACAGTACACTTGCCTTTATCAGTAGTGGTGCAGAATAGCAGATTGAAAGAGTGGGGACATAATGATGGAATCATAGAATCACTACAATGTGGAAGCAGGCCACTTGGCCCATCAAGTCCACACCACCCCTGCGAAAAGCATCCCACCCAGATCCAACACTGCCTACCCTATCCCTGTAACCCTGCATTCCCCATGGCTAATCCACCTAGCCTGCACATTCCTGGACACTATTGGCAATTCAGCATGGCCAATCCACCTAACCTGCACATCTTTGGACTGTGGGAGGTATCTGGAGCCATTCAAAACCTTAGTTATATCCGGTTGCCTCTCTACAATAATACTGGAACTTTTGCTGAGGAGATTCACCAGGATGTTGTCTTGGTTGTTGTTTTGTTCATTTTAGCAATGAAGAGAAACTGGATAGTATTGGGCTGTTTTCTTTCAAGCAGAGAAGATTGTGGAGGGGTGTTTTTTTTAAGGTGTACAGATTATGAGGGACATGGACAGAATTTATGGGAACCAATTGTTCCCCTTAGTTGAACAGTCAATAATGAGAAGGCATAATTTTAAGGTGAATGACAGGAGGTTTAGAAGTGATTTGAAAATGGTGGAAATCTGGACTACACTGCCTAGGAGGGACAGTAGAGGTAAGAAATCTCAACCTTTAAAAAGGCACATGGATGAGCACTTGGAAATATCATAGTATTTAATACTCCAGGCCAAGTGCTGGAAAGTGGGATTGACGTAGGTAGGTTGCTGCAGACTCAGTGGGCTGAAGGACCTCTTCTGTGCATGGACTCTATAACTCTAGGTAACATCAGTAATATTGTGAAAGAAGATCCTTAGTGATGGCTAACAGGGGAGAGAGTCTACCTAGGGCCTGGAAACAGGCAGCTCGTTGTAGGCCAGAGTGTATTGGAGAGGAATTCCAGTCAAGTCCTGGTTTTGGCAGCAGGCCGTTGATGGGGCAGGAATGGGTGGAAGCTTTTACATACCCTGGCAAGGTGGTGAAATTCAGGGTGGAGCAGAGGGGACAAAGAGAGCTGGATGAATAAATGGGACCTGAGTGGCACTTGGATGGAGACCAAGGAGTGTGACTGGCAGGGAGAGGCCCATTGATTGCCTTTGATACCTAACAATTATTTCTCAGGTCTTAAGATTGTTTTTGATGTCTAATGATCACTTTTGCTGCTTGGGGATCACTTTATATCACATTTGATGCCAACAAAAATGTCAATGAGCATTTCTAGCTGATTACAGATCCATTCTAAATTACACCTTTTGATGTCAAACAATTTCAAATGATCACTAATCATTTTTGAACACAAAATTATGTCAAATTCTCTGGTAGGGAATGGAGAAGAAGAGAAAGTTGGATTAAGAACTGACTTTCAGCATGGTGAGAAGTGGAAAGTGTGTATTACAGGGTTCAGTTGGTGGTGGGCAGTTCCTGTTTACTTTATATGTCAATGATTTTGATGAGTCAATTTTTCAGAGCACCAAGTGAAACTGTAACATATATCAATAAACTGGAGGAATGGGATCTGAATAAGCAGATGGAATCCACATTAGGAAGTTGGTACAATTTGGCAAAAATAAAAACAGCAATTATACTTTGAGTGCGAGTGTTTGCTGTTAAAGAGAAATGGGAGTTTGATGCATATGTTGAACAACAACAGCAGCATCTTGCATTTTACATATTCTGTGAGATGTAAAACAGACTTGTAATAAAATTAGTATGAGTACTGAAGCAAAAAAGATATTAGGAGAGTTCACTAAAAGAATGATTAAAAGATAATTTTGAAGGCAAATTTGAAAGGATCAGATGAATTTGAAAAATGGAGGCTTGAAGAACAGGACATTAATTCAGTACCTTGGTTTCGTGAAAAGGTTAAAACAAAACTAATGAAATTCTTGTGTTAATCACCAATGACACAGAACAAAAAAGATCTCAGTTAGATTACAGTACACAACATTGTTATTATAAGAAGGAGTTAAAGTTTTTGAGGACATAATACAAACTTGTTAAATTGCTGTCTGGACCAGAAATTTTCGCTGAAGCTCCCCAGCTCAAAAGTTAGAAGTAAGCATAGCTCCACTAGACCAGGAAATCAAAATGAGAGTTATAATCATCAGGAAGATGCAAATTAAAAATTTGGAAATGCAGACAATAATAACTTAGACTGCGTCGTGCCTGGTTTACATGGATAAAGGATCTTGTACCAGAAGCCAGCTTGCAGATAGTCTCCCAGCCTCTAACTCTCATAAATGCATGTTACAACGTGATTTATGTTATTGTTATGTATCAGCTGTTGAGGTATTGTTTTATGCTATATTCATGCTACATCGTGTACTTCAGCAATATCACTTAAAATAAACATATTTTATTGGTGGTTGTATAGACTGTTCCCAGGAAAGTGCCGCTCTAATGTGAGTTCCATCACTGCATTTTCTTATGTATGTTTCTGTCACTTTTAAACCTACGTGGGTCGCAGTGCTACCAGTCTATTGGGGTTAGGAGCTTTTTATTGAAATTTACGTCTGGAAATGAAGCTACAATTATAGATGGAATGTTATAGAGCCTCAATGTGAGGTATGGCTGAACTGTGTCAGCATCACATGAGATGTCCAGTGAGGCCTATCGTGATATCAAGAACAACTTGCTGAATCTGAAATGCATATGCCTGATGTTGAGATGAATTTTGTGCTAGGTAGCAGAGAGTTGTTTGTTAAACGATTTATTAATGCCACCATCTCCCCTTCACTGATGCCTTGCCACTGAGATTCCTTGCTGGACCTCACCAAGGTCAGGTGAAGATGCCACCAATGCTGCCAAGTATTGCACAAACCCAAATTAATGAGTCCACATTGGGCCCACCTTGCCGATGTAGCCACTGCTGCTGACGTAGGGTCTTGTACCAGGCTCAAACTTGCCTCCACAGCTGCCTCCATGAATCTGCGCTGGATGCAGACACCACCGGGAACGCAAATTCACCTGCGCCACACTTGAGTCGGCACTTGGACCACCTCATCAATGCAGAAGCTGCTGGGAACCCAAATTCGCCTCCACCACCACAAGTCTGCACTGGGCTGACCTGCCAGCCGCCATGAGTCCGTGCTGGGCCCACTTGTCACCTCTGATGCCGTTGCTGCGAGGGAGCTACTCGGCAAGAGATAAGTAAACTGAAAGAGAAAAGAAAAGAAACAAAAATAAGAGGCCGGAGAGGATGAGGCCCGGGCTCAAGAAGACCTATTACACCAGCATCTTACCGGAAGACTGGAAAATAGCAGTAATGACATAAGGAGTAGGCAGGCTATGGTGTCTCACCTGTGAGGGAGGGGCTGCAAGACCTTGATGTGAGGCTCTTTAGAGAGAAACAACATTTACATGCAGACATATTCACTGTACAGGACACAGAACTGCATGGGTCCCTAATCCCTTATGACCCTAATTCATTAAGTCCCTGCATGTTGCACACCTCCTGACCCCAGTTATTACTGACCACATCATTCACATTACCATTTTCAAGGACAGGGAAAGAATAGGGATGATTAACCATGCAGGACAACGATCTCAGCACAACACATTATGCTATATTTGCCATTATCAATCTTCCTTCCGCATGGTGCAGCAGGCTCTCATCACAGACATCAACCCATAATACATCTCGCATGGACTTGAAGTTAAAAATCATGCTACCACAGATACATTCTGTGCTATGTCAAGACTGAAACAAATGTAGTACAAAACCATTCAAATCTATACAAATATGATACTTCATATACAGTGTACAGCCATCTGTGTCACCAAAGTGCCCTCAAATGAATTCTTTCTTTCCGTCCAATACAATACAATATATAATATTGTTTTATTGTCACTTATACTCCTACAGTGGAGTACATTGCAACGTGTTTACAACGTCTGCCACCTTATGGCGACATCTTAGGTACACGTACCTGGGTACAATTTTTGGATACCGCCAGAAGAAAAGAAGTATTTGCTTAATTACAGAGTTGAAAATAAGGTAGAAATAGCAAAATATTAAGGGGTTAATGTTACAGCATTCTAAGATAAGTTCTAAGGTAAGGATTATCCCCTCACATCTGTCTCCATCCAGGACTCACTGCCCGCATGTTGTTCTGGGTCTGCTTCCCACATGCTGCTGTGGGGCTTCTTCCTGCGCTGCTCCAGGCATGCAGCCCATGCGCTACTCCAGGGCTCACTCTCATGGTGTTCTGGGGCTCTCAGGGCATGTCTGCAGGCCTCAGAACACGTGGCCATGCTGCCTGTGCTGGTTCCACTATGGGACCTGCGACCCGTGCCCGCTCCAGTCCACCATGGAAATTGGCCCACTCTCTCTGATCCATCGTGGGACTTGGCCCCCACTCGCTAAAGTCCACTGCAGGACACAACCCACTCGCTCCAGTCCACCGCAGTACTCAGCCTGCTCGCTCCACAACTCCACACTCCAGGGAGATTGGGGGGTGGGGGTAGTAGAAAGGGAAAACCCCAAGACCAAGGAGAGAAAAAAAAGGGAAATAAGGTAAAGGGACAGGCAAGCAGAGGAGCTCTGACCAGAGCACCCTACTCTGCTACCATTTTGATCATGTCTTAATATGGCCCAGGTTCTGCAGCTTGGGTGAGGGAAGCCTGGTTGACTTGTTGGCCCAGGATGTTTTGTCAGGCAACCCTTCGAAGGCTATGTCTCGAAGCTCAGATGGCTGAATAGCGATGCTGAGCAATGCTAGCAACATGAGTTTAATTCCTGCACTGCCTGAGTTCACCATGAAGGTCCCACATTCTCAACCTTGCCTGTTGCCTGAGACATGGTGACCCTCGATTTAACTAACACTTAGTCAAAAAATGTAAGATTCAGTGCTAAAGTTTCTAATAGAGACAAGTCTTTAATATAAGACCACTATTAGATTTACACACAATATTCTTTAGATTTCCTCATAACACCCATGCCCAAATTTCCCTGGTTATGCTTCTGTGTGTCCAGTGAGGTGCACGGAGGCAAAGTATTTACCCCCTGCTGCGATGTCCATTAACTCACAATGCTGTATTATCTTAGTGATCTCAAATATTTCCTCAAAACTGCTGTATGAATATTCACAAACTTCAACAATTTAAAGGCATTGTTGTTCTTCAACCAGCACATATTTCCAAATCATTATTTAAGGACCACTGAGTGCAGAATCACTTTGAATAAAGCAGTTTTATATTTGTTCACAGTAGTCTGGAATGCACCTACTGTGGGCCCCATTGCAAAGTAAAACTCAACGGAGTGGTCAATTGCTTAAATGTTTAGATTGTAACTTTAATTCTCTGACTGGATTTTCCCATGTAACGCAATGCTAAGTAGCAGAAGAGAAATGCAAAAACTGCATTGCTGATGTGTATAGTGAACTAAGTGCTTCTCTCTGCTTGATTGTTGACACGATAGAAGATAGGTTTTGTTTGTTAAAGGCCAATAATCACAGAATTACGTAACAAAGTTATGGAGAAGGAGCAGGCAAGTGGAACTAATTGGATAGCTGTACCAAAGAGCTCTCTCAGAAAGGAGATGAGATGAATTCTGTGTTGTATTCTTCAATAGTTCTGTGAAAAAGTCACTTCCCAAAGGGGGTTCCTTAGGGCACTGCCTATCTTGAATGAAATTCCTTCCTACAAAGTCAATTACAATATTCACAATCCTTGAGTAATGAATAAGCCAATGTCAGACATGATTTTTAGATGGCAATACCATTAACATGACCCCTAAAATACAAGGCAATACTCATCCCTAAAGCAAGTAAATGCTTGAGCAGCTATCTCAGAATTGCTATGACACTATCATTGCCAAAACCTATCTGTGACATTTTGGAGATTGGGTGGAAACAGCTGGACCAGGCATATTAATGCAATGATTTATTGTGGTAGATCAGAGCTGGCTGTCAACCGAAACAACAATAATTGTATTTGGCGTACTATGGTACTCCTATGAGGCATAAGGAAAACAAACCCCAGCCTAAATGTGAGTTTTACCAACTTAGGTGGGCTTTAATAAAGACATTGAAAGGAGGAATGAAGATGAGAGGCACCGCTTTCTATAATAGGGCAAAAACATAAATGTAAAGACACAAACAAGAACAATTAAGCATTTAGGGAAAGGGTTGTACAAGTGGTGGAGGATACTGAGACAGTACAGAAAGTCATGAAGAGCTCTGAGTATAAGAAACAGAATTTGAAATTTGAGGCATTGAGGTCCAATAGCTGCGATTATGTCATAGAGGGTTGAGTGATAAGTGTTACTTTGTGCAAGATATACAGTCAGCAGTCTTTTTGGGTGAGCATAGGTTTATGGAGGATGGGAAATTCACAACAAAAACATTCACTAAACAAGATTTCAGATGAAAAAACATACCTAATGAGTTAAGTGATGGATTTTTCTTTTCTGATTTGTTCATGGGCTGTGGCTATCACTGAGAGACCCATCATTTATTCCACATCACTGAGGTGGTGCTGGTAAGTATTGCATTCTTGATTCATTTCTGTTGATGTGGTGTAGTTGATTTCAGGTGGAGAATTTCAGGACTTAGCAATGATGATACAGCATGATGTCAGAATGGAGTATGACTTGGAAGGAAATGTTTAAATTGTTGTGTTCCCATGTTTCTGCCCTTGTCCTTTTAGGCTGTAGAGTCATAGGTTTGGAACTTCCTGACAAAAGAACTTTCAGTCATTTTGCCCTTTTGTGCCCTGCTCAAAACAGCGACAGGTTATGCCAATGATGGAGGAAATGAATGTTTAGGGTGATGAAAGGGTGCCAAAGAAGCAGTCTGATTCTTTTCCTGGATGACGTTAAGATTTTTGAATGTTTCCGGAGTTGGAAATACCCAGGAAAAAGGAGAATATTGCATTATACTCCTAACCTGTGCCTTGTAGGCGGTGGACATAAACATTGAGGTGTAAAGTGGCAAACAACTCACCACCTTCTGGCCTACTTATAATCATTGTGTATGTGAATGGTCCAAATAAGTCTCTAGTCAGTGATAATGCCCCGTATGTTGATGGTGAGTGTTCAGCAAGGTAATACAGTCATAGTCATACAGCACGGAAACAGACCCTTTAACCAAACCCGTCCACGCCTATCAGGTTTCCTAAACTGAATTAGTCCCATTTGCTTGTATTTAGCCCATATCCCTCTAAACTTTTCCTATTCATGTATCTGTCCAAGTGTCTTTTAAATATCGGAATTGTACTCACTTCTACCACTTCATCTGACAGCTGAGATAACAAGATGTGGAGCTGGATGAACACAGCAGGCCAAGCAGCATCATGGGAGCAGGAAAGCTTGACGTTTCCGGCCTAGACCCAGCATCTGCAGTACCTATTACCTCTCATCTGACAGCTGGTTTCATTTACGCACCATCCTCTTTGTGAAAATGTTGTCCCTCAAGTCCCATTTAAATCTTTCTCCCCTCATCCTAAACATATGCCCTCTAGTTTTGGACTGATTGATTTATTGTTACATATACCAAAGTACAGTGAAAAGTTTTGTTTACAAACGGTCATTGTAAGCAAGGATGTACAGATCAAAAAGACTTAGAGGCAAACAGATTAAATTGCACAGGGCATGCACAAGTCGTGATCAATGTTAGCAAGATCAGCATATTTGAGGCTAGAAAGTCCATACATCAGTCTAATAATGGCTGGGAAGAAGCAGTTCCTGAACCTGTTGGTGCATGTGGTCAGGCTTCTGTATCTTCTGTCTGACAAAAGAGATTGTAGGAGATCATTACTGGGGTGCTATTGGTCTTTGATGATGTTGGTATCCCCCATCCTAGGCAAAAAAGATTTGGCTATTCATCTTACCTATGCCCCTCACGATTTTATAAATATCTACAAGGTCACCCCTCAGGCTTCTACTCTCCAGGGGATCAAAGTCCCAGCCTATCCAGCCTCTTATAAGTCAAACCCTCCAGTCTCAATGACATCCTTGTAAATCTTTTTTTGCACCCTTTCCATTTTAATAACATTCTTCCTATAGCAGGGCAACCAGAATTGTACACAGTACACCAAATGTTGCCTTACCAATGTTTTACACAGCTGTAACATGACATCCCAAATCCTATACTCAGTGCTCTGACCAATGAAGGAAGTGTGCTAAATGCCTTCCTCACTAGCTGTGACACCACTTTTCAAGGAATCATGTACCTGAGGTCTCTCTGTTCAACAACATTCTCCAAGGCATTACCACTAACTAGGTAACCAGCTCTGGTTTGTCTTACCAAAATGCAACACTTCGCATTTATCTAAATTAGACTCCATCTACCATTCCTTAGCCCACTGGCTCAGTTGATCAAGATCCTGTGGTACTTTTGGATAACCTTCTTCACTGTCCATTATACCACCAATTTTGGTGTCACCTGTAATTATACAAACCATGCTTCCTATATTCTCATCGAAATTGTTCATATAAATGACAAACAATGGTGAATCTTCTTGGCACACTGCTAGTCACAGCTCTCCAATCTGAACAACAGCCCCCCTACCATTATCCTCTGTCTCTTACCATCAAGCAAATTTTGTATCTAATTGGCTAGATCTTCCTGGATCCCATGTGATCTAATCAGTTGAAGGTCTTCCTAAAGTCCATGTAAACAATATCTACCTCTCTGCCCTCCTCTATCTCTTTGGTCATATCCTCAAAATACTCAAGTTTGTGAGACATGATTTCCCACATACAAAGCCATGCTGACTATCCCTAATCAGTTCTTGCCTTTCCAAATGCATGTAGATCCTGTCTCTCAGAATCCCTGCCAACACATTACTAAGAAGAAAATGGTTAGATTTTCTCTTGTTTGAGATAGTAATTACCTGGAAGTTATGTGGTAAGAACGCTATTTTTCATTTATAAATTAAAGTCTAAGAGCTGTCTTACTGTTTTGAGGATGGTCTTAGGAGTTGTGAATGAAACTACATACTGTGCAATCAACAATGAACATTTGCATTTCTGACTATTGTTGGAGCTGCATGCATTCAGGCAAGTGGGAAATATTCCATCATAATTCTGACTTGTGACTTGTAGATAGTGAACAGGCTTTGACACACACTGCAATGAACCAATATATTCTATATCCAATTATATTGTTGAGACCTCAGTTGAGGAAGAACTTGCTGTTTCTCTCAGAATGACAATATTTGTCCTCCTATTGCTCAATCTCTGCTAGTGATATTGCTGTTGCCTGTCAGCTAGCCAGCTTAGATCTTTGACAGTCGGGCAGTGTAGTCAGAGTATCATCTGCAATGACTTCTACATCAATAACGTTACCTCCAGTGTCCCCCAAGGATCTATCCTTGACTTCCTCAAATTATCATTTCAACATCTCCATAATTGATACAAATCTGCCTGCTTTGCATGCTACTGAATTTGTGACATGTCTACAACCACTATAGTATCTGGTGGATTTTATGTTCAAAGTTGGCATGCGCATCATGGTAGCATTTTTAACCAATAGAAAGACATCGATTGCCTAAAGAACAGGGACAATACCATTCAATTTAGCCTTCCCACCTAGGTTTAATTAGTTCAATGTCTTCTAGTCATCTCCATTTTTCATACTCAATTAAACTGATCTCAGTGACTCCCTTGTCCGCTCCACACTCCCCTCCAGCCCCACCACACCCGGCACTTTTCCCTGCAACCGCAGGAAGTGCTACACCTGCCCCCACACCACCTCCCTCACCCCAATCCCAGGCCCCAAGAAGACTTTCCACATCAAGCAGATGTTTACCTGCACATCTGCCAATGTGGTATACTGCATCCGCTGTACCCGTTGTGGCCTCCTCTACATCGGGGAAACCAAGCGGAGGCTTGGGGACTGCTTTGCAGAACACCTGCGCTCAGTTCGCAACAAACAACTGCACCTCCCAGTCGCGAACCATTTCAACTCCCCCTCCCATTCCTCAGACGACATGTCCATCCTGGGCCTCCTGCAATGCCACACTGATGCCACCCGAAGGCTGCAGGAACAGCAAATCATATTCAGCCTGGGAACCCTGCACCCAATGGTATCAGTGTGGATTTCACAAGCTTCAAAATCTCCCCTCCCCCGACCGCATCCCAAAACCAGCCCAGCTCATCTCCGCCTCCCTAACCTGTTCTTCCTCTCATCTATCCCCTCCTCCCACCTCAAGCCCCCTTGACCTGTCTGTCCTCCCTGGACTGACCTATCTCCTCCCCACCCCCCTACCTACACTCACCTTTACTGGCTCCATCCCCGCCTCTTCGACTTGTCTGCCTCCTCTCCACCTATCCTCTCCTCTATCCATCTTCTATCTGCCTCCCCCTCTCTCCCTATTTATTTCAGAACCCTCTTCCCCTCCCCCATTTCTGAAGAAGGGTCTAGGCCCGAAATGTCAAGCTTTCCTGCTCCTATGATGCTGCTTGGCCTGCTGTGTTCATCCAGCTCCACACCTTATTTAGAACTCCAGTGCCCTCATTATAACTTGCACCAAGTCTTATTCACCCATCATCCTGGTTCTCCCTGAGCTACTTTGATTTGTAATCTAGCAACAGCTTCGCAATAATGTTTTTATATATTTCTATGTTCTTGCCATTAATACACCACCCCCTAACCCCATCAACACCACCACTGTAATTTTCTCCAATCAACAATCCTGGGATCATTTAATCAACCAATTCTGTCCCCTTAGACATCCTTGGTTTTTTTGTTCTCCAGCCACCATTTCAACTGCCTTGGCCTCAAGCTCTGGAATTTGTTTTGTTGCTTGTCTATAATCTCCTTTTTTTACCCCCCATTTAAAAAGACACTGTTTAAACCGTTTAGTTTTGGTCACCTGTCCTAATATCTCCTTATCACAGAATTATTGCTGTGCAGAGAGAGGCCCTTAGTCCAATCTTGTCTGCACTGGTTCTCTGAATGAGCATTTTGACTTGGTGCCATTCTCTTGCCTTTTCCCCATAACTATGAATATTGTTTTTATTTAAATCATCACTTTTAACGCCCTGTTAAATATCTTTATTAAACCTGTCTCCACCACAATTCCAGGCGTTGTGTTCCAGACCCTAGCTATTCATTGTGTGAAAAAGATTTTTCTCACATCCCAGTTGCTTCTTTTGCAAGTTACCTTACATCTGTGCAGTCTTGCCCTTTATTCTTCTATGAGAAGGAACAGTTTCTTTCTATCTACTTTGGTCAGGCTCCTCATAATTATGAAAATTTCTATCAAATCTCTTCTTAGTCTTCTCTCCAAGAAAAGTTTCTCCAACCCACCTTCGTAACTGAAGTTTCTCATGTCTGGAAACATGCTTGTAAACCTCTTCTGCACTTTCTCTAATGCCTTTCTAACCTTCCTAAAGTTTGATGCCAAATTGTACACATTACTCCTGATGTCGAAATAACTCAGTGTCAAATTTTGCCTAAAGCACCTTGGCATGTTTTGCTTCATTACTGTCATTAAAAATTCAAGTTGGTGATGTTGTCAAATATGGCAGCCCATGCAATCATGAAATATGTACAACAGGGAATGTAATTGTTTGCAATTGTTGAATTGGGTGAATGTTGCTGACCACTTCATTAGTTCAAAAACCCAATTTTATTCAGAAAATGAGCTTTGTTCACTGAAAGGAAAAATATATCCACTTATGGAAAGGTTTCTTGGAAAACACAATCTGTGTCCCTTTCTTTCCCCTCATTCCTTATCTCCCCAAAAAACTGGATGCTATTTGAATAGAACTAGGAAGAGTGCAGGTGATCATTATGCGTTAAAGGTATCAAGAGATACTGATAAAACAAAAATATTGAGGTACAGATCAGTCATGATCTGATGGAATGATAGAACAGGCTTTAAATGCTGAATAGCCTACTTTTGCTCATGTGGCAGATTCTGTCACCATTTCAAAAGAAATCACCAATTTGAATTAACATTCTCAATCTTGAATGTATCTCATACAATTGAAGAAGGTTTCATTTTAGATTTAAGATTGGAACAATGAAGATATCCTTTATTTGAGTTATTGCCATACATTTTACTGTAAAATTTATCCTACTGGTGGTGACTGACCTAGGAACAAAGCTATAGACTTCCAATCCCTTCCAATATTTCTTCCCCATAAATGATTATGTTCCAATAACGGCAACTTACATGATTTGTACATTAACTCCAAATTCCATTCTTCCATTAGGGCAGTACAGTGGCTCAGTGGTTAGCACTGCTGCCTCACAGCGCCAGAGACTTGGGTTCAATTCTATCCTCAGGCAACTGTATGGAGCTTGCACATTCTCCCCGTGTCTGTGTGGGTTTCCTCCGGGTGCTCTGGCTTTCTCCCACTGTTGGAAAAATGTGTGGGTTAGGTCAATTGGACATGGGAAATGCAGAGTTACAGGGATAGAGTAGGGAGGTGGGTCTGGGTAGAATGCTGTTTGGAGGGGTGCAGTGACTTGAAGGTCCAAATGGCCTGCTCCCACACTGTGGAGATTCTATGCTGTGAATGTGAAGTAGAATGTAGGAATATAATTTGCAGGAATGGACAGTGCCTTGGACACAGGGAAACTCAAATGTACTGTTTGTGATAAAGGTTTGCTGGAATAACACCAAAATCAGCATGTGTGATATAAATACAAAATAAGTACTCTTCTAATAACGGATATACAGCAGAGTGATTGCAAAAATGACATGAAAAGAGGCCTCCATCTGAAAAGCAAGCATGTTTTGTGACATTACCCTATGACTTTTGCAGGCATTGTTCAAAATTGTAGTGGAGAGCTGAGAAATTAAGGCACAAGGAAAAATATTCCAGGAAAAAGATTAGTTGGATCTGAATTTCCTGAATTTACCACAACTTTAATTTGTCTATAGTAGATTAGTTCTGCATATTTAAAAAAAATTACTATTTTGATTTGAATCAGCACACGTGAGAATGTCAGACTTATGAATATGAAGAAGCTACCTGATATTGCCTTTTACTAGAGAACATCAGGTGTATTCCTTTACAGGCTTGCATTTCAATAAAAATCCTGTACTAAGGTATTCAGTTCACCTGTTGCAAGAGATTTTCCCCAACTGATTAATGTTTAAGAATATTATCATTGTACACATTTGCCTCAGTCTGAACAAAGTAGTAGAGTAAAGGTTGAAATTACATTGAAAGGTTTGACGTTAAGGCATGTGCGTTGGACAGCGGGATGATAAGCTCATTTTCAAATGTTATGAATAAAAGATGGCACATTCTGAAGGCTGTATCATAATGAACTCAAAGCAAAAATGTTTTCAGTAAAGTACAGAAGAAAGCAGCCAAATAGAAGGATTGTTATATATTTGATTATTCCAGATTCAATTATGTTTAACCTAAGCCATTCCAATGCATTTTGTATTATGGGTTAATAAGCATGATTAAGAATATCCCCAAAAGAGCCAAATTAATTGTCAATTAAGTATTTTGAAGAGATTCAAGCAACTATTGCCGAGCTTTTACAATAATTCATGATTCCATATAGTGCACTAGTCACAATTCTTTGTCAAAGGTTGGTCAGGGCCCAAACTTTTTCCACAAATCCATCAAGTGCACACAAGTCCAAAACCCAGTCACTGGGTTTTGGAAAGTGTATTCCATAGTTGCTACTTATGATATGGACATAAACAGGATACATCTGAATCATCACACAGCAATGTAGTCATTTTGCATGTCACAAAAGTACAGATCAACCAAATGCTTCATAAACACCTTGTAGTTTAATTGTTACCAATCTAAATTAAGTGGGGTTTTTTCCTTCCATGCTAATTGTTTTTTTTTCCATTATATCTAAAGCTGACTTGAATTTACTGGAAAGTATTTCACACATTGTAACATTCCTTATTCTTTGACAATAACCTTGCATGTTTTGCACAACTAAACACTATTGTTTAGTTGATTGTGATTGTTTTGTTAAGAAAATATTTTTCCAAGCTCCGGAATAACTGCAGCCAAAGAACTAAACAGAGCTTACGATAGAGAAAATGCCAGCCGTTTGATTAGAGTGACAGGAAATTAAGTAACATTCCTGCAACACTGTTGATAAGAGTTTATGCAAGGTTAATAGGCTATAGATTGAAAACAATATATCCTTTGCTCAGGGTTTATAGAAAAAACAACAATTCATTGATGTCCAAGAAAAAATAACTTTTGTGTTTTGCAATTCTTCATTTTCTGTTAATTCGTCAATATGAATATCTAAACAGTCCAAAAATTCCCTAACATTTACTCGGAATAAAATACTTACTGTGATTAATTCCATGTGGACTGTTCTAAGTTTCCATTGTGGCTTTCATGTTTTTTTCTGTAAAATAAATTCAGCATATTTCCTAAAACAGTTTTAAATAAGTAAGATATAATAATGATTCATCCAGGGTTTTTTCTTCTATGCATAAATTTGCAACAATTACTGTAGGAGCACCATAATGGTTTCTGATAACAGTAAGCTTGATCTTTTATGGCAATATCAAAATGAGAACTATTCAAAAAAACTATGTCCATCATTACATATTTTAAAAATACTAACATAAGAATATGGGAACAGGAAAGTCCATTCATCCCTGTGAATCTCTTCCAGTCAGATTATGGCTAAACTGTAGCTCTATTACTTTTACTCCACTTTGTTTGTTGTCTTGATTATTATAATATTTGTGGGTGAAAGGATACTGCTACCATTCCTCTTTCCTTGACTGGGTCTAAAGTGTATTTGGTTTACAGTTGGAGAAGAACTTGAGTCTTACCAGAAAGAAGACTTAACAACTTGTAGTTTATTGCGTGATATCAATTAAATTTTACTTAATTTACATTGGCTAGTTAGACATTGTCACCAAGATGACTGGGAAATATAAATGACCACATTTGTCCCTTTCAAGACACAAAACTATTCTCCTGATCTTCCCTCCCAAGTCTCTATGACATGATCAAATTTGGTGGGGCTTAATGCAGTCTCCAACACTAACCCATTTCAGAATGAATATCTCATACAACATTTTCCCCAAAGCATTATTCCCCACAATTAATAGTTGTATGTTAATGGTTATTTTAGCATTTATCACTATTGATATTTCTCCAAGTCTCTGATTTCACAAATTCAGGTGGTCTGGAGGTTTCACAATTATTTCAGAATATCATCACTAAGGACTTGGAACATTGGCAGGTCTTCAGCTTAAGGACTGTTTACTTTCATGCTGATCTTGACCAAGCATGACCTGTAAACTATCTCTCACCTAGAGCATGTTTTATCTGGTAGATAAATGGAGGACAACACTCCTGCTAATCCAGGAATTGGATTATAACATTGTGTGGAGGACCTTTAATTTCCTGATTGTCTTTCACAGAGAAACTCTCTCTCTCTCAAAGTCAGGTAGCTACCTCATAACAACCTCTGGGGACATTTAATGCTATGAGTGTCTGTCATGGAAGAATACTGCTTATTGGAAACAAGCAATTTCTTCTTTCCAAGTCCTAAGTTCCTGAACCAGGTAATTTCCTTGTTTTGATCATGGTCTGAATATGTAGACATTGTTGTGGCTTTCATGAAGTTGCATGCAATGTTCTTCATTTTGTGCAAGCAAACCGTTATTCTCAGTCTAATTTAATTATGTAAATTATTTACTGCAATGGGTTTCTTAGGTTGGATGTCTTCATTCTCCCTCTATAGCTGTTGGAATGGGGCACCAGACATTTTCCTGGGAAGCTTGGAGGCTGCTTTGTACAGCACCTATGCTCAATTCGCAACAAACGACAAAACCTCCCAGTCGCAAACCACTTCAACTCCCCCTCCCACTCCCTGGACGACATGCCCATCCTGGGCCTCCTCCAGTGTCACAACGATGCCACCGGGAAACTGGAGGAACAGCACTTCATATTCCACCTTGGAACCCTACAACCCAATGGTCTCAATGTGGACTTTACCAGCTTCAAAATCTCCCCACCCCACCCTCATCCTAAGACCAGCTCCCCCTCATCCCCACCTCCTTGACCTGTCTGTCTTCTCTCCCACCTATCCGCCCCTCCCTCCTCACTGACCAACCCCCATCCCCACTTCTTACCTACATTCACCTTTACTAGCTTCATCCCCGTCTCCTTGACCTGTCCATCTTTCCTCCACCTATCTGCTCCACTATCCACTTTCTCTCACCGCCCCCCCTCTATTTATTTCAGAGCCCCCTTCCCCTCCCCCATTTCTGAAGAAGGGTCCAGAGCTGAAACGGCAGCTTTCCTACTCCTCTGATGCTGCCTGGCCTGCTGTGTTCCTCCAGCTCCACACCTTAATATCTCAGACTCCGGCAGTTCCTACTATTTCCAAATCTTCCAGCGATCAGAACTGCACACAATACACCAAATGTGGCCTGACAAAAGGCTTACACACTTTCAATATGATTTTATTCTTTATTCATTGGATGAGGGAGTTGCTGGCTAGGCAGCATTTATTGCCCAGAAGACAGTTCAGAGTCAATCACATTGCTGTGGGTCTGGAGTCACATGTAAGCCAGACTAGGTAAGGATGGCAATTTCCTTCCCTAAAGGGCATTAGTGAACCAGATGTGTTTTTCCGACAATTGATAATGGATTCTTGGTCATCCTTAGATTCTTAATTCCAGATTTTTTTTATTGAATTCAAATTCAACCATCTGGCCGTGGTGGGATTCAATCCTGGGTCACCAAAACATTATCTGGGCCTTTGGATTAACAGTCCAGAGATAATACCACTAAGCCATTGCCTCCCCCAACTTGCCAACTTTTATACTGAATGCCCTGACTGATGAAAGCAAGTATTCCATATGACATCTTTACCATCTTATTCATTTATGTTACCACTTTCAGGGAGCTATGAACTTGAACCCCAAGATCACTCTATATATCAATGCTGCTGAAATGGTTGGGTTCAGGAGTTGGTATTGAATCAGTGTCTCAAGGGTGTAAGGGTTCTAAGGGTGGTGTATTTGGGTATATGAGGTAAATCAGTTTAGTAGTTACTCAGGAGCCAGACTATGTTTTTAATAGTTTAACTTCACCTGAATAACTATTTCACTTTATTTCACTAGTACCCTCCAAAATCTCCGTTAAATGGAGAATTTCAGAAGATTCCACATATAAAGAAATTGCCAGCGGAAAATTCAAATTCTTTCAAAGTGAGTCGTGATGTGGATTTTGTGGGGTCTTTCATCTAAATTAGCAACATGTTTGTGTTTTGCACTGGACCTCCACACCAAGTGTTCCGCCTGCTCCTTCTCCACCCCTGTCAAAACCACAAAAATCACCATTTTCCGACCTCTCTTGCTTCTGAAGAAGAATCATATCAGACTGAAATGATTCTCTCTCCTCATATGCTGCCAGACCTGCTGAGTGTCTCCAGTACGGTTTGTGTTTATTTCAATTACATTGTCTGCGCTCTATAATATTCAAGGTGACTTTTCACTTGGTAGCAATGCTCTTACAGTGGACAAGTGACTGAATTTCAGTTCTTCAGTGGATTTGTAACATACTTTGGGTAAGGCTATATAGTTCCAAACACCCTATCAATATATAACATTGGCCTACTTGCAAAATCTCTGTGCCAAATAGTATGAGGGCATATTTTGAAGAGGTGACCAGACATATAGATGAGGCCAATACATCTGAAGTAGTCTTCAGCAACACTTTGGAAAAGGTCCTACATAGGGGACTGAAAGAAAAAGTAACATCCCATGGGATCTAAGGAAATTGGCACATCGGATTGACAACTGGCTGAGTGGCAGGAAGCAGACAGTGATGCTTGAGGGGTATTTTTCCAACTGGAAGTTGCTGCCAATGGGTCCCACAGGAGTCAGTGTTTGGGACCTTCGCTGTTTGTGATTTATATAAATGATTTAGACTTGAATGCAGGGGGGTTAATCTGGAAGTTCACAGATGATACAAACATTGGTGGGGTGTTAAATTGTGAGGAGGATAGCCTTAGACTACAAGAGGATATAGACAGACTGGTCACATTGGCTGATCGGTGGCAAATGGAATTCAATCCGGATAAATGTGAGGTGGTGCACTTTGGCAGGACAAACAAGGCAAGGAAATACACAATAAATGGTAGGAGTCTGAGAAATACTAATGATGTACACCAATCCCTTAAGGAATCAGGACAAATGGGTATAGTGGTTAAAAATGGCATATGGTATTCTTGACTTTATTATTCGAAAAAAAGAATCTAAGAGCAGGCAGGTAAAGCTAGAATTTTACAAAATTTGATTTGGCCACAGCTAGCGTATTGTATGCAGTTCTGCAATCTACATTATAGGAGAGATGTGATAGCACTGGAAAGCATCCAGAGGACACTTACCAGGATGTTGCCTGGGCTAGAGAGTTTGTGTTATGAAGAAAGATTGAACAGACTGGGTTGTTTATGTTGGAGAAGGTTAGATTGAGTTGGGACATGACTGAAATGTTTAAAATTATGGTGGGCATAGTTAGGGTAGACAGGAGGAAACTCTTCCCCTTGATGGAATGATCAATGAGCAGGGGGGCTGGATTTAAGGTGAGGGACAGAAGGTTTAGAAGAGAGGAGAAGAAAAGATTTTTCACCAGAGAGTGGTGGGAACCTGGAACTCCTACATGTAAGTGTGGTAGTGGCAGAAGATACAAAAAAACAGCAGGTGTTGGAATCCAAAGTAGACAAACAAGAGGCTGGAAGATCATAGCAAGCCAGGCAGCATTTGGAGGAAAGGAGCAGTCAATGTTTCAGGTATTACCCTTCTTCAGGTCTGGCCGAAACATTGACTGCTCCTTTCCTCCAAATGCTGCCTGGCTTGCTGTGTTCTTCTAGCCTCCTGTTTTCCTACCTTGGTAGGGGTAGAAGCCTCATAATATTTAAGAATTATTTAGATGTGCACTTGCAATGTCAAGACATACAAGGTTGTGGGCTAAGTGCTAGAAAATAGGATTCAAATAGTTTGGTGACTGTTTTTGATCTGTACAAGTGTGATGGGCCAAAGGGCCTTTCTGTGTACTGGAGGTCTCTATGACTCTATAGCACGTCACACCATTATGATTAATGTAAGAGATCAGGAATACTTTACTGATATGCTGTTCTTTTTCTGACATTCCCCACAGACCTATCAGTCATGCATCAGACGTCGAACCCATGAGTGGAGAACTTCTCATGGTCTTGTTGGACATATGTCTGCGTTGACGAAGATACTAATTACACCATTGTTTGCAAGTGCAGCCAGAACAGCAGCTGTCATGTATCTCAAAAAAAAAATGGGAGGCCATCCCAACCTGGTGTCCTTCCAAGTTACATCAAACCTGAAATTTTAGACAAGCAACAGTCATCATGGAACAACTGAGGACCTCAGCTATTTTTTCTAGGTTACACCCCTTTATGTCCATACCATATGAGGAAGGTCAAGCAGCCCAGGTAGTCTCCCATACCACTAGCTTCCTCCAAGTGCAGGGCTGTATATAGACTGCAACCACATTGCTTTCAGAGTACCTTATCATCTGTGTCCATGGATGCCAATTGTTGGAGATGTATGCCAGACGTTCTGGAAGCTGCTGTGATAAGTACATACTAGAAAACTCATAGGTTTCTGTGTCTTTCCAAGATACCTAGGCCTTACAAGAAAGGTTGCTGGGACAAAGGCCTACTCTCTCCATACATGACTGATCTCACTTTTATATAAAAATCAGAGTGGCACACATGTAAACACCAGATTTTTTTTTTTGTTGTGGACTGAAAAGTGGGAAAATAATTGTTTTAAAAACAAAGGATAGTTGCAGGGTTGCTGCAATTTTTGAGAATATGTACTCATTGTAAGTACTTTTTACACAGCTGCTTGTACAAGCTATCATAGAGGCCCAGGTGACAGCCAAGCTGGATCCAAGGAGTATGTATGAATGGGGCTTTGACAGGCAACAAATAGCTGATTGGTCTGTGGATTAGTGACCAGTTATTGATAATGAAAGCATCCTACCTGTCAACAACTATATGATTAGTTCCCAGATAGATAAACAGCTTGAAACTGTGAATTCTTAGGCAGAAACCATCAGATCTCTGGAGGAGAAGGAGTTGCACTAATCCAAAGATAATTAGTTTATTTCCCTTTTCCAGACACTGTAAGCCATGACTTTTAATTGATTGGTTAAGACTTTTATAAGTGGGAATCAGTACCCTCTGCCTCATGCAAACAGATGAAAGCATTTGGAGAAAAAAGAGCAGCAGTCTGGTCAGCACAAGAATCACCTTAACAAACCCTGTGGATAGTGACCACTGAACTGCCTTTTCAGTCATGTCTTCCCCCCACTACCCATAACACTCATGATTTATTTTCCTATCTGTTTGTCATCCTCGGTCTAAAAAAACAGTCAAATTGTGGAATGTTGCATACTTCTCAAAATGTAACTTTTCTGACAACTCCAGGAATAGTGGACTTGATTTCCAGCACACTACCTCAATGAAGTATAACACAATGGAGATATAATGGTGCCTGTGCTTTCCCAAAGATTGGGTTTCAATGCCTGGAACACTTCAGTGGAACACTACATATAGCTCAGAAAGGGCATTCTGTATCAATGTAACATGTTGTACCCTTCACAACCATAACTGACAAAGGAGGAATGTCATGAATGCAGAAGAAATAGGAGATTGAGTGCAATCCTCTGAGGATAATGATGAGGATTGGGTAATTGATTGGGAGGACAGCTAACAGACCATGATAGAGCTATGTCCAACAAGCATCAAGATGCCATAAAAGCCTTTTTCAAAACCTACTTTCAGGATGAATGACCTGGGTTTGGACTTGCTTTAATTGTGTCATTTTCTGATGGTTATATGGCAAGCAGCCCCTGGTCAATCTACACTACAGGTTATTTATGCAGTTCTTGAATGTTTCTGTTACTGAGTAAATGTTTTTCTTATTGATATGTTTGTATGTGTGGTATCTTTGAAAGATTCCACCTTAAAACATCTGAACTTTAGAGGTCCTCCTCATGTTCAGGATAAAACAGGGGCGGCTCAGTGGTTAGCACAGCACCAGGGACCTGGGTTCAATTCCACCCTTGGGTGACTGTCTGTGTGGAGTTTGCATAGTCTCCCCGTGTCTGCGTGGGTTTCCTCTGGGTGCTTCCGTTTCCTCCCAAAGTCCAAAGATGTGCAGGCTAGGCGGATTGGATGTGCAAAATTACCCATACTGTTCAGGATTTGAGACGAGGTAGGTTAGAGGGGATGGATCTTGGTGGGATGCTCTGAGGGTCAGTGTGGACTTGTTGGGCTAAAGGGACTATTTCCACACTGTAGGGACTCTAAGAAAACAGCGGTCATTGATAAAAGGCAGTATTATCACACAAAACAAATTTAGATGACATCAAAAGCTTCAGTTGGGATAAGGCACCCGAGTGTTGTGCAGTACAGTCCCTCTTCATAGGAAGCAAGTTGGGAGTGATCTTGATGCACCTTCTTTTCATTCTTCTATCGTCTGTGCCTTCAACTTTTGTAGAGTTTGTGTAAACTGCTGAATTGTCCTGAAATGCTTGAACATTCTGTGGGATAACAATTCACCCGAGACAGGCAGTCCTCTCTCTGTATGCCATGGAGCAATGAGGGAGAATGGAGATGTGAACATTCCATTCTACACCTCCCAGCCTTGAAAGGCAATATACTCCCTTGAAAAGTTGAAAAATAGAATGACATGTTGCAGAGATGTGTGGAATTCTCACTTATTCTATTTTTTCACTCACAGTGCGTATAAGTGTTGATAATCTATGCACAGTAGATCCTGCCAGGATTACTACTGACTGCTTGTAGTCTAAATGTTACCCACATTAAAATGGAATGCTAAACTAAAGAAAAGAACTGCAGATGCTGGAGATCTGAAACAAAAACAGAAATTGCTGGAAAACTCAGCAGTCCACTAGCATCTTTGGAAAGAAAGCAGAGTTATTATTCTGAGTCCAATGACTCTTCATCAAGCTGTTAGCAGCTGGGAAAAAGTGGTATTTATACTCAAGTCAAAATTGTTCGGAATGGGAGAGGTGAGCAGATAGATGGAGACAGAGCTCAGAGAGAGGGAGAAATGAAAGGGGTGACAAACAATGAAATAATGGACAGCAGGCCAGAGCTAAAGAAAAGCTGAATAAGTGACAATAAGAATTAAGAGTAGGAGAGAATGGGTGAACTGTACTGAAAAGAGACCCTGCAGCCTTCAGGACTCCACATCAAGTCCAATAACTTTGGCGCCAGAGCACCTTCTTCCATATCTTCCCCACCCTATACACATGGGCTACTTTTACTACAGCCAACCAATTTTTACCCATGAATGGTCCCCATTAGCAGCTTATCTTTCTCCTCAGCTCACCCTTACCCATTTCTTCATCAGCCCAACTGCTGTTCACTCTCTCTGAGCTCTTTCCACCTATCATTTTAATGCCTCCCTATGCCACCTCCCACCAAACCCTGCCATATTCAGCATATATACAAACCTTCTCCTAGCTACAACCAGTTCTGAAGAAAGATCACTAGACCTGAAATGTTAACTCACCTTACTCTTCACAGATGCTGCCAGACCTGCAGGGTTTCTTGAGCTATTTCTGCTTTTGTTTCGGGTTCTCTCCTTGACGCTTCAGATTCATGCTTTCTCCAGCTACCTGTCCCCATTTCCTTTCTCTTCCAAGCATCTTGTATTTAGAAATACTTAATATCCAGTCTTTTTTTAATCACCACAACTTCATGGCCTGAATTTTATCACCACACCTTGATGGAATATTTTCTACAAGTGTGGGTATTGTAAAATCTGAAAGGGGGTAAGCCTTCAACACAGCCTTGAGCTGTTCCACATAATAAAGTAGGCGGACAGGCAGTGAAATCGGCAGCTTGCCATTTTTAATTAAATTAATGGTCAATTGAGCTTGTTGCCATACTAATTGGCCCAAATATTAAGTTTCCCATGCAGCAATGGTTGGTGTGGGTGGATGTGCAGGTCGTTTTTTTAAAGACAGGAGGGAATTAGACTAAGACAAATGCTTAAAATTCCACACACGAACCAGAAAGCAATTGAAGAGTACAAGTGCAAAAAGAACTGTAAACATTACATCCAAAAGAAAATGACAGTATCATTTTAACAGAGCTGAAAAGCTACGGAACTTTCTCATAGAGGGCAAAGTTGGGGACAGCAGAAGGAAGATTTGACCCGGACGCACCTGAAACAGATTTTACAGAGCAATTGGAGATGAGCGGCAGTAGAAGTACAAGAATAGTGCAAGAGTCATAGAGTCATACAGCATGGAGATAGACGTTTCGGTCCAACTCATCCATGCCAACCAAGTATCCTAAACTGAACTAATCCTGTTTGCCTGCATTTGGTCCATATTCCTCTAAGCCTTTCCTATTCATGTACCTGTCTTTTAAATATTATAATTGTACCCACCTCTACCACTTCCTCTGTCAACTCATTTCATACACACACCACCTTCTGTGTGAAAACATTGCCCCAGAGTCCCATTTTAAATCTTTCCCCTATCACCTTAAACCTATGTCCTGTTGTTTTGGACTCCCCCACCCTAGGGAAAAGACCTTGGCCATTTACCTTATGTATACCTCTCATGATTTTATAAATCTCCATAAGGTTACCTCTCAACCTCCAAGGCTCCAGGGAAAAAAGTCCCAGCCTATCCAGTCTCTCCTTATAATTCAAACCGTTCAGTTCCAGTAAATCCTTGTAAACCTTTTATACACCCTTCCTAATTTAATAACGCCTTTCCTATAACAGGCAACCCAAACTGTATGCATTACTCCAAAAGTGGCCTCACTGATGTCTTGTACAGCCTCAACATGATATCCAAATCCAATATTAATGCTCTGACCAATGAAGGCAAGTGTGCCAAATGACCCCTTTACTACCTTTCAAGGAACAATGCACCTGAACCCCTAGGTCTCTCTATGTTTGACGACATGCCCCAAAGCCTTACCATTAGCTGTGTAAGTCCTGCTCTGATTTTTCTTACCAAAATGCAATGCCTCGCTTTTATCTAAATTAAACACCATCTGTCACTCCTTGGCTCATTGGCCCTGCTGGCTCCTATATTCTCATGCAAATTATTATACAAATGACAAATAACAGTGGAACCAGCACCGATCCCTGTGGAACACCATTGGTCCCAGATCTCCAGTATGAAAAACAATCGTCCCTCACCACTCTCTATCTCCTACCTTCAAGCCCATTTTGCACCCAATTGCATAATTTTCCCTAAATCTAAGTTTAGTGATCTAACTTTACTAACCAGTCTACCATGTGGGATCTTGTCAAAGGCCATATAAAAGTCCATGTGGACAATGCCTATCACTCTGACCTCATCTATCCTTTTGGTTTCATCGTCAAAAAACTTAATCCAGTTTGTGAGCTACTACTGCCAATGCAAAAAGCCATGCTGACTATCCCTAATCAGTCCTTGCCTCTCCAAATACATGTAAATCCTGTCTCTCAGAATCCCCTCCAACAACTTACCCACCACTGATGCTGACTCACTGGTCTATAGTTCCCTGGCTTTTCCTTGCAGCCGTTCTTAAATAAAAGTACATCATTAGCCACCTTTTAGTCTTCCAGCACCTCACTGATGCTGTAGGTGATTCAATTATCACTGCCAAGGGGCCAACAATTTCTTCCCTAGCTTCCTACAATGTCCTGAGATACACTTGATCAGGTCCCGGGGTTTTTACTACCTTTATGCATTTTAAAACCTCCAACACCTGCTCTTCTGTAATGTGGACTGTTTTCAAGATATCACTATTTATTTCCCCAGTTCCCTGTCTTCCATGTCTTTTTCCACACTAAATACTGACCCAAAATATTAGTTTAGCATCTCATCCAACTCCTGTGGTTCCACACATAGGTGGCCTCATTGATCTTTAAGGGGGCCTAGTCTCTCCCTTTTTGCCCTTAAAGTACTTGTAGGATCTCTTTGGAATCTCCTAACCTTATTTGGCAAAGCTATCTCATTTCGTCTTTTTGCCCTCCTGATTTTCCTCTTCCAACTCACCCTATACTCCTCAATGGATTTATTTGATCCTAGCTCTATATACCTGACATATGACTCCTTCTTCTTCACCAGAGCCTCAAAATTTATAGTCATCCATCGTTCCCTACTCCTACCAGCCTTGCCCCTCACTCAATATGGGAACATATTGTCTCTGAACTCTTGTTACCTCACTTTAGATAGCCTCCCAATAGTCAGTTGTCCCTTTTACCTGTAAACAGCCTATTCCGGTCAACTTTTAAACATTCTTGTCTAATACCATCAAAATTGGCTTTGCTCTAATTTAGAACTTTAAGTTTTATATACGACCTATCCTTGTCCACAACTATTTTAAAACTAATAGGATTACGGTCATTGATCCCAAAGTGCTCCCCCACAAGCATCTCAGTCACTTGCCCTGCCTTATTTCCCAACAGAAGGTTGAGTTTGCCCCTTCTCTAGTAGGTACATCTATACATTGATTAAAGAAAATTTTCTTGAACACATTTAAATTCCTCTCCATCCAAGCCCTTAACACAGTGGCAGTCCCAGTTTATATCTGGAAAGTTAAAAATCCCCTAATATCACAACCCTGTTATTCTTACAGATATCTATGATCTCTCCACATATTTGCTCTTCAATTTCCCACTCACTATTGGGGAGCCTATAGTACCATCAAGGTGATCATCTCCTCCTTATTTCTTGATTCCAACCACATAGCTTCACTTGATGATCTAGCAGGAATATCCTCTTTAAGAACAGCAATGATCTTTTCCCTAATCAAAACACCACTCCCCCTCTGTTTTTGCCTCCCTGTCTATCCTTCCTTTAGCATCTCTACCCTAGAACATTGAGCTGCTAGTCCTGTTCATCCTTCAGCCACGTTCCTATAATAGTTATGATATCGGATTCCGTGTTCCCATCTATGCCCTGAGTTCTACCTGTCAGGCCTCTTTCATTGAAATAAATGCAGTTTCATAAATCAATCTCACCTCATTCTCTATGATGTTGCTTGCCTTTAACTTACTCCCTTTAACTTACAAACCAGTCTCAACCTTCTCTCTTTTCTCACTACTGCTTAGGATTCTATCCTCCTCCATACTAGTTTAACCTTCCATGAGTAGCTCTAGCAAATCTCCCCGCCAGGATATTGGTCCCCTCCAATTCAAGTGCAACCCGTCCCTCTTGTACAGGTTACTTCTGCCCCAGAAGAGATCATAATGATCCAAAAATCTGAATCCCTGTTCCCTGCGCCATCTCCTCAGCCCTATCCTCTTATTCCTACTATCATTAGCACTTGGCACTGGAAATAATCCAGAAATTACTATACTTGAGGTTATGCTTTTTCACGTCCTGCCTATCTTCCACATTCACTCTGCAGAACCTCATCCCCTTTCTCTACCTATGTTGTTGATGCCAATGTGTACATTGCTCACTCATCCCTTTGAGAATTTGCTGTAACCATTCTAAAACATCCTCAATTCTGGCAACAGGGAGGCAACAAACCATCCTGAAGTCTTGCTCATGACTGCAGAAATACCTGTCTCTTTCCCTGACTGGACAGTTGCCTATCACAATTGCTCATTTGAACCTTGACAAACCCTGCTCCTGAGGAGAGTCCTTAATGGTGCCCAGGACCTGACTGCCACTGTTATTTTCCTCTGAGAAGTTATCCCCCCACAACAATATCCAAAATACTTGAGAGGGCTAACCACAGGAGACTTCTGCACTACCTTCCTACCTCTCCTAACAGTCATCCATCTATGTGACTGTACGTGTTACTACCTCTCTGAAGCTACCAGCTATTGGACTGTGGGCGTCCTATATGGTCCTCAGTGACTCCAACTGCCTCTCCAACCAATCTAAATGGTCTGATATGAGCTGCAGGCAAACATGTCACCTGCAGAGATAGTCTCCAGTGACAGTTCACTGTTCCCTGATTCACAACTCTGACAGGAGGAGCATAACACTCTGTTGACTGCCATCTTTGCCCCTTTAAAAATAAGCGAATGTACATTTACCTAAAATGCCCCATTGTAGCTCAAATCCCAGCTTTTGTACACTCTTGCTGCCCACAGTCTGTTCTGGGAGAACTTAATTCCCATCTTTTATATTGTAAGACCTGCAAAAACCAGCTCTAATTACAACCATTAAGGTATCTGCCCTTCCCTTACCCAAGGGCTAGATGAGTTTTACTATGCACATATGGTGCATGGTGTCATAAATAAGTTTGATGTGCCATAGGCACACATAGCCATGTGAAATAAGAAATGTGAGACTAATGGACACTTTGTTCAAAGAAGTGCAGGACTAGACACTAAATATTCCTGAATTGTTCAACAAAGATAGCAAAGGAAACAAAGTAGAGAGAAGAGCAGGATTGATGAAGGATATCACTCCAGTGCTAGAGAAAGAGGATGTCTCACAGGGGTCAAGGGCAGAATCCAGATAGTTATAGGTTTAAAAAAAAAAGGGGTACCATTACATTTTGTGTATATTTTTAAGGTGGCTAACTATTGAGAAAGTTATAGAGGAATAAATTTGCAAGGAAATTACAGACAGATTGTAGGATAGTTAGAATAGAAGACTTTCATTAATCTAATAGTTTAAAAGCATAGAGAGTGGTCAAGAGTTTCAATATCATTTTTTTACATTAATGTATTTCAAGTCCAGTGAGGAAAGAGGCCTTACTGGTTCTGGGCAATGACAAGCATTATGTGAATCAAATGCCAGTGGATGGTGCATTTAGGGCATGGTGAACATAGCATCACAGCGTTTAGTTTGGTTATAGGAAATGACAGGGAGCCATCCAGGGGAAAAATAATTAATTGGAGGAAGGCCAATTTCAGTGGTGTAAGAATGTTACTTACCAGGATAAACTAGAGTTAAAGATTGGCAAGCAAAATCCAGAGCTCCCTGAATCATGAAATAAAAAAAATAAAATTAAGTAAATAAAATGTGTATAAGGCTTTGGGAACTTAGACCCAGAAATGTGCAAATATTTTAAAAAGCCTGTGGAGTCTGTAATTATTTTAAAAACATTTAACAGGATGTTTAAGAGGTTGCATTAATTGTAAGAACACCCATTGTAATTTTCTTGGGCAATAAGACACACTTCTCCATATGGCTCACCAACCTTTGAAGCAGTACCAACAGAAAGGAGGTTAGCATATTAAATCTATATGGTTGGCAGACACAAAGGAGAACTGGAAGCAAAAGGCAATCTGTGCTCGGATGCAGGAGCTCACGAAGTGTTGGGGGAGCAGGCTAAATCTAAAACCTGGGAGGCTATGAATATAACTGTGAATAGCTCAGAGATAGTAAGGAGCTGAGTGTTTTACCAAAAATAGTCAAACCGAAAACTAGTGTTGCAGCCCAATGGCATCAATGTGGATTTCACAAGCTTCAAAATCTCCCCTCCCCCAACCGCATCCCAAAACCAGCCCAGCTCATCTCCACCTCCCTAACCTGTTTTTCCTCTCACCTCAAGCCACACCCCCATCTCCTATCTACTAACATCATCCCGCCCCCTTGACCCCCCGTCCTCCCTGGACTGACCTATCTCCTCCCCACCCCCCTACCTACACTCACCTTTACTGGCTCCATCCCCGCCTCTTCGACTTGTCTGCCTCCTCTCCACCTATCCTCTCCTCTATCCATCCTCTATCCGCCTCCCCCTCTCTCCCTATTTATTTCAGAACCCTCTTCCCCTCCCCCATTTCTGATGAAGGGTTTAGGCCCGAAACGTCGAGTTTTCCTGCTCCTATGATGCTGCTTGACCTGCTGTGTTCATCCAGCCCCCCTACCTACACTCACCTTTACTGGCTCCATCCCCGCCTCTTCGACTTGTCTGCCTCCTCTCCACCTATCCTCTCCTCTATCCATCCTCTATCCGCCTCCCCCTCTCTCCCTATTTATTTCAGAACCCTCTTCCCCTCCCCCATTTCTGATGAAGGGCTTAGGCCCAAAACGTCAAGTTTTCCGGCTCCTATGATGCTGCTTGACCTGCTGTGTTCATCCAGCCCCATGCTTGTTATCTCGGATTCCCCAGCATCTGCAGTACCTTTTATCTCGAAAACTAGTGTTGTTGCTTTGTCACTTAAAAATGAATTCTGGACAGTCACATCCAGTCAATATTGTGACTGAAAAAAGAGAGGGTTCATGGAGATAATATTATCACCTGTGAAAGTTAAAGTTGAATGCTGTCGTCGGATAGGATTCCCAATTTGCTCTGCATGAATAAAGAACAATATATTATGTTGAAAGGGAATACCTGTGATACATAAGATGTATCTTTGATTCTGCAACATGTTAGAATAAAAGATACAAATGTATAATTGTGTTGTTAGTTTTGTTATTTGGGTGTTTTTGTTGAGTTTGTGTATTTTGATTTGCAGTTTCCCATAGGAATAATAACAATGATAGATACAGGCATGGTAGATTCATTTAAGGTGCGTCTGGACAGATGCATGAGTAGGTGGGGAACAGAGGGATACAGATCCTTAGGAATTGGGCGATAGGTTTAGACAGTGGAGTTGGATCGGCACAGGCTTGGAGGGCCGAAGGGCCTGTTCCTGGGCTGTAAGTTTTCTTTGTTTTTTTTCTTTGTATACCAGGTGGATACTACAAGTCAGAACAAGACTGATCTTAGAAGATTCAGAGAGAAAAGAAACAAACAAGAGAAGCAAAGAGAGGATTTAAGAAGAAACTCACAGCTAATGTAAAAGAACCCAAATGGCTTTTTTTCTAGGCTATATAAATAGTAAAGTACTGGTAAATGGAAGTGAAGGGGTTCGCACATGCAATAGGGTACATGCAATATGAAATTAGTATTTTGCATTTTTATTTACTTTTATTTACTAGTGATGTAAGAAGATGCTGCCTAAGTCATATTGAAAGAAAATATAACTGAGACACTAGATGGGCTAAAAATATTATTTTTAAAATATCGGTATTAGATAGGCTGGCTACAATAAAATGTTACCAGTTCAGGACTGGATGTATCTGACGATATTGAGGATAGAAATGGTGAAAATTGCAGAGGCAGTGGCCACTATTTTCCAAACCAACTTAAATGCAAGAATGATGCTAGGGAAAGTAATATTAAAAATTTACACCGTAAAGATGGAACAATGAGCTCAGCTATTTATAGGCCAAACAATATCCATAGAGTCCCTACAGTGTGGAAACAGGTTCTTTGGCCCAACAAGTCCACACCAACCCTCAGAACATCCCACCCAGACCCATCCCCTTGGGGCCCACCTAATCTACACATCCCTGAACACTAGGGGAAATTTAGCATAGCCAATCCACCTAGCCTGCACATCTTTGGACTGTGGGAGGAAACCAGAGTACCTGGAGGAAACCCACACAAACACAGGGAGAATGTGAAGACTCCACACAGACAGTCACCCGAGGCTGGAATTGAACCTGGGTCCCTGGTACTGTGAGGCAGCAGTGCTAACCACTGAGCCAGCATGTTGCCCAAAAATGAAGCTGGCAGCTGACTATTTAACTTCAGTAGTGGGAAATGTTTCAGAAAACAATTTGGGACAAAATGAAGTTAGATTAGATAAATGTGGATTAGTTAAGGAATGCCAGCCTGGATTTATTAAAACCAAATTATGCTTAAGTAAATTACTTGAGATTTTGGTGAGGATTGGTAACGATAATGAAGTAACATGATATTTCCAAAAGACATTTGACAAGGTGCCCCATAACAGGCTTGTCAACAAAGCTAGAGCTCGTAGAATGAAAGCAGCAGTAGCAACAGGCATACTAAATTTACAGTGAAAGGAAACAGACAAAAGTAGTGGACAATTGTATTTTAAACTGAAGGAATATGTAAGGTGGGGTTCTCCAAGAGCCACTATTCAGAGCTATGTTCTTCTCAATGTATAGCAAAAGGATTTGTTGAAGACGTGGAACAAATTATAATCTTGCATTGGCTCAAAAGCTACAGTATTGTGAACTGTGAGGACAATTGTGACAGGATTCAAAAAAGCATAAATAAACTTATGGAATGGATGGTTAAAGTGGCAGATTAAATTTAACGTAGTAATTTGGAAAGTGATATATTTTAGAAGACTGAGGAGAGGCAAAATAAACCAAAAGCTATAATTCTATAGGGGTGTAGAAGCATAGGAACCCAGGCACAAGTGCACAAATCACAAAGGATGGCAGGGCAGGTTGAGGAAGCGCTTGACTAAAGTATATGGGATCCTGAGTTTTGTAGGTTAGCATCATAGAGCACAAAAGCAGGAAAGATGATGAACATTTATGAAACATTTGTTCAGCCTCAACGGAACCAATTCTGGGCACTACACCTTAGGAAAGATGTCAGCATGTGCAGACATATGAGGTGGAATGAATATACAAACAAGGAACAAATCTGTGGAACATCAAATACTCAGATCAAATTAGGCCATGCACATTTTCACCATGGACAAACAAACATAAATGAACATATAAACAGGGAAGAGGAACCAATCAATTCTGGTCAGGTCTTCCAGATGTCTTTGTAGTTACATTTAGTCAATTATAATCCCATTGCATCTGATTCCAGCTTCTCTCTCAGACTATAGGGTGAATTTTATCATATTATGGTCACTAACCTGTAGGCATTCTTTCACCTTAAGCTCCCTAATCAATTCTGCTTCATTGCACATAACCGAATCCTGAATTGCCTGCTCCCTAGTCGACTCTACCGCAGACTGCTCCAAAAGAAATCTTGCAAACATTCCATAAATCAACAAAAAATGTTTCATCCCTTTTGTTGTAAATGGGCATGTCCTTAATTTTAAGCTATGATCCCTAGTTCTAGAAAAGATTTGCATGAATCGTTCTCGGGATGCAGAACTTCATTTATTTGGATAGATTATAGATGCTGGACTTTTTCCTCTTTACAAAGAAAAGATCAAAAAAGATTTGATAGAAGTATTCAAAATCATAAAGAGCCTGAAAATGCTGAATACAGCCTCAATAGATCCGGAGAAGCTCTTTCAAAATATTTCTAACCAATATGTTCACACACCTCTGGATCAGGTGGAATTTGAACTTGCCTTCTGGTTTAGAGATAAGGACACTACTACTCTACCACAAGGACACCAACAGAAGCAGCTTTTCCTTATCATGAAAGGACTGAGAACCAGAAACCACTGATTTAGGATTGTTACTGTAACTAGCAGTGGCAACATGTGATAAAACATTTCAATGCAGTGAAAAGTTAAGATATGGAATGTGGTACCTGAGAGGTTGGTGGAAACAGATGCAGCTGTGGCTTTTAAAAGGAAATTGGGCAATTGTCTGAACAGAAAATAAAATGCAGGGCTTTGAGGAAAAGGCAGGGAAATGGAACAGGGAGAATTGCTATTGTAGACAGCAGACATGGACACAATGAGCTGAAGAACCTCTTTCTGTGCAATAAACATTGAATGATATTTTGCATTAGATGAGTGCACTAAAGGCATCCCAACACCTGTATTCACTTTTGAGGATGAACGTAGTAATGATGGCAATGAATGCCTTTGTAATTACAAACAGCTCCCTACACTGACCATATCTCTGTAAAGTGTTTGTGTAGCAATGACTTGAATTGTATGCACACCATTGTCATGGCTTCTTAAATGTGACAAAGCATTGAACTTCAACTAGCAACACGTGATGCCTGTTAATTTATGCTTTTTCTAGTGTCCAGTATTGCTAGAACAATTATGATAGACAATCTGCTGTCCGACGTCACTCCATCATTATTATATTGTTTGAAGGGACCCATCTGTATTTACACAGGCATTTGTGTTATTTGTTCTCAATTCTGACAAATATTTGAAAGTTGGATTCAAAAATACCGTGGGATCCAGGTAAGTTATATTTTTTCTTCGCCTTCTTCCTCATCATCATGAGCAAAGCAATGTAAACTCGGAGGAAGGCCAAATACATTGTGTACATACTTGGAGCCTCTCCACAACATTCAAAGGGAAAGGCCAATCACAGCCAAACTAATTTATCTCGAGTAAAATTAATTAAATTAACTCTCAAAAATTGCTCAACCTTACTCACTTAGGCATATAAATTGTAACTAGAGCACATTCCAGAGCTCTAGTTTTCAGAGTTAAATGATTTGTAATTCTTGCCAATAGTACAAAACTTTTGTCTGCATGTTGAACTTCCTTGATTGATGATCATGTGTTGCAGATTTGACATTATAATTTGTCATTATATTTTAAGTCAAAGGTATTTTAATATTTCTCCTTAGTTATTAGATTGTATAGATTCAGTGTTTGAAAAGATAAATATTGAGTTGTTATATAGATCATATAATTACTTATGTTAATAATTAACTGATGCTAAGCATTCACTCATTGTACTCGATGCTGCAGGTCACCATCAGAATACAATTATGAAGAAAACTATTACAAGTTTTCATGATTATTTTAACAAAAGATTCTTTCTTGTTATGTTGCATTTCTCTTCATATTACTTGCATTGAATGTTGATCTCTTGACAGTTTTATATCATTCTGAAAGGCATTTCACAATATTTTACAGTGCATTACTGAAAAAAATTGTACTTAACATTCAGGTTATTTGATTTTAACTGCAGTTAGATTGTTATTTACAAACAAATCAACAGTGTACCAATGAAGTTAAGTGGAAATTTTTTGTGGAGTGGAAACCACTACAACATTTGACATTCACCACAGAATGTATGTAGTTAGAGTTGAGATATAAAGAGCTATGATTATGCTACTGGAAGTATTCTGAAGGCCTCCAATAAGTGTGAGATACTGTTAAAGAAGCAAATCTGCTGGAAAACCACTGAAATGAACAAGAACTATAGTGCAGTTGAGGGGTGGAGTTAATTGCCCAAATAACAGTTGGGATTATATTAGAACAAAGAGTAAGGGGAGGATTTTTAGCACAGCAGGCAGCATTAAGCAGTATTCTCTTTAATTTTTTTTCCCATTGTGCAGACCTCTAAGGTCCATGGCATTGATGTTCAGCCAAAAAGTTCCAAGTTCAAATCCTACTACAGGTCTTGATGGGTAAGAAAAGTGCATTCATAATGTGGCCAAAACAGAATGAGTATCAACTTGTAAATCCTTCCAACATATGCCAACAGAAGGCAGTAAGAGGTGAAAAGATTCAACGTCAGCCATGCTTCTACATCACTACACTAATTTGCCAAGCATAGCCGTAAACCAAGAAGTGCATGGGTACCAATACATGACCTCCCAGGGCACAATATCTAAAGAGGAAGGAGAAAGTGTGAAGGGTGGGGGCGAGGAATTCCTGATGTTATTCACTAGGACTTACTTTATCAGTATGTTCTTGATTTAAAAGAGTCATTGTTAGATCTAGTGCTGGAGCAAAAGGTGGCTAGGAAGATCAAGTATTTGTGGGGCACCACTTGATAAAAATGAGCATCATATTGGGGTGGCACAGTGGCTCAGTAATTAGCTTTGCTGCCTCACAGCACGAGGGACCCAGATTTGATTCCATCCTTGGGCGACTGTCTGTGTCGAATTTGCACATTCTTCCCCTCTGCATGCATTTCCTCCGGGTGCTCCAGTTTCCTACCACAGTCCAAAGATGATCAGATTAGGTGGATTGGCCATGCTAAATTGCCCATAGTGTCCAGGAATGTAACCAGGCTAGGTGGCTTCACCATGGGAAATGTACGAGTATGGGGTGGGTCTGGTTGGGATACTTTTCGGAGCACTGGTATGAACTTCATGGGCTGAATGGCCCGTTTCCACACTGTAGGTGTTCTTTGGAATTACAATGTTTAGACTAACAATACAGAAAGTGAGGAACAATCTAAAATGGAACATGCAAATTGGATTAAGCCAACTTCAACAGGATGACAAGTGATTTAACCAGTGTAGGATGGAAAAAAGACCGACAGGAAAATATATAACAGAGCAATGGATGATCTTTGAGGGAGTGATGTTTCAGCTATAGTTTATGTACATTTCCATTGCACCATATTTTAAAAAATGGTTAAGAAAATGGGTCTTTGATAGAAAAATAGAGAAAGTGTAAGCAATTCAGTCTGCAAGACTGCTCTTCCATTTCAATGAACAAATGAAAAAGTACAGCACAGGAACAGGCCTTTGGCCCTCCAAGCCTGTGCAGACCATCACGCCCTAATTAATCTAAAAACAAACGTGCCATTTTTCAATCCGTTTCCCTCTATTTCCTCTCTATTCATGTACACATCTGGGTGCCTCTTAAATGTCTTCAATGTGCGGGCTTCCACCACCACTTCTGGTATGGCATTCCAGGCTGCTACCACTCTCTGCATGAAAAACATCCCTTGCACATCCCCCTTAAAATTTCCCCCTCTGACCTTGAACCTGTACTCCCTTGTAATTGAAACTTCAATCCTGGGACAAAGCCTCTGACTATCCAACCTATCTATGCCTCTCATAATTTTGTAGATCTCTATCACGTCTCCTCTCAGCTGCTGTCTTTCCAGTGAAAACAATCCTAGTCTTTTTAACCTTTCCTCGTAGTCAATGCCCTAGAGACTGGGCAACATCCTGGTGAACATTCTTAGTACTCTTTCCAAAGCTTCCATATCCTTCTGGTAGTGTGGTGACCAAAACTGCACACAATACTCCAAATGCAGCCTAGCAAGGGTTTTATATAGCTGCAACACGTTTTTCTCACATCTTGTACTCCACGCCCCGGCGACGAAGGCAAGCATGCTATATGCCTTCTTAATCTGACAACAGGGAGGAATGGGTTTCTTGAATAGCGTAGATTTCACCATCTATGGTACAATTAGGATCGCAAAATAATTTTAACCAAACATCACAACAGTACCACTCCATGCTTCATCTGTCAGAAAAACCTGGCAGGAGTGATGTCTGCCACTGAAACTAAATTTAAAGAGACAGTGGACCATAGGACTTAGCTGCTGTTAGGTTTACAAGGAGAGATGTGCTTTCAAACTGCATCTGTCCTATTTTGACATTATCACCCTCAAAAAGCTGTCTGCACTTGTCATGAGTGTCATTATTACACTTTCTATTCTATTCTGATTAGATGAAACCTTGGATATAGAGGGGAAACAGTTTCAGCAGCCAACAACATTTGAATCTCATAATACAGCAGACAAAGAGAAGGAGGTTATCTGAGATTTGAAATATTGACTACACGGTACGTATACGCCAATAGCTACTTTCTTAGATTAAAAGTGGTACTTCAGAATGTGGAACTTCCACAGGGTGCCTGATACATGCAGAAGAACTGCTATCTCAGGTGGCATGGTGGCTCAGTGGTAAGCACCACTGTCTCCTAGTGCCAGGGACCTGGGTTCAATCCTAGCCTTGGGTGACTGTCTGTGTGGAGTTTGCATGTTCTCCCCATGTCCATGTAGGTTTGCTCTGGTTTCCTCCCACAGTCCAAAGATGTGCAGAGTAGGTGGATTGACTATGCTATAGTGCCCAGGGATATGTGCCTAATACAGGGGTAGGGAAATGAATCTGGGTGGGATGCTCTTTGGAGGGGTGTTGTGGACTTGTTGGGATGAATGGCCTGATTCCACATCGTAGGGGTTCTATAGTTCTATCTGTTGAACCTGGGGGCATGCTTTGCCGGCTGCCTATATGTCTAGCGCACCATTGACTGTGCACAAGAATTGAATTTATTGTGAGATGTAGTTGTCCTGATGGCAGTCCACAAAGACAGGGTGCATTGTAGAGTCTCAACCTAATTCAATCCAGAGAGTTGTGGTCCGATTCAATGGACATCACGAAATTAACTGCCAACATCAGGATTTCTGACTGTTTAAGAGCAGAAATCACACCTGCCAGAACTGCAAGTCAATGAGAGGGCTGGCTGTTCTTCAGTCCCAGCAGTATCACTTGATTGCATGCAGCCAAGTGTAGTATCTTGCAGAAAGATACTATTCCAGAACCAATTAGTTTGATCTTGCCGGTGAATGGTAGGGGAGTTATTAATGAGGGGCATTGGTCTTTGTGAAATGGCAGTCTTTGCCCCAGAGGGATCATTCTACAAGCATGCAAGGATGCTGTTGGCTCTTACAAGGTGATACTATTATTGCTGTAGGGCCAACCTACAGCCTTGTTTTTGTGCCAGTAGTGGTTGGTTGAGGCTCCTGAGTGACTATTGAGACATAAGAACATAAGAGAAAGGACCAGGAGTAGGTTATTTAGCCACTCAAGCTTGCAGTACTATTCAATCATGACTGATCTGGCTGTAGCCTGAACTTCACATTCCTGCCTTACTCCCTAATCCTTGAATATTGCAGGCCAAGAATCTTTCGATCTCAGCCTTAAATATATTCAGTGACGAAATCTCATCAGTTTTAGTAACAAAGAGACTTCCAAAGACAAATAACCTCAGAAGAAGAAATTCCTTCTTCAGTCCATTTTAAAATATGATCCCTATTTTGAAAGCATGTCTCCTAGTTGTAGATCTCCTCACAAGGATAATCATTCCGTCAGTATCCACCCTGTCAAAACCCCATTAAATCTCACCTGTTTCCTTAAGATCATCTCTCATTCTTCTAATCTCTAGTAACTGTAGACCCAACTTGTTCAACGTTTTATAATAAAGCAACTTCCTCATCCTTAGAATCAACCAATAAAGCTTTTCTGAACAGCTTCCACTGTAAGTATATACCTCCTTAACTAAGAAGATCAAAACTGTTGTTATGACCAGGAGATAAGGGATGAATCGACTCCCCTCTTTTCACTACCTTGGTTGACTGCAACAAACATTCTTTAGTCTTTTTAACAATCACCCAATATCATAGTTCAATTTTTTTGTTTCTTCATTCATGGGATAGGGGTCTGGCTGGCTGGGCGAGCATTTATTGCCCACCCTTAATCACTATTGAGTGGTCAGCTGCCTTTTTGAATCATTGCAGTCCATTTGCTGTAGGTCAACTCATAATCCTATTAGTGCAGGAGTTCCAGGCTTTTGACCCAGCTACATTGAAGGAACAGTGATATACTTTCAAGTCAGGTTGGTGACTGGCTTGGAGGGGAACTTGCAGGTGATGGCTTTTCCATCTATCTGCTGCACTTGACCTTCTATATGGAAATGGTTTTGGGTGTGGAAAGTGTTGTCTAAGTACTTTATTGAATTTCGTCAGGGCATCTGCATAACACAGACTGTCTACAATTAAAATTTAGTATTAGTCAAAATTAAAGAGTCAATTAAAACGTCTTATTGAGTGAGAGAAATGAATTTTGTTACTTACTACCTCTGAGAAAAAAAAGTCATCAAACACACACAACAAAGTATGAAATTTAAAAAGAAGAGAACATCCAGTACAAAAAGGCAAATCAGGAGTAAGCAATTTAAACATTCCTTAGAGTAATTGAGGTATTAGGTTTTGACCCAAGACCATGCTGGCTTAAATTAATGACTTCTATCCTCACAGTGGTGAAATTTGCAGATATCCTGAAGTTCTAAGTGAATGGGTGTTTCTTCAATTTGTTTTATTACTAGGTGCTGTTTGTTGAAATGCTGAAAGAAAACAGGAATAGAAATAGCTAGCCTTCTAGTTTTACTCAGTTCTAGTTGTTATCAATCTATGGTCTCCCCTCTTATTCTTATTCACTCATGGGATGTGGGCATCATTGGCATTTATTACCAGTCTTGAGTTGCCCTTGAGAAGATGAATGAGCTACATTCTTGAACCACCGCAGCCCATGTGCTATAGGTAGATCTGCAATGCCATTATGGAGGGAATTCCAGGATTCCAATGCAGCTCTTCCCAAATGCTGTTGTCTGAAATACAGTTCTTTTGTATATACCCATGTTTAGCTTCATTGCTATTTCAAGCCGGATAATCTGCAGACAACTTTAATCCCAATATTTGAAACATGTTAAACAATCCAAATACTTCTGAGTCATTTTGATAACATGTAAATTTCAACTTAGGGCGGCACAGTGGCTCAGTGGTTAGCACTGCTGCCTCACAGTGCCAGCGACCTGGGTTCAATTCCATCTTCGGGCAACTGAATGTGTGGAGTTTGCACATTCTCCCCATGTCTATGTGGGTTTCCTCTGGGTACTCCAGTTTCCTCCCACAGTTCAAAAATGTGCAGGCTAAGTGGATTGTCCATGCTAAATTGTCAGTAGTGTTCAGGGATACGTAGCTTAGGTGGGTTATAGGGGGATGGGTCTGGGTGGGATGCTCTAAGGGTCGGTGTGGGCTTGATGAGCCGAAGGGCCTGTTTCCACACTGTAGGGATTCTATAATTCAGACTAGATTTTGTTTCTTGATGGTTTCATGAACCTGGTGCAATTTGGTAAGGTGACCACTGTTGCCATCTTAAGTCAATATTTTCCCATTTTTAAAATCCAACATTTTAGTCTATGAAAAATTGAAGGTATTAAAATCGGATGATGGAAGTCAAAAATTCATAATCCATTCTTACTGGTATCATCGCACTGTGCATAATACTCCAGGTATGATCTCACAAACACCCTTTTTTGTCTTTATTCTTGCATGAGATATGGATATCTCTGGCGAGCCTAGCACTTTTGCTCATTCCTGATTGCTATTGAACTGAATGGCTTGCTAGACCATTTCAGAGGGCAGTTAAAAGTCAACCATATTGGGGCCAAAGTTACATGTCAGCTAGACCAGTGAGGAAAGTCAGACTTTTTGTGAACTAGATAGATCGTAATTTCGAACAATAGTTATGTGGTCACTACTAAGCTAGATTTTAATAAGACTTTGATACTTTTGTATTCATTCCATCCCCCTTGCAATAAAGGCCAAAGTTCTACTTGCTTTCCCAAGTACTTGTTGTAACTGTATACTAACCCTTCATGATTCATGTACGAGGAAATCAGGATGCTTCAGTACCACAGCATCATTTGGTAGTCCCTCTTGCTATAACTAATACTATGCTTTCCCATTCTTCTCACCAAAGCAGACACCCATCGTTTTCCCACAATATACTTCATCTGCTAATTTTTGCCCAATCTTTATATTATTTTGCTGACTTATTGTGACCTCTTCTCAATTTGCTTTTCTATCTATGTTTGTATCTATGTTTGTGTTTAGTCCCTTCAGCCAAGTCATTAATGGAATCCATAAATGCCTGAGATACCAGCAGTTATCACTGGGGTATCACATTGTTAGAATTTACCACCTAAAACTGATGCACTTATCACTGTTTCCTGTTGGTTAGCCAATGCTCAATCAATTCTAAAATATTATCCCAAGCACCATAAGTCTCTTACCTTCCATCATCTTTTCTGTGGCACATTATTAAATTCCTTTTTCGATCTAATTTCAGGAAATCACTATTATCATACAATTCCTTTCTCATATCTAAATATACTATATCTACAATTTATCCTTTTTCCACACTGCTTGCTGTCTTTTTAGAGAACAGTAGTAAATTTGCCAAACACAATCTTCCTTTCATAAAACTATTTTGATTCTGTTTGACTACATTGTGGCTTCCTAAATCTCCTGCTACTATCTCCTGAATAATGTATTCTAGTGATTTGCCAATGACACATGATGCATGTTACAATGCAATCCTAACAACTTACTGTGAAAAAATCTTTTTCATTCTCCATCTTGAATTTTCCCGCCAATATCTTAAATCTGTGTCCTCTGGTTACCTGCTTTTGATCATTTATGAAGCCTCTCAGGACAGGCTGTTCCACCACTTTGGACAATAATATTTTGATAGGCACTCATCTGCTTTGAAATTATCCAAATAAGACAAGCATTCTAAGTTTATGACTGTCATGTCATGATCCAATTTTTGAACTCCACTGCAGTTTTCAGATGTTGTTTGTATAGCTGTAATGAAATCACTTACAGTGAACGGATTTGACTAATAGTGAAATGTGGTGTGTATTCTCAGTTATTGTTAAATGAGATAATAAAATGTGTGAAAAATCATGATTTTAGTCAGTGGAATACAATTGGCCATTTATACTGAAAAGATAACATTGAGTATAAAATAAAATGAACAATTCATGAAATATTTTATGTTTAATGTAAATACCCTACTCTAATATGATTTCTATTATTTATTGAAAAATCCCATCAGCTTTCTAAATAAAAACCAAAAGAACTGCAGATGCTGTAAATCAGGAACAAAAACAAATTTGCTGGAAAAGCTCAGCAGGTCTGGCAGCTTCTGTGGAGGAGAAAACAGAGTTAAAGTTTTGGGTCTGGTGACCTTCAGAGGATATATATTTCTGGATATAATGCAGAAGGTGCAGGATCAGTTCATTCAAAAGAGGAAGAAAGATCCTAAGGGGAGGCAGGGGCGGCCGTGGCTGATGAGGGAAGTTAAGGACTGTATAAAGATAAAAGAGAAGAAGTATAACATAGCAAAGATGAGCGGGAAGCCGGAGGACTGGAAAACTTTTAAAGAGCAACAGAAGATAACTAAAAAAGCAATACGCGGAGAAAAAATGAGGTACGAAGGCAAACTAGCCAAAAATATAAAGGAGGATAGTAAAAGCTTTTTTAGGTATGTGAAGAGAAATAAAATGGTTAAGACTAAAGTTGGGCCCTTGAAGACAGAAACAGGTGAATTTATTATGGGGAACAAGGAAATGGCAGAAGAGTTGAATAGGTACTTTGGATCTGTCTTCACTAAGGAAGACACAAACAATCTCCCAGATGTAATAGTGGCTGAAAGACCTAGGGTAATGGATGAACTGAAGGGAATTTATATTAGGCAGGAAATGGTGTTGAACAGACTGTTAGGTCTGAAGGCTGATAAGTCCCAGGGACCTGATGGTCTGCATCCCAGGGTACTTAAGGAGGTGGCTCTAGAAATCGTGGACGCATTGGTAATCATTTTCCAATGTTCTATAGATTCAGGATCAGTTCCTGCGGTTTGGAGAGTGGCTAATGTTGTCCCACTTTTCAAGAAAGGAGGGAGAGAGAAAACAGGGAACTATAGACCAGTTAGCCTGGCGTCAGTGGTGGGAAAGATGCTGGAGTCAATTATAAAAGATGAAATTATGACTCATTTGGATAGCAGTAATAGGATAGGTCAGAGTCAGCATGGATTTACAAAGGGGAAATCGTGCTTGACTAATCTTCTGGAATTTTTTGAGGATGTAACTATGAAGATGGACAAGGGAGAGCCAGTGGATGTAGTGTATGTGGACTTTCAGAAAGCCTTTGATAAAGTCCCACATAGGAGATTAGTGAGCAAAATTAGGGCACATGGTATTGGGGGCAAAATACGGACTTGGACTGAAAATTGGCTGGCTGACAGGAAGCAAAGAGTGGTGATAAATGGGTCCCTTTCGGAATGGCAGACGGTGACCAGTGGGGTACCGCAAGGTTCGGTGCTGGGACCGCAGCTGTTTACAATATACATTAATGATATAGATGAAGGCATTAAAAGTAATATTAGCAAATTTGCTGATGACACAAAGCTGGGTGGCAGTGTGAAATGTGAGGAGGATGTTATGAGAATACAGGGTGACTTGGACAGGCTGGGTGAGTGGGCGGATGCATGGCAGATGCAGTTTAATGTGGACAAATGTGAGGTTATCCACTTTGGTGGCAAGAACAGGAAGGCAGATTACTACCTAAATGAAGTCAAGTTAGGTAAAGGGGAAGTACAACAAGATCGAGGTGTTCTTGTACATCAGTCTATGAAAGCAAGCATGCAGGTACAGCAGGCAGTGAAGAAAGCTAATGGCATGCTGGCCTTCATAACAAGAGGAATTGAGTATAGGAGCAAAGAGGTCCTTCTGCAGCTGTACAGGGCCCTGGTGAGACTGCACCTGGAGTATTGTGTGCAGTTTTAGTCTCCAAATTTGAGGAAGGACATTCTTGCTATTGAGGGAGTGCAGCGTAGGTTCACGAGGTTAATTCCCGGAATGGCGGGACTATCATATGTTGAAAGATTGGAGCGACTGGGCTTGTATACACTTGAGTTTAGAAGGATGACAGGGGATCTGATTGAGACGATTATTAAGGGATTGGACACTCTGGAGGCAGGGAGCATGTTTCTGCTGATGGATGAGTCCAGAACCAGAGGACACAGTTTAAAAATAAGGGGTAGGCCATTTAGAACAGAGTTGAGGAAAAACTTCTTCACCCAGAGAGTGGTGGATATATGGAATGCTCTGCCCCAGAAGGCAGTGGAGGCCAAGTCTCTGGATACTTTCAAGAAAGAGATGGATAGAGCTCTTATGGATAATGGAATCAAGGGCTATGGGGATAAGGCAGGAATAGGATACCGATTGTGGATGATCAGCCATGATCATAATGAATGGAGGTGCTGGCTCGAAGGGCCGAATGGCCTACTCCTGCACCTATTGTCTATTGCCTATTGAAGGGTCTCCGGACCCAAAACGTTAACTCTGTTTTCTCCTCCACAGATGCTGCCAGACCTGCTGAGCTTTTCCAGCAACTTTGTTTTTGTTCCATCAGCTTTCCATATTGAAATAGAATTAGTATTCTTGGTTATGGTAAAATGCACACTTCCACATTGAGCCATTTGGTGATCCCCATGAAATAAATGAGATTGCACGCCTTCTGTTTTCAATCAATAGGCAGAAGGCTGTAGAAAATAGTAGTATCCTAATTCAGATCCAATACTTGCTTGCAGTCATTGTGGCAGAAAGGATAAATTTAATTCTCAAAGTTTTAAAGGTTCTGACACACTGAAAATACCACATGTTTGTGTAGTAAATCACAAGGAACATTATTTAAAAATGACTCACAAAGGTCAGTGATTAACTTTGAAATTACCTCATCATATTTTAACAGCTACCTGGCAGTCAACTCTGTCACAAAAGCAAAATTTCTTATAGTTAGCACCTTATCACATCTCAAAAATGTCCCAAAACATTTCACAGACTGAATTGCTTTGAAGTATAGTGACTGTTATGATTTAAAAGTGTTTAACCTTCTGGTCGTAAAGAGACAAGTAATCTTAAAAACAGAACCAACTTAGTATCAAAATGCTGCATGGTGTGTGTCATTGTGTAAATTTCTGGTCTTAAAAATAGATGGGTAGATTTTCTACTTGCCATAAAATTGGCTGTGCAGATTAATCATCTGTTATAGCAAACACCCAAACTTCATTTCAGGAGGTCACAATTATTGCACTTGGACATGAAATTGAATATAAACCATACATTAGAATCCCTACACTGTGGAAACAGGTTCTTTGGCCCAACAAGTCCACACCAAACCTCAGAACATCCCACCTACACCCATCCCCCTTTACTCTACACATCCCTGAACCCTACAGGCAATTTAGCATGGCCAATCCACCTAGCCTGCACATCTTTGGACTGTGGGAGGAAACCAGAGCACCCTGAGCACGCAGACAGAGGGAGAATGTGCAAACTCCACACAGACAGTAGCCCGAGGGTGGAACCAAACACAGATCCCTGGTACTGTGAGGCAGCAGTGCTAACCATTGTGCCACCATGCTGCCCCTGTTTCTAATATACTTTTTCAGTTACCATAAAGAACATTAATGGAAATCTGACAATGTACAAAATTTTAGTCAGTGCTATGTTAAAAGCTATGTTAAGTGGGGTGTGAAATGTACGGACTAAGCACCTTTAAACTACTGGCTTTAAAAGTGTCAGCTTTAATGACTTCAGTTCAGGTATGTCTGAAAATATACTGATAGAAACTCTCTAAACTCTATCCTTACAATGCACTGATCAATCTTATAAAGGTACCCTCCACTCCCACATCACCAGTACCAGTTTTATGTATCATCTGAATGAATCTGCCTCTTCAATGTCAGTGGAGATCAAACCCATGGACAGATTTGTGACCCAAGTAGAACATTTCCATGATTTTATGAGGTGCAAGTGATTTAGATTTCTTTGGAACAAGGTTTTCCCTACTGAGGAGCATAGAGAATAATGGAAATTTTAAAGCATAATTTAGGCCACAGCCTCTTTCTGGATTTACCTGACTTTGAATATCAGGAGAAAAAAAAATTGCTGACAGAAACCCTTTCCTCACATGTTGGCTTTCATAAAGAAACTTAAGATGTAACATTAGCCAGTCTTCTCTCTTTTCAGATATTGACATGTTTTTAGATTCTTGCATTCATAGTTTTTGCTTTTTGTTTTGTAGCATCTTCTTGTTCATAATATATATTTTTGGAATTAGGGGGAAGCCGAAGTTTTACTTTTCACTAGCAGGAATTCAGACATACCTCAGTGGCCGGGATGATCTCTTAAGTTGACTTAAATGCCGTTCTCACTGAGCAATCAACACTACAATGTGATGAGTGATAATACTCTAAATTTTAAACTGGAGTGATTACCAACGTAATAGCCAAATGGCTGCTAAGATACAAGTAGATTGCCAATTTGGACAAACAGCAAGGGATGCTGAGTATGGGACATGTTGGCCAAATAAAGCTTTGCAAATTGCAAGCCCAAAAACCAGACACAGTGCAAACACAGCAGCTAGGTGCTAATAACATTAACATGGTGTAAAATGACACATTTTGTCAACAGTTTAACCAACAAAGGAGGAATGCATATTTTCAACCAAAAACCGGGAAATGCTATACAAAGAAGCAAACATTACCAAGCCATCCAAATGATTGACAATGTTTCAAACCATTAAGTTAGCCTGCCAATTGGCCAGAACTATGGAAAGTTCCAGAAAACTATTTAAAATGGTATAAAAACAGGGCTTAACTGCAGATTGATTTCTAGGACCTTTGAAGACAAAGAAGAAGCGGCTGACATGGCTCTGATGCTATAACTCATCTAGACTTGAAACGGTAGCTTGGTCTGTCTTCATGGATGCTGCCTGACTTCCTGTGATCTCCAGCATTTGTTGTCTTCAGTACAGATTTCAGCATATGCAGCAATTTGCTTCTAGAGTATAGTAGATTGGGTGAGTATGAAGTAGCAGAGAGCAAACGGTGGCATTTACCCTGGCGGATCAGAGAAGAACCTTCTTCCAACATAACTGGGCATTCTTCCACATGGCTGATACTGCACTGAACTGGATGGCAACCTCAAAACAGGCTAACATGGTCTGATATCAAGTTTACTCTGGTGGGTCTGGGGAAGAGGATGGCCCTACTCTGCTTTACCTTATGTACAAGGACCTCCATGTGCTGTCTGCAAAGCTGGCTGACCAATTCTCCTTCTCAGCTATGTCTGGGACAAATGTCAAAAGCTGTGGAGGCAGCTTCAGCCTGACTATGCTTGTCTGGGTGCACACAGCCTTTTAAAGATGGCATCATTGAAGGAATGTCAATACATTTCATGATATCTAGGTAGTGGCATGTTCTTCCAGCTACAACAAGTTGTAGAATCAGGCCAGCATCAGATAAGAGAGGTGCCACGATAGTTACTTATTGAGACAAGTTTTGTTGATCTTGAAGAGAAACCCTCCAATAAATACTACAAAATTGACACAGCCAAAAACAAGGTTAAGCACAGTAGTCTCAATTCCATCCAAGATAATCTAGCAGGTTTAATAACCAGTTGCTTCTTTCTGCCCAGGTAATGGTTGAAGCACATGTGATAAAGTCAAAACTGTAGCCTGATTGGATGCTACAATGAGGGGACATTACTGTAGGAATTTCTCACGGTCCTAGGCTCAACCATATTTAGAAGCTTCATCAATGACCTTCCCTCTATCATAACAACAAAAGTGGAATGTTGCTGAGGAGTGCACAAAGTTCAGAATCATTTACAAGTTCTCAGGTATTGAAACAATCCCTAACTATAAGCAGAAAGACCTGGTCAACATTCAGACTTGGCCTGATATGCAACAAGTAACATTTGTGCCACACAACTGCCAGATTATGACTATCTCCAACAAGAGACAATCTAGTTGTTGACCATGGACACTTAATAAAAAAACCATCACCATATGCTTCATTATCAACATCCTGGAGGTTACCATTGACCAGACGCTGAACTGGAACAGTGATATAAATACAGTAGCTACACGAGTAGGTCAAAAGCTAGGAATTCTGCAGCGTGAAACTCAATTCACATCTCTATTTGTATTCTTAGATGCAGCTCCTATAATATTCGAGAAGCTCAACAACATCCAGATCAAAGGAGCCCACTTGACTGGCATCCACCCACTTTCTTCAATATTCACTCCCTTCACTGCCAGTGCCAGGTGGCAACAACATGTACCATCTATAAGAAGCACTGCAGTAACTCGCCAAGGCTTCTTCAATAACATCTTCAAACCGCAACCTTTGCTACTTACAGGGGTGGCAGCTGTATGGGAATGGCGACACCTGCAAATATGATTCCAAGCCACACTTGGAACTGACTTGGAACTATATGGCTTTTCCTTCACTATTACTCCTTGCACTATCTATGATGGAGGTCATAGTGCTGTGTGTCAGGCCTGCCTTCAGGCAGAGAACTGAATAAGGTGAAAATTCAAACAATGTTAAGTAACTTACTTATGATGATATTCAGAATAAAGGAATTAAATTATGCTGCACTATATGACTCAAACAAGTTATTATTATTAAATTGTGCACATTAGTGCTGTATTAAACATTTAATATATAGGTGATTACCAAAATTGGGTTTTCATCATTATTTATTACATGCAGAGTTGCCCAACTCTAAACTGCTAACAGTCTTTCCTGTGAAAACGAACAAGTGTAGATAACATGGATAAGGATAGGGAACAATGAATCCAATGAAGCTGGGGTCATTTTGAGTAGTTATACAAACTTGACCAATCCAGACGAAAAAATAGCTCATTTAAGCAACAATATTGGAATGAATAATCATTGGCGATAGAACAATATAGCTGCCTGTCATCACCAACATGCCAGAGGCCAAAGGCATAATATTCTAGACATTGTTAGAATAAGGGTAGGATGTCAGCTTAGCTGAGTGTTATTTTACTGAGCTATGAAGAGGGAGGAAACAATCCTTACACAATGAATAGTATCGTAACTACCTAAATCACCGTATTCAGCTAAGAAAGGCTATAAAGTTACTCACCTGCCAGAACATGAGAGATTTTTCCTACCTGCAAGGAGTAAATTGCATGCTTGGAATACTTGACTAGCCACAGAGATCTGACTATTGATATGTCGACATTTAACAAACACAAACAGCCTGATTCTAATTGGGATTACATCATTTGCAAGTGAGCACATTGAAACGACACTTTTCTAATCATTGAAATGTTTTCATTCCAACTTGGACACATAATATTCCCTGATCTACAAAATTTATGTGTTAAGTTTACTCAATTGTGCTTTGCTGTGACATGCACTATTGTTTTCTACATGATATAGCCTCTATTTCTACTACGCGTCAGTGCATTCTCTTTGTGATGGCACATTATATGTACATATAATTGCTTTTCTTTGGCATATTTTCTACTTTAATTCATAATTCTGTAACTGATAAACAAATAAAAGGCAATTTTCCACATGATTGACAAGCTTATGACTATTCTGTTAAAAGAACTGCTTGATTAGTAAGGATATAAGGCTGTAAATTGCCTACAATAGTGCCTTGTGAGACTGATCCAGGGCTAGATTTTGCAGTTACTGCTAAATATTTGATAATTCATGATGACCTGCAAGAGGCAGGTGACATAATTTTGCTCATGTGCATGCTTCTGCCAGGAGCTTCCCTCTAAAATTTCATTCTAGTTGGAAACCATAGGACTATACAACACTTAGCCAACTTCCTACTTTTTGGTTCAAAAATTAACCTGCACTTCTATAAATATGTATATACAACTTGAATTATATCATGTAGGCTGCACTGCCATCTTAACTATACACTTATGCTAGAAAGTTATGAAAAAGATGCCCGGGTCAGAAAGAAAAGTGCCTTTACTTTATTTTCCATTTCCTTATGGCACCAAATTTTGCCATTACATCTGCTCTAATGAGTAAATATTCTACAATCATCAGGGATGCTCTAGTGCCATAGTGATAGTGTCCCTACCTCAGGACCGGAGGGTCTGGGTTCAAGTCCCATCTGTTACAGAGGTGTGTCATAGCATGATTTAAAAAAAAAGCTTACCATTGCTGTTGTTTTAGACTGCTCTTAGTTTGTTGTATTGCTAAGGAATATCTACAGAATCCACTGAGGTAGTGTTAAAAGCATAAACTTTCATTCTAATTTACATACAAAATTATCAGTAACAACATTCAACAGGGACCTTCACTTGCATCAACAGTGTAAGATAGCAAGATAATGGTTATGTCATATGACACTGCATCACTTCCTGTGATGCAGAATGCTTTCTTATTTTCCGAAGGCATACCAATCCCTAACAGCACATACATATCCCTATCAGTTTCTAAACCCACACAGTATATTAAATTTTGTACCAAGACTCTGATGTAATTTCTTATTTTCAGAAATAACCGTGTTAATAATTTTACTAGTCTACCTAACTATATCCTCCATGGGTTCTCTTGAATTTGGTTAGGCAGGATGAGCATAGAACATGGAACATTACAGCACAGTAACGGGCACTTCAGCTCACGATGTTGTGCCGAATATTACTTCAAGTTAAACTAATCCCTTCTGCCTGCCCTTAATCCATTTCCCTCCATTCCTGGCATATTCATGTGCTTATTTAAAAGTCCCTGTCATGTCTGCTTCCACCAACACCCCTGGGAGCTTGTTCCAGACTCCTACCACTCTCTGTGTAAAAAAATTGCCCCTCACATCTCTTTGAACATTCCTCCTCTCACCCTAAATGCATACTCCTAGTATTAGAAATGCAAGCCCCCTAGTAATTGTTGCAGTTGATGGATCCCTAGTGTCTATGCCTTCTTTAAAAGGCAGCTCTGCACTGGCATTTGGACATGCCTTTCTCAGTCAAGGACATTTCTAGAAGATGTTGGATAAGGAGGAGGTGACACCACAATTCTCCAACAGGTATGTGGGACATGGGTGTGGAAAGGAGAGGAGTTCTCCAGGAGGACTGACAGTGAAAATACCATCAGTCCCTAGAAACCTGGTCCAAGGTTGCCACCCAGGTCAGTGCATCTCCATGGAATGAAAGAACAGCCAGTAGTGCTATAAGAAGGTCAATTACCTTTTCCATTGTGAGACAACATGTGCTCTCCCATTCCTCTCATATGTGTTCTCTCTCATCCACTCTATTTCTGCTACTGCACCCAACTCTCATCCAAGATCAAGCACTGCCACTCTCTATAGTGTTTCCAGTATTTTCCCTTGCCCACATGCACCCCACCTAATTTCCCACATCATGAATGTACCCTCTGTGCAATCTACTTAGTCGTTTTGCACACTTCATCGACTTTTGCCCGCCTAAATCAGAACTAACGATTATGCCACCCACTTTCATGTTATGTAAGTCTTTCCTGTGTCTCCTTACAGGAGAAGATAATCAGGTAGACAGAGTGCTGACTAATGGAGGGGGACTGGCTAGTAGGATCCTCATCCCTATGAGGAAAGAATCCTGGTCCTTGCTGGAAAAAAGTGGTACCAGGCCAATGGGGAATAGGCTTCACATGGTCCAGAAGGAGAGATCACATTGGAGTGAGATATAGCCTGACTGAGTATATATTTTGGAACTTCTGGAGCTGCCTAGGAACAGAACTAGTAAATTTTCTTTCACAAAGAACAAAGAACAAAGAAAATTACAGCACAGGAACAGGCCCTTCGGCCCTCCAAACCTGCGCCAATCCAGATCATCTATCTAAACCTGTCGCCTATTTTCCAAGGATCTGTATCCCTCTGCTCCCTGCCCATTCATGTATCTGTCTAGATACATCTTAAACGACACGATCGTTCCGGGCCTCTACCACCTCCACTGGCAATGCATTCCAGGTACCCACCACCCTCTGCGTGAAGAACTTTCCATGCATATCTCCCTTAAACATTGCCCTTCTCACCTTGAAATCATGACCCCTAGTAACTGAGTCCCCCACTCTGGGAAAAAGCTTCTTGCTATCCACCCTGTCTATACCTCTCATGATTTTGTAGAACTCAATCAGGTCCCCCCCACAGACCCCATCTTTCCAATATAAATAATCCTAATCTACTCAATCTCTCTTCATAGCTAGTGCCCTCCATACCAGGCAACATCCTGGTGAACATCCTCTGCACCCTCTCCAGAGCATCCAAATCCTTTTGGTAATGTGGCGACCAGAACTGTACGCAGTATTCCAAATGTGGTCAAACCGAAGACCTATACAACTGCAACATGACCTGCTAACTCTTGTACTCAATACCCCGTCCGATGAATGAAAGCATGCCGTATGCCTTCTTGACCACTCTATCGACATGCGTTGCCACCTTCAGTGTACAATGGACCTGAACACCCAGATCTCTCTGTGCATCAATTTTCCCCACGGCATTTCCATTCACCATATTGTTCGCTCTTGAATTGGATCTTCCAAAATTAATCACCTCGCATTTGCCTGGATTGAACTCTATATGCCATTTCTCCGTGCAACTCTCCAGTCTATCTATATTCTGCTGCATTCTCCGACAGTCCCCTTCACTATCTGCTACTCCATCAATCTTAGCGTCATCTGCAAACTTGCTAATCAGGCCATCTATACCTTCCGCCAGATCATTTATGTATATCACAAACAACAGTGGTCCCAACACAGATCCCTGTGGAACACCACTGGTCACAGTTCTCCATTTTGAGAAACTCCCTTCTACTACAACCCTCTGTATCCTGTTGCCCAGCCAGGTCTCTATCCATCTAGCTAGTACACTCTGTACCCCATGCGACTTCACTTTCTCCATCAGCCTACCATGGGGAACCTTATCAAACGCCTTACTGAAATCCATGTATATGACATCTACAGCCCTTCCCTCATCTATCAACTTTGTCACTTTCTCAAAGAATTCTATCAAGTTGGAATTTTATTCTCCATTTTAAAATTCGTTGAAAATTCAGAAGGTAGCTGACTTGGCTGACTGAAAGACAGTTATCAATCCATCACCTGACCCTGAATAGAGCCTGAATTGAAGCTTAACTTGTGTGAGTCATTTTAGCTCACTTCAACTCCACTTAAGAGGAGGTTTGTCAAAAGTGCATGATCAGCAACCTTTGCACGATCAGGAAGGAAAGATCATATACGAAATGACACACAACCCGAATAAGTATATTGTTCAGGGATTTTGGAACAGCATGGGAATTCAGTGTGGATGGGAAGAGGAGCTTTTTGCTTCCTTTTTTTGGTTCATAGCTTGTCATTTCAATGGACTAAACTTAAGCCCAGGATTGAGGTGCCCAACACAAAGCAAAGAGTGATCTCACAGGAAAATTATAAATCCATTGGTTGGTAATAACTGTTAATTTGACCATCTATAGATAAGTTTCACGGAGAAAGTAAATAGGGGCCATATTTCGGAACACAGACTAAAACTGGGTTCAGGTGAATGGAAAGTTATGGAAAAAAGTTAAAGGAGGAAGGGCTCAGAATAGGTTGCTGGAGTTTCCAGAAAAAGTAATAAGATAGAGAGTATGGAAAAGCTCAGGAATCTAACTTTAGGCACAGCAGATAAGGGGGTAACTATGATGAGGAGGGTGGTCAATACAGCACAGAGAGTGTTAAATTTAAATGTGCACAATATGTGAGACAAGCTAAGTGAGCTTGCAGTACAAACTGAAATTGCCAGGCACGATGTTGTAGGCATCACAGAAACATGATTGTAAGAGGATCAAGATTGAAAACTAAATATCCAAGGATAAGGATCCTATCAAGGCCATTAGAGTTGCCTCCGCAAGGCCATTAGACATATCAAGAGTCAATACTGGATCAAGTTAGAGTCCCAAACTAACTACACAGACACCCAACCTCCATGGCAAGGTCTACACAATATAACAGGCTACAAAATGAAGCAGGACAGAATATTGGACTTAATAAATCCCTCCCTGATGTGCTCAATGTGTTTTATGCTCAGTTCGAACAAAAGCTCAGTGCTACAATCTGAAGTTCCCAGCTACTTCAAGAAGACCACCACCATCCCAGTAGCAAAGAAAACACATACACTGTGCCGCAATAACTATCACCCAATGGCTCTGACCTCCATAAGCATGAAATGCTTTGAAAGGTTAATTATGGCTGATATCAACTCTAGCCTCATTGCCTGCCTCGATCCCTTACAATTCGCCCACCAGTTCAACAGGTCCACAGCAAACACCATCTCCCTAGCCCTATGCTCATCCCTGGAATATCTGGAAAATAAGAATACTTATGTCAGGCTTCTACTTATTGACTACAGCTTTACCTTCAACGCTATAATCCCAACCAATCTAATTTCCAAACTCTGAGACCTAGGTCTCTGCTGCGCCCTCTGCATCTGGATCCTTAACTTCCTCATTCACAAGCCACAATCAATGAAGATAGGCAACAGCACCTCCTCCACAATAATCCTCAACAATGGTGCTCTGCAAGGATGTGTACTCAGCCCAGTACTGTAGCCTTTGTATACACTGTGCACAAATTTCATCTGAACTCTGTCGATGAATTTGCTGATGACACCACTGTTGTAGGCTGGATATCAAACAATGATAAAACAGAATATAGGAAAGAGATAATGCACTTGGTGATGTGGTGTAAAGATAACAATCTTTCCTTCAACATCAGCAAAACTAAAGAGCTGATCATTGACTTCAGGAAGCAAGAAGAAGGACAAGCCCCTGTCTGCATCAATGGAGCTGAGGTGAAGATAGCCAAAAGCATCAGGTTCCTAGGAGTGACAATCACCAGCAAACTGTCATGAACCACCCATGTTGAAGCAAAGGTCAAGAAGGCACAACAATGCCTCTTCTTCCGCAAGAGTCTAAGGAAATTTGACATGTTCATAAAGAAATTCACCAACTCTTATGGATGCACCATAAAAAGGATGCTATCTGGATGCATCACAGATTGGTATGGCAACCGCTCTGCCCAGGACTGTAAGAAACTACAGAAAGTTGTGAACGCAGCCCAGACCATCATGGCAAGCCAAACCTCCAGCCATTGATCCATCTACACTTCTTGACTCCGCCGAAAGCCAACCAGCATCATCAAAGACCCCTCCCACTTCGATTATAATCTCTTTCAAACTCTTCCATCACATAAAAACTACAAAATGCTAAACACACCCATACCAACAGGTTCAAGAACAACTTCTTCCCTGCTGTTATTAGACTTCTGAACTGACCTCTCAAATTTAAAATCTAGTGTTGATATTGCTTTATGTGCACCTTCTTTGCAGCTGCAACTTTGTATTCCTTGCTCTGTTGAATCACCCTGTGACCTTTGTCTGTTATGACCTACCTGTATTGCATGCAAAACAAAACTTTTCATTGTACGTAGGTATATGTGACAATAATAAGTCAACTCAAAAGCACAGGCAGATGGGTGGTGGGTGAATAGGGGGTGAGGGTTGTGGGGAATAGCAAAATTTCCTTGTTAGTAAGGAATGAAATTAAAATCAATAGCAAGAAGCAATACAGGGTCAGAAGGCATAGAATCTGTATTGATAGAGTTGAGGAACCACATAGGAAAAAGATCCTGATGGGAATATGTACAGGTCTCTGAGCAGTAGTCAGGATCTGGAGTAAACATTAAATCAGGAGATGGAAAACGTATGTAAAAAAGGCACTATTACAATAATCATTGGAGAATTTAAGATGCAGGTGGACTGAGAAAATCAGATTGTTTGCAGAATTTAAGAAAAAAAAATTGTGGAATGTCTATGAGATGGTTTTTAGGAGGCACTTGTGATAGTCCAAGAGATTTATTTGAAATCACGACCTTTCGGGGTGCTGTAGCTGACACTTCACCTGATGAAGGAGCAGCACCCCAAAATCTTGTGATTTCAAATAAACGTGTTGGGCTATAACCTGGTGTCCTGTGACTTCTGACAGTGATAATATCATTAGGCTATTGTGTCACCTGATTGAGAGTGTTTCTGCTATGTCTGCTAAGTTTGCAGATAACACATAGATAGGTGGAGTCACAGGTAGTGTTGAGAAAGCATGGAGACTGCACAAGGACATGGATTGCACAGCAGTCTGCACAAAGAAGTGGCGGATGAAATACAATGTCGTAAAGTGTGAGGTAAGAAGAACAGGGGCATAGACCATTTCTGAATGGGGAGAAGCTTTGGAATCTGAAGTTCAAAGGAACTTAGGTGTCCTGGTTCTAGATTCTCTTAAGGTCATCTTGCAGGTTAAGTTGGCAGTTAGAAAGGCAAAGCAATGTTAGCATTAATTTTGGGAGGGCTAGAGCACAAGGGCAGGAATATACTGACCAAATATGGAATACTGGGAGCAATTTGAGCCCCATATCTACAGAAGGATGTGCTGCCTTTGGAAAGAGTCCAAAGGAGGTTTACAAGAATGATTCTAAGGATAAAGGGCTGGTCATATGAGGAGCGGTTGAGGACTCTGGGACTGTACTCATTGGCTTTTAGAAGGTTGGAAGGAGGTAATCAGATTAAAACTTATAGAATAAAGAGACCTGAATAGAATGGATGTGGAGAATATGTTTCCACTAATAGGAGAGACAAGGATTGAAGGTACTGCCTCAGAGTGAAGGGATGTCCCTTTAGAACTCAGATAAGGAGGAATTTCTTCAGCCAGAGTGGAAAATCTGTGGAACTCATTGCCACAGAAGGCTGTGAAGGTTAAGTCATTGAGTCCACTTAAGACAGAGATAGACTGGTTCTTGATTAGCAAGGGGATCAAAGGTTATGGGGAGAAGGCAGGAGAATGAGTTCGAGAAATATATCAGCCATGATCAAATGGCGAAGCAAATTCGGTGAGCCAAATGGCCCAATTCTACTCCTACATCATAGAAATCATAGAATCTCTACAGTGTGGAAACAGGCCCTTTGGCCCAACAAGTCCACACCGAACCTCAGAGCATTCCACCCAGACTCCCCTGTAACCCACCTAATCTACACACTCCTGAACATTATGGGCAATTTAGCACAGCCAATCCACCTAGCCTGCACATCTTTGGACTGTGGGAGGAAACCGGGGCACTCGGAAGAAACCCACCCAGACACAGAGAGCATGTGCAAACTCCACACAGACAGCCACCCAAGGGTGGAATCGAACCCTGGTGCTGTGAGGCAGCAGTGCTAACTACTGAACCACCGTGCCGCTGACAAATGAGAAATGTTTAAAACAAACAAAATCAGAACTAAGTAAGTAAAATAGAGATGCAAGACCAGGCAATATGTTGTAAATGCATGATGTGGGAGCTGGTGGATACCACTGCAATTCATAGTGACCACATCTGTATCATGTACTAGTTGCTTGAGGAACTCTGGCCAGAGTTGATGAGCTGGAATCTGAGCTTTGAACATTTCAATACATCACGTAGGGGAGAGTTACCTGGATACTGTGTTTCAAGAGGCAGTCACACCCCTGAGATTAACTACCTCGAATTTGGTCAGTGATCAGAGAGGGGAGCGTGTGACTACAAGTGAGGCAGGTAGAGGGATGCAGGAGGTAGTGCTGAAGGAGCTCAGCCTTGAGCTTGTCTAACAAATTTGCTCCCTGTGTGGATGAGAGCGTGGGCTGTAGTACCATTGTACAGTAAGACATTTAAGAAGGGGAAGAAAAGAGAAATGCAGATGTGATTGGGGATAGTATAGTCAAGGGAATAGAGATTGTTCTTTGTGGCCATGATCAAGAGTCCTGAAGGCTGTGTTGCCTGCCTCATTTCCGGGTTCAGGATATCTCATCTGGTCTGCAGAGGAACTTGGAGCAGGAGGGGTAAGATCCTGTTGTCATGGACCACGTAGGTACCTCGATTTTGGTAGAAAGAGGAAAGAGATTCTGTTGACAGAATATGAGCAGCTAGGGGCTAAGAAGAACCGTACAGGTCATAATCTCCAGATTACTACCTGACTGGTGAGTAACTGGCACAGGAACAAGAAGATTAAAGAGGTAAATGCGTGGCTCAGAGATTAGTGTGGGAGAAATGGGTTTGATCTCATAGCCATTATGGAAACAAAGGTGCAAGGAGATCAAAACTGGTAATTTAACATTCAGGGCTACTGATCTTTCAAAGAGACAGAAGGGATGGAAAAGGTGGTGGGATAGTACTTTTAATAGGAAATGAAATGTTGACAGTTGTGAGAGATGATCCAGGCTCAGATAACATAGAGTCCATTTGGGAGGAGGTAAAAACCGGCAGACAAAAGAAAACATTGGGAAAAGTAGTGCACAGGCCACCATATTGTAGTCATTCCGTGGAAAAGGCTATAAATCCACAAATAATAGGAACATGTAAAAATAATTGAGCAATTATTATGGATGACTTTGACATTCACGTTGATTGGGTTAATCAAAATGGTAAGGGTAGCTACAACAACAAATTCACAGAGTGCATTTAGAATAGTTTCCAGAGCAAAATATCATGGAGCCAAACTGAGAGCAGACGATTTTTGATCTGGTAATGGGTCATGAGGCAGGCTTATTAAATGGCCTTACAGCAAAAGATCCCCGAGGAAATAGTGATCATAACATGATAGAATGTTGACTGAATTGGTAACTGTGTTTCCATCTTCCTTTCACAAGCAAACTTGGAGAAATCAGGGTAACTCAGGAAAGAACTGTTAAACTTAAAGCCCAACTATAAAACACACCTGTTGATCAATTACCAGACTCTTTTAACAAGGCTGTACACATGGAGTTTAACATGTTCACATTAAACATGGAAATCACCAGGTGGGAACTGTCTTCCCATGCATTCAAGACTTTGTCAATTTCAACCCCAACGGATCCACTACCTGCACCCAAAAGCATATACTTGCCCAGGTTTAAACTGTCTCAATTCACCGAAGCAAACCAATTATAAATGACTGACTGGGCTTCAGCTTGGATATCATCTTCAATTATGGATAATGTACTTTATAAACAATTTCAAGGCCCTAGAAGAGAGACCTCAGTTAAATGCAGAGATTGGAGAAGTTGCAACAGCTCTCCTAAGTGCAGAAAATTTTAAAGGCATTAATTTAAAAATATATTCAAAATTTTAAGATTATTCAATAACTTATGGAGAAACTGCTTCAATGAATAGAATGATCCATAAGAGGACATAGATTTCAGGTAATTTTCAAAGGAACAAGGAGGGAGATGGCAAATATTTTTAGACAGAAGGTTATGATGGAAGTCACTTCACTGCTGGAAAGGAAATAGCAATTTATCTTATTTCTTGTTTGTAGGACATTTTGTTGATAAATTATCAGCTGTTTTACCTGTAAAGACTTGTAAAAGAATTCAGTAAGTGTGCAATCCCCATGTGTGGTTCAAGAGATTGACTTTCCCAGTCTTTAATTGGGATCAACAGCTTGAAATTGATTGATAGTCATACCACTCCATAAATGCTGGCAACCTCGGTCGCTTCTGTCTGAAATTTCAATTAGGTCGGAAACCATAGGACCAAACAATGCTAACTCCACTGCTTTCTTGTGGATTCAAATCTTAATCTGTACTTCTTTAAATATGCAGATTTCTTTTTCTATTCATTTTGTGGGATGTGGGTGTCACTGGCTGGTCAGCATTTCTTGCCCATCCCTAGTTGCCCTTGAGAAGGTGGTGGTGAGCTGCCTTCTTGAACCGCTGCATTCCTCCTGCTGTGGGTTGACCCACAATGCTATTAGGGAGGGAATTCCTGGATTTTGACCCAGCAACAGTGAAGGAACGGTGATATATTTCCAAGTCAGGATGGTGAGTGACTTTGAAGGGAACTTGGAGGTGATGATATCCCTATATATCTGCTGCCCTTGTCCTTCTCAATGGAAGTGGTCATGGGTTTAAAAGGTGCTGTCTGAGGATCTTTGGTGAATTTCTGCAACGCATCTTGTAGATAGTACACACTGCTGCTACTGAGTGTTGGTGGTGGAGGGAGTGAATGCTTGTGGGTGTACTGCCAATCAAGTAGGCTGCTTTGTCCTGGATGGTGCCAAGCTTCTTGAGTGTTGTTGGGGCTGCACTCATCCAGGCAAGTGGGGTGTATTCCACCACACTCCTGACTTGCGCCTTGTAGATGGTGGATAGGCTTTGAGGGGTCAGGAGATGACTTAATCACCGCAGTATTCCCAGCTTCTGGCCTGCTCTTATAGCCACTGTATTAGTGTAGTGAGTCCAGTGGAGTTTCTAGTCAATGATAACCCCCAGGATTTTGATAGTGGGAGATTCAGTGATGGTAACACCATTGAATGTCAAGGGGCGGTGATTAGATTGTCTCTTATTGGTGATGGTCATAGCATGGCATTTGTATGGTGTGAATGTCACTTGCCACTTGTCAGCCCAAGCCTGGATATTGTTCAGATCTTGTTGCATGTGAACATGGACTGCTTCAGTATCTGAGGAGCCACGAATGGTGTTGAACATTGCGCAATCATTGGCGAACATCCCCACTTCTGACCTTATGATGGAGGGAAGGTCATTGATGAAGCGACTGAAGATGGTTGGGCCGAGGACACTACCCTGAGGAATTCCTGCAGAGATGTCCTTGAGCCGAGATGATTGACCTCCCACAACCAAGACCATCTTCCTATGTGTCAGGCATAACTCCAACTACCAGAGTGTTTGCCCCCGATACCCATCGATTCCAGTTTTGCTAGGGCTCCTTGATGTTATAGTCGGTCAAATACAGCCTTGATATCAAGAGCTGTCATTCTCACCTCACCTCTGGAATTTAGCTCTTCGGTCCATGTGTGAACCAAGGCTGTAATGAGATCGGGAGCTGAGTGGCCCTGGCAGAACTGAAACTGGGTGTCGTTGAGCAGGTTATTGCTGAGCAGGTGCTGCTTGATAGCACTGTTGATGACACCTTCCTTCCCTTTACTGATGATCGAGAGGAGACTGATTGGGCGATAATTGGCCAGGTTGGATTTGTCCTGCTTTTTATATACAGGATATACTTGGGCAATTTTCCAAATTGTTGGGTAGATACCAGTGTTGTAATTGTACTGGAACAGCTTGGCTAAGGGAGTGGCAAGTTCTGGAACACAAGTCTTCAGTACTATTGCCAGAATGTTGTCAGGACCTGTAGCCTTTGCAGTATCCAGTGTCTCCAATCGTTTCTTGATATCGCGTGGAGTGAATTGAATTGGCTGAAGACTGGTAAGTGTAATGCTGGGGGCCACTGGTGGAGGCCGAGATGGATCGTTCTGGCTGAAGATTGCTGCGAATGCTTCAGCACTATCTTTTGCACTGATATGTTGGGCTCTTCCATCATTGAGGATGGGGATATTTGTGGAGCCCCCTCCTCCAGTAAGTTGTTTAATTGTCCACCACTATTCATGACTGGATGTGGCAGGACTGCAGAGCTTAGATCTGATCCATTGGTTGTGGGATCTCTTAGATCTGTCTATCACTTGCTGCTTTTGCTGTTTAGCGTGCACGTAGTCCTGTTTGGTGGCTTCATCAGGTTGCTACATCATCTTCAAGTATGCCTGGTGCTGCTCCTGGCATGCCCTCCTGCACTTTTCATTGAACCAGGGTTGATCCCCTGGCTTGATGGTAATGGTTGAGTGGGGGATATGCCGGGCCATGTGGTTACAGGTTGTGCTGGAGTACAATTCTGCTGCTGTTGATGGACCACAGCACCTCATGGATGCTCAGTCTTGAGTTGCTAGATCTGTGCAAAGTCAGTCCCATTTAGCATGGCGATAGTGCCACACAACACGGTGGAGGTTGTTCTCAATGTGAAGGCGGGACTTTGTCTCCACAAGGACTGTGCAATGGAGACTCTTACTGATACTGTCACGGACAGATGAAACTGCAGCTGGCAGATTGGTAAGGATGAGGTCAAGTATGTCTCTCCCTCTTGTTGGTTCCCTCAACACCTACCGCAGATCCAGTCTAGCAGCTGCGTTCTTTAGGACCCAACCAGCTCAATCAGTAGTACTGCTACCGAGCCACTCTTGGTGGTGGACTTTGAAATTCCCCACCCAGAGTATATTTGTGACTTGAGTTATATTAACTTGAGGATCTTGTGGTAATGCAGTGGTAATCATAGAATCCCTACGGTATGGAAACAGGCCATTCAGCCCAACATGATCACACCGCCCCTCCGAAGAGCATCCCAATCAGACCCATTCCCCTACCCCTGCATTTCCCATGTCTACCCCACCCAACCTAAACATCCCTGGGCACTATGGGCAATTTAGCATAGCCAATCCACCTACTCTGCAAGTCAGGTGCCTGGCACTGTGAGGCAGCAGTGCTAACTACCGAGCCACCATGCAACCCCGATTGTAATGTCCCTCCTATAAATTAGAAGGCACAAGTTCAAGTACCACTTCGCCAGATGCATGTCTGAACATGTTGATTAAAAATAATATAAATGCTGGCAGGAACCAGCCAGCACTTTTTGAAGAGCATTGATCATGAAGTGTCTAAAGCACTGCCTGCTTCAAAAGATAGATACCACTCTATTAGAGAAATCAGGATCAATAATACTTCAATTGCCATTTTTAATCAGAACTCATCAAAGTCTGTGCTGCACAACAATTGTCCAGGTGATGGAACCAGAGAAGCTTGCAAAAGGAATGGCAATTGTCAAATTAATTTTAGAAACTCCTGTTCTTCTAGGACCAATAAAAATAATATGAACTGTTACCCAATTGGGATTTGTATCCTCTACAATCTTGACAATTTCCTTCTGCAAAGTGCTTTCCTGGGAACCACCCCGATCATGAGACTTCAATCCAATAGACTGCATCAGAATGCAATTCAGCTACCAAATTTAAATGAGTTCAGCATCTCAAAAACATAAGAAGACTACTCCAATTGAGTGGTTGGAAAGCCAGCATGATCCAAAAGTCAAAATTGGCCCCTAAATTTTTATTTAAATATAAGCAATTTATTTGATATGATCTAATTGATGCATGTCCCTTTGTGATTTCATGTGCAGTTAAGATATTTTCTTAACTTACATATCCAACTTGATATCAAAATTTAAAAATTCCTAGGAGAGGCTTGAGATTATCTTGCATTTCAGTTCTATGCCAGAGGCTCACATAAAAGCCAAATTTCCAGACATACCTAGAATGCACAGACCAATAATTGATGATTATATTGAAAAACTTAGTACTGTCAGAATGCTTCTTCTTCAAAATAGAAGAGACCTTTTCTGTCTGAAATAGGTGTTTGAGATCCTATGGTACTATTTGAAGAAAAGCAGTTTTTTCTTGATATTCTAGCCAATATTATTTCCTTTACCAATGCCACTAAAAGGCCTTATTAACATTTCTGGGATTTGACTATGTGAGAAGCAGAAGTCAAGTTTGCCTTCAAATATTGACTGAGCTCAAATCTATGTGAAAAGTTTTGAAATATTTCTGCAGCAACGATAAGGATATCAAACGTAAACTTACCATTCTTAACTTGACTATCAGTTGCCATTGCAAAGCCACATCAAAAGTTTCTAAAAAATAAAGGCATACTTTACTGTAACTAAATCCTCATTCCCATCTCCCTGCCAACCTCCATCTGCTTCGCCCCACCACACCCTAGTTATCCAGTCCATCATGCCGGTGTATCTTCAAAGACCCTAATGGGTTAGTTAAGCATGACCTCCCTTTCCTGAATTTACACTGAAATTCCTTTGACAAGATATGCTTTCCAAATGTTCATTTATCACATTTCTCAAGGTTATTCATATGACTTCCATTGGACAAATATTAAACTTATTGGTCCTTAGTTTCTAGGATAGATATTTGACTCCTAGATTTAATTAGGTTGCTTTCAAAACTTTGCAATCTACAAAACTCTCCTAAATTAATCGTACATACAAAAATGTTCATTGTATTTATCATTTGCTCAATTAAACCTATTTGCTTTATTACATGTGATCATTCTGTTAACAACTATATCTTGTATCATTGCATATTCTATTTTTTATAAATGGCTTGTTGTTGTTTCAATGTTTGGCAAATAATTCATCAATAATTCTCTATTCAGATAACTGACTTTTGTCCAGTTGGGAAAAGAGAATGATAATTGGCCTCAGAACAACCAAGTTTGTGAACGGTGTGTCAGCCAAGGTTCCTTCTTGCAACTTGCTGAATTTTTTTAAATTCTATTACTCTAAATATTACTAGACGACAAGGATTCCTTGTGAGATCTTGCCTAAAATGTGATGCACCCTTGATGGATAAACCGGGGAAACTTTGGCATTAAATCCTTTTGTTTTCTTGCTGCTCTGACTGGGATTTTTTTCACTTTACTTAAGACAGGTTTGTTGCAGAAAAACAGTTTACCTGAAGGCCTTATGTGCAGGGTTCACAAGTTATGTTGTGGAATTGACAAGGACAGTCACAAAATATAGGTAATAGGTATCATCTAGCAGTACGCAATTACAGTGATTATGCACTCAACCTCTGGGTTGCACACGCACAGGATACATGATGACCAAGCTTTCGGATGTTGCAGCTTCTCCATGCCCACTTTGTTGCCCTGGAAACATTCTATTGCTGTGCACAGGCATCTCAGCTTCTCCTTGGACAAACTCACTCCTAACTGTTGCTGATGCACAGCAGCACCAACCTTGGCAGCTAGACCTGCTTGCTGCTACCATAGCGAATAGACATAACCTCAGTGACAGTGAGAATCACTGACTACTTTTGTACAACCTCTAGCAGTTGTTGCATGTCATCATGCAGAATGGGACAATGGATTTCGGGACAGAAATAGACTACTCGAACAACAGATTGAAAGCAGGCTGTAAGGTTTACCAGATGACATGAAGGTGATGTATTTAGCACTGTCACATTCAGTTGCCAAGATGCTACTTTGCTTGGGAATGGCCCTACAGTTGTTGCTGATAGTAGTCTTCCAGCATAGGTGGTCATAAGTTAGGAGAACCTCAGCCTTTTCCCAGAAACCCTGCCTCATGAAGATCCCCTCTTCCTTTTGAGCAGATACAATATTCCCAGCCCTGCCTGCACCCACTTCCAGTATCCTCAGCTGAAGAGCCCTCTTCTTGGTGCACAATTGGATGGGCAGAGCCAGACATCTCACAGGTCACAACAGTGGATCCTGCTGCACAGCCATCATCTACCTTGTGGAATTCTCTGGCTCAGTGGTTAGCACTGCTGCCTCACAGTGCCAGGGATCCAGGTTCGATTCCACCCTCGGGCGACTGTCTGTGTGGAGTTTGCACATTCTCCCAGTGTCTGCATGGGTTTCCTCTGGGTGATCTGGTTTCCTCACACAATCCAAAGTTGAGCAGGGAAGGTGGATTGGCTATGCTAAATTGCCCATAGTGCCCAGGGATGTTTAGGTTAGGTGGGTTAGACATGGGAAATGCAGGGGTAGGGGAATGGGTCTGATTGGGATGCTCTTCGGAGGGGCGGTGTGGACATGTTGGGCTGAATGGCCTGTTTCCACACTGTAGGGATTCTATGATTCTATAAAAATAACCATGCAGAGCTTCCTGACGTTCACTACCAGCTGTCAAATGGTGATGACAGCCAAAGTGATCATGCATCAAGTGGCCGCTGAGCTCAACTGACCACATCCATGGAGAATGTGGCATGCACAGCTCTCACAAATCCACCATTGCCAGAGTGAGAGCTCACTAATGGTATGTTCCTGCTTTGGGCCCAATTTCTTCAGCATTTCCTCATGATCCTTCCTCTGAAGCATCCAGGAAGCACCTCTGCTTCTCTATGATGTCTAAATCTCTGCTGCTCAGAGCAGTAATGTGGATAAAGAACTTGTCAGGGCTCACAGATGACTTGGAAGCAGCAAAGATGAGACAGACAGTGAGGACGAGAAAGCATTAATGGACCCCTTGTTTGGGTGCCTAGGTGTCTCTATGATTCTCTTTGCCCACCCTTTGCCTATTCAGACCCCTATCTACATCCACAGAACTAAGGTGGAGAGGGTCGAGAGCATCAATTTTCTAGGAGTGACGATAACCAACTCTCTGCCCTGGACCTTCCATGTAGATGCAATGGTCAAGAAGGCACAAAAGTGCCTCTTCTTCCTCAGACGGCTTAGGAAATTGACACAGCAGGTCAAGCAGCATCATAGGAGCAGGAAAACTTGACGTTTCGGGCCTAAACCCTTCATCAGAAATGGGGGAGGGGAAGAGGGTTCTGAAATAAATAGGGAGAGAGGGGGAGGCGGATAGAGGAGAGGATAGGTGGAGAGGAGGCAGACAAGTCTTCAGGA
>JAHRHZ010000030.1:2439616-2474634 GCA_024137785.1 Ginglymostoma cirratum | reverse complement strand
TCCTGAAGACTTGTCTGCCTCCTCTCCACCTATCCTCTCCTCTATCCATCCTCTACCCACCTCCCCCTCTCTCCCTATTTATTTCAGAACCCTCTTCCCCTCCCCCATTTCTGATGAAGGGTTTAGGCCCGAAACGTCAAGTTTTCCTGCTCCTATGATGCTGCTTGACCTGCTGTGTTCATCAAACCCGGGTCCCTGGTTCTGTGAGGCAGCAGTGCTAACCACTATGCCACCATGCTACCTTGTGAGTTCAGTTGTGATTATCAGCACTCCTTCAAGGTACTGCTCCCCACCACTGCTTCATTTGAACATACTGAGTTTCACTGATATGTTGCCTTGTTTTAATGTGCAGGTAGATCTTCACATTAATTGCTCTCAGGATTGTTGCTTGTGCAAGGTTTAAATATAAAACATCTGGTACCAGCTCAATTTCTCGTCCATTTAGTACCAACAAATTGATGCAAATATCTTGGCCAGCTTGAAAGGTAGGCCATTATATTAATCTCTAACAGTGCATCCAAAAGTCTAAGTTTGCGTCCTAGCAAAGGCTTTAAAAAGGATCTCTAACTCTCTCTACGCGTAGATGGATCTAGCCATGTTGCAAGTAATGCAATGTATGTTCATGATACACTGAAAGCGCAGCAACCTGAGGTTATGCCATGGAGTAAAGTAACGCAAGGACAAATCTAGTGACAACTATTGGCTTCTTGCGAGTTTTTCTGAAGTGAGTTTAAACCGCTGTTGTAATTAATGTCTCAGTGCAGCTCCTTACTATGAAAAGGAAATACTCTTGCATAGTCACTAACAAAGTATATCAATAAAAATTGAACACATCTGTAGCATTGCATCGTATGGATTAAATTAACCAAGCATTCCTCTGTCAGAAAACACCCTGACACCTTAAGGATCCCTACCATGGCCCAATGGTACAAACAAGTTTGCCTGATCATTACTGAATCAGATTTATCTGTGTACACTAGAACAAGTCACATGTCAAAACAATCTCAGTGCGGCAGATGGCTGATTGGGACATGACAGGGCAGGAGGCTTTGAGGTGAGTGCGATTACATTTCACAGGACATTAAAACATATGAGGTAAATTAGAGGGATCATATTGGGTGGATGTCAAAGGCCATAATAAGGGAAGGAAATGCAGGAATTAGATGGCTTGTGAACTGTTTGGACTGACCTTCACCCAACTCCCCATGCCACCAGAGCATAGAAACATAGAAAATATAAGCAGGAGTAGGCTATTTGGCCCTTCGAGCTTGTTCCAACATTCAGTATGATCATGATTGATCATCCATCTCAGTAGCCTGTTACAACACTTTTCCCCTACCTTTTGATCCCTCCTTAAGAACTAAGACCAGTTTACTGTTTACTTTACCTAAGAACAGTCCAAAGATCTACAGGTTAGGTGGATTGGCTATGCTAAATTGCACATAGTGTCCAGGGGTATGTAGGTTAGGTGGGTTAGACATGGGAAATGCTGGGTTACAGGGGAGGGAAATGGGTCTGGGTGGGATGCGCTTTGGAGGGGCGGTGTGGATGTGTTGGGCCGAATGGCCTGTTTGCACACTGTAGGGATTCTGTAATGATTCTGTGATGACCTAAATCTAACTCCTTCTTGGAGTTAGACTGGCCAGACTTACATTGTTTTCATTATGCATTTTTCCACAAGCATTTGTAATTGCTTCTTGGTTGATTTCTGAACACGTTGTTCAGGGCCACCTTTTCAGTTCACTCAGAGGTAGTCAGTGATACTGATGACTCAGTTTCTAGTCTGAATTTCCAATAGTTTCAATTTTTCAATCTCTCGCTTGCCTGAGATGTGGTGACCCTCAGGTGAAGCCATCACCAGTCATCTCTCTCTCTCTTCTTTTCTCTCTCTCTCTCCTGAGACAGCAGCCCTATGATCTGGTAGGACTATAGTTACTTTACCTTTACCAAGTCAGTACACAATCCCTATCCTATACACTTCAATTTTGCATGCTAATCTTTCGTGTGGGACCTTCTGAAAGTCCACTGGCCTCCTTTATAAACTCAACTATTTGCCTCCTCAAAGAATTCCAGTAGATTTGTCAAGCATGACTTCCTTTTCATAAATCTATGCCAATCCAGTCACTGTTCTCTGAATGGTCTGCTATTAAATATTTTATAATGGACTATAGCATTTTTCCCATGACCAATGTCCAGCTAACCGGTCTATAATTCCATGTTTTCTCTCTACCTCTTTTTTTTAAGTAGTGGGGTTACAATAATTATTCTGCAATCCATAGAGTCTTAAAATCTTGAAAGATGATCACCAATGCTTCCATTTCTTTAGGGCCACCCACCTCAGACCCCTTCCTTAAGTATTTTATAATGTAAATTTATGGGCCATGATGATTTATTGGCTTTTAATCTTATCAATTCTCCCAATGCCATTTCCCTACTAATTTAGATTTCCTTCAGTACCTCCCTCTCACTAGACCCTGTTTTTCCAAATATTTCCCAATCCAACTAGAGGGTGCTGAGTCGTTGCTCATTTGCGTTCTGGGAGTGGACTTCGCAGTCAGTGTGGGCATGACCGGTATCACGGAAGAACCTGTGTTAAGGAACGGTTAGCCCCAAACGTTACATGACTATAGTGTTTCCATTTCTCCTTTCTCCTCTAACCAAAAAAATAGGGAGAGGCAATGTTCAGAACATCGTGAGTGGAAGGTCAGCAGCAAGAGTTCCAGTGGGTAAAGGAGTGTGCGCCTAAACCGTTTCTGGCTTGTTGGTGAAAAACAGGCGAGTTTTGTGAAATTGTTATCAGAGCAGAGCCCATCAGAAGCTTCAACTTAGTATTAAAAGTATGTAACATTGTAAGGATTAATTAACTTAAAATGGTGAGACAAGGCAGGGGAGCTCTAAATCGCAGTTTGTTCCTCTTGCTCAATGTGGGAAGCTGGGCACATTTCCAGCACTTGGGGTTTGCACATGTGCATGAAGTATCTCCAGCCGCAGCTCCTGGAAGCTCAGATTTTGGAGTTGGAGTGGTGTCTGGGGACACTGTGGAGCACTCGTGAGGCGGAGAGTGCTGTGGATATCACGTAAACAGACGGGGTCACACCGCAGACTCAGACTCCACAGGCAGGAAGGAAATAGGTGACCATCAGGCAAGGTTTGGAGGGAGCAGAATTCTTAAATGCATCCAGAGCAGAGGAGATTGAGAGAGGGCATGACTGATATGCACAAAATCATGAAGAACATAGACAGGAAGAAACTTTTCACCTTGAGGGAGGGATCAATGATGCGGGACACAGATATAAAGTAAGGGGCAGAAGGTTTAGAGGAGATGTGAAGAGATGTGAAGAGATGTGAGGAACACTCTTTCACACAGAGGGTGGTGGAATCTGGAACTCGTTGCTTGTAATGGTGAGAAAGGCAGTCAGTCATCTTAGCTCTAGGATATCTCTGCAGATGTTCTTCAGTGTAGTGTCCGAGGCCCAACCATCTTCAGCTGCTTCATCATAAGGTCACAAGAGGGGATGTTCATCAATGATTGCACAATGTTCATCACCATTCGTTACTCCTCAGATACTGAAGCATGCCATGTTCAAATACAACAATACTTGAACAATATCCAGGCTTAGACTGACAAGTTGGCCACACAAATGCCATGCAATGACCATGTCCAATAAGAGACAATCTAACCACTGACCTGGCCCTTGACTCCAAATGAAGTAGAAGAAGGCTCAGGTAACTGCAATGGTACAGAGTTGGGGAATGGGCCAGACCTGTGCCACGTATAACAACAGACTGAGTGCCTCACACCTGATGACCAGGTTTTTACCCTTAATGGAAATGGAGCAGTGCTCCTAAAAGTCCAGTTTCTGCCTTGACCTGGGCGATGTGCTCCTCCCAAGATTTTGTGCACATCCCAGTCTTTCGAAACCATCTTCACAAAACCTTCAGGTAATTTGTCCTGACAGTGAAAGGGTTAAAGAATCAGTCGGCCCAGTTCCCAAAAAACATGGCCTCGCTTTTGCCTCAAATTAGCTTGGCTCCTAACAGCAGTTCAAACTTGTCGCAGATGTTCATGAGTCTACACATTAATTGCAGATCCAATCAGAAAATTGTGAATCATCCACATACAGGGAGGCTTTGACCTGCAGGCCTCCACTGCCTGCAATAGCTACCCCTCTCAAGCTTGTATCCTTCCTGGTGGACTCAGAAGAAGTCTCTATACAACACATAAACAAGACAGGGAGAGTGAACAGCCTAGCCTGACTCCAGATTTGATTGGGAAGCTTTCTGATTCCCGTGCATTGATTGAAACACCACTAGCAATGTTGATGTAGAGCAGTCGGATCCAATTGCAGATTCCCACCCCAAAGCCCATTTTGGAGAGCACATCCCATATGTAGCTGTGCAATATCCTGTCAAAGGCCTTCTCCTAGTCCAGGCTGGTGAGGCAGGAATCCAGTCCCAGTCCTGCATATAGGCAATCATATCCTTGAGCGGCATGGGGCTCTCAGAGATCATCCTGCCTGGTACTGCAGAGGTTTGGTTGGGGTCAATCATTGATCCCAGAGCAGACTCAACCAGGTCGGGATGACTTATCTGTTTAGACTTTTCTTTTACTTCAAAAAAATACTTCTTCATAAAACATCTTTATATACATACACAGTCCCTAAACCAGTTTGGTTCTGTACAGTAGCATATGAAGAAACAAACAAACATTGGAGTTTGACTCTATCCAGCGAACAACGCAAAGGCATTTCCTACTTGAGGCAATGGGAGGGTCCAATAACTGATTGGCCCTCATTTAACATTGGTAGAAAGACTCTAGATGGTGGTCTTTCCCCACTGTGCCTTGGTGGCAGCTGCCCCAAGCTTTAGGGCGTCCCTCAGCATATAGGCAAAGCTTCCACTGCACCACCCAGATATTGAGTTGCTACTGCTTGTGCTGAATTGGCCATCACATTCTCTATCTTGACTAGACTCACAAGTGTGCTGATGGAGGTTCCATGCTGCAAAGATGAGTTCAAAGTCTGTTACAATGTTGGTGCTAGATTCCTTCATGCTCTTGCACAGGCTTTCTGACAGACTTCCAATGCATCAAGTATTTCATTGTGTATACACACCAGCAGGCTTCTGAAACCTGCCTCAACTATATGATCTGTAATTTCTGTAGCAAAATCCTTTTGGACATCTGACTAACTGGCACCTGTACCATCCCTGTCTCAAACCTGGCCTCAGGCAACTCATGCCCAGTGCCTCACCAAAGGCATATCCTACACCTATACTACTCACCAAATTCTACATTGTATCTGAGCTGGGCTCAATTAATGTTTAATTTAGAGATAGTGTTCCCTCCTTATCACCGTTTCTTTGCACTTTTACTTGTTTTTTCCACTACTACATTGTCAGGTGCCCTTTCTTTGGTATCTGAAAGGAAAATAGTTAAAGTGTATGGTTGTAATGAGGGGAGCAGGGGAAAGCAAGAAGTACACATTTATCCCATCTATAGCTTATAAATTAAAAGTGATTGTGTGATGAAAGAGTGTATAAGGAGGACAATTCAGTTTGGTTCAGCTGTTCCACCAGCCAAGGTCTCAGCAATGGTTGTTCTACTGCTGGTGAGCACTGTCTGCTCCTTTACATAAGCATATACAGACATGTCTGTTCCCTACTGATCAGGTATTCCTTCTTTCAGTTATGTGGAATTTTGTCTTCAAGGGAATGGGAAACATGTCAATAAACGTGGTGCGACGTGTTTATGTGATGTAGTTCTTATGGTTGAATAGCTGAAAGTGTGTCTGAGATGTGGGTGTGAGACAAAGTAGTGTTAAATTTGTATGGGTGAGATGAAGCTATGAGTTGTAATCAATAACCATGATTGGTAGAGATTGTTGGAAGTTTGGTGTATTGAGAATAATTGAGGCTAGTGGAATAGTTGGTGGCATTTGAAGATCTATTTAATAACTCTGGTCACTCTTTTTGAGGTCATTGAACATCTCGTGACACTGCAACCATGGCCACAGGTCTTGACTTCGGAGGCTATCTTGTACAGATAACTTTGTAAACTTTGTCTGGAAGATCTCCTCTACCCCATAGATCACATCTCTTCACATCCTCAAAATATCCAGTTCAACATCAGAAAACCCTAGAATACACACAGTTGCAGTTCAATTCATTCTTCTTTCTGCTTAGGCTCCCTTTCACAATCAGTTCCAGCCCCTGCAACGGCTAACAGCCACCTCTCCTTTAAAAGGTTACTCTGGCTTTAGTAGCTAACTGATTGATTGATTTACTTATTGTCATGTGTACTGAAATACAGTGAAAAGCTTTGTTTACAAGCAGTACAGGCAGATCATAGTAAGCAAACGATGTACAAATCAAAAAGGCTTAGACAGAGGCTTTCAGGTTACATTGCATAGGGCGTGCACTAGGCCAGGTCAATGTTAACAATATCAGTATCATTTGGGTCTAGAGAGTCCATCCATCCATCTGATAATGGCTGGGAAGAAGAGAACTTGCTTGTGCATGTGTTCAGTCTTCGGTATCTTCTGCCTGATGGAAGAGGTTTGAAAGAAGTCATTACCAGACTGCAATGGGTCTTTGATGATGTTGGCCACCTTTCCATGGCAGCAATCTATGTAAATATAGTCCATGAATAGAAGATTGGCTTCCATGGCGGTCTGGGCTGTGCACATCACCTTCTGTAGTTTCTTATGGTCATGGGCAGAGCAGTTGCCATACCAGGCCGTTATGCACCTGAACAGAATGCTTTCAATGGTGCATCTGTGGAAGTTGGTGAGGGACCTTATGGACATGCCAAATTTCCTGAGCCGCCTGAGGAAAAGAGGCATTGTTGTGCCTTCTTGACTGTTGCATCTATGTGTGAAATCCTGGGCAGGTTGTCGGTTATCGTCACTCTGAAGAACTTGATGGTCTTCACCCTCTCAACCTCAGTTCCATTGATGTAGATGGGGGTGTATCATCCTCCTTTCTTTCTGAAGTCAAGATCAGTTCTTTAGTTTTGCCAATTTTGAGACACAGATTGTTTTCATTGCACCATGTCACCAAGCCTTCTATCCCCCTTCTGTAGTCTGAATTGTCATTGTTAGATATCCGTCCCACTATGGTGGTGTTGTTAGAGAACTTGTAGACAGCACTTGTTTGGAATTTAGCGAAACAGTCGTAGGTGTAAAGGGAGTACAGTAAGGGGCTGAAGACGCATCTTTGGGGGACTCCAGTACTGAGTGTTATTTTGGAGGAGGTAGTTACCTACCCTCACTGATTGTGGCCTGTGGGTCAGAAGCTGAGAATTCAGTTGCAGAGGGTGGAGCCAAGACCAACGTCACGGAGTTTTGAGATCAGACTGGAGGGGATAATGATGTTGAAAGCAGAGCTGTAGTCAAGGAGCAGGAGTCTGACATGGGTGTCTTTGATGTCCACATGTTCCAGGAATGAGTGCAGGGTTAGGGATATGGCATGCTGTGTGGACTTGTTACATCAGTAGACAAATTGTAGGAGATTGAGGTGGGCTGGGAGAATGGAGTTGATGTGGGCCATGACCAGCCTCACGAAGCACCTTATGATTATTGAGGTCAGAGCCACTGGACAGTAGTCATTAAGGCACATTGCACATGCTTTCTTAGGTATGGGGATGATGTTGGTCTTCTTGAAGCAGGTGAGGACTCCGGCTTGTAGGAAGGTGTGTTTGAAGATGCCGGTGAATATCTCCGTCAGTTGGTCCGCACAGGGGACACTGTCTGGGCCTGTCGCTTTCCTTGGGTTGACTCCCAGGAAGACCAATCTGACATCTGAAGCAGAGATGGAGGGAACAGATGTGTCCGGGGCTGTCGATGCAGGCATGACCATGCCGCTGGCATTCTGCTCAAACCAAACATAGAAAGCATTCAGCACATCAAGGAGGAATATGTCTTTGTCTGCTATCTTGCATTGCTTCATTTTGTATCCATTAATTTCATTTAGGCCTTGCCATAGGTGGCGGGAGTCTGTTTGGTAGTTTTGGGTCTCTAACTTGGTCCAGTATTGCCTCTTGGCATCGCTGATGGCTTTGCGGAGTTCATATCTGGATTTCTTATATTGGTCTGGGTCACCCGACTTGAATGCTGCATGTCTGGTTTTCAGTAGGGAGTGGACTTCCTGGTTCATCCAAAGTTTTTGGTTGGGGAACACTTGGATTGATTTCTTTGGTATGCAGTCCTCCACACATGTGCTAATGCAGTCCATGTCTGTGGTGGCATACCCATCTAGGTTTTCCACTGAACAGTTGAAGACAGTCCAGTCCACTGATTCCAGGCAGTCCTGGAGATGGTCTTCCACTGCCTTGGACCAGTACTGTCCTCCTTTTTGTGAAGGATTCTCCGGTTTCAGCTTCTGCTTGTATGCAAAGACGAGGAACACAGTGCTGTGATCTGATTTTCCGAAATGTGGGCAGGAGATGGAGCGACAGTCATCTTTGATGGTTATGTAGCAGTGGTCCAGAATGTTCGGTTCTCTTATAGGGCAGGAGATGTGTCGGTGGTACTTTGGCATCACACACTTGAGGTTGGCTTGGTTCAAGCTGCCTGCCACAATGAATAGGGCCTCAGGGAATTTTGTTTCTAGAGTGCTTGTAAATCTCGTCTAGGGCATTCTTCACATCCAGTATGTAGACTGCTGTCAGGATAGCAGAGGTGAACTCTCGTAGCAGGTAAGACTTGTACAAGCAAGTCACTGGCTAATGCCTACACCACTTAGTAACACTTTCACTTGTGATTTCACAATGTAATTATATGATTGCAAGCATGGAAACAAGCTAATTGCAAATTATTAATCAATCAATCAATCGTAGAATCCCGACGGTGTGGAAACAGGCCCTTCAGCCCAACAAGTCCACACTGACACTTGGAGCATCCCACCCAGACCCATCCCCCTATAACCCACCTAATCTACACATCCCTGAACACTGGGGCAATTTAGCATGGCCAATCCACGAAGCCTGCACATCTTATCTCATGCCTGTTTTTGGGAACTGTGAAATATTGCCCCCATTCTCTTCTCCTCAAACCTTTCCAGCTTAAACTGGAAATGGACAGCAGATTTCCTTTTCTAATGATAACTTGTTAACCAGTTGAGGAACCATTATCTCATAGTCATTGTTACTGAAAGCAAATTTTCACATTCTTAAAAATTGAATTTCAATTCTTAAATTGCTACAATTGTATTTTTATTCTCATTCACTGGGTTATTAGTCCAGAAACATCATAATTGAAACAAAATGCCTGAAGATTCACCAGGGAGATTCTTATACCAACCAACATAAGAAGCTTGCAGAGATAGTAGGAACTGCCGATGCTGGAGAATCTGAGACAACAAGTTGTAGAGCTGGATGAACACAGCAGGCCAAGCAGCATCAGAGGAGCAGGAAAGCTGACGTTTCGGGTCTAAACCCTTCTTCAGAAATGGGGAAGGGGAAGGGGATTCTGAAATAAATAGGGAGGAAGGGGGAGGAGGATAGAAGATGGATAAAGGAGAAGATAGGTGGAGAGGAAACAGACAGGTCAAGGATGCGGGGTTGGAACCAGTAAAGGTGAGTGTAGGTGGGGAGTTAGGGAGGGGATAGGTTGGTCCAGGGAGGAAGGACAGGTCAAGGAGGCGGGATGAGGCTAGTAGGTAGGAGATGGGGGTGGGGCTTGAGGTAGGAGGAGTGCAGAGGTGGGAGGACAGGTTAGGGAGGTGGGTACGAGCTGGGCTGGTTTTGGGATGCGGTCGGGGGAGGGGAGATTTTGAAGCTTGTGAAGTCCACATTGACACCTTTGGGCTACAAGGTTCCCAAGCGAAATATGAGATGCTGTTCCTACAACCTTCGGGTGGCATCGTTGTGGCACTGCAGGAGGCCCAGGATGGACATGTCGTCCAAGGAATGGGAGGGCCAGGTGAAATGGTTCGCGACTGGGAGGTGCAGTTGTTTGGTGCGAACCGAGCATAGGTGTTCCGCAAAGCAGTCCCCAAGCCTCCACTTGGTTTCCCCAATGTAGAAGAGGCCACATCTGGAACAACGGATACAGTATACCACATTAGCAGATGTGCAGGTGAACATCTGTTTGATGTGGAAGGTCTTCTTAGGGCCTGGGATGGAGGTGAGGGGGGAAGTGTAGGTGTAGCACTTCCTGCGGTTGCAGGGAAAAGTGCCGGGGGTTGTGGGGCTGGTGGGTAGTGTGGAGCGGACAAGGGAGTCATGAAGAGAGTCATCCCTCCGGAAAGCAGGTAAGGGTGGGGAGTGAAAAATGTCATTGGTAGTGGGGTCGGATTGCAGATGGCGGAAGTATCGGAGGATGATGTGTTGGATCCGGAGGTTGGTGGGTTGGTATGTGAGGATGAGGGGGATTCTGTTTTGGTTCTTATTGCGGGGAGGGGGTGTAAGGGATGAGTTACGGGAAATGCGAGAGACATGGTTGAGGGTGTTTTCGACTACTGTGGAGGGGAAGTTGCGGTCCTTGAAAAACTAGGACATCTGGGATGTACGGGAGTGGAATGTCTCATCTCAGGAACAGATGCGGCAGAGGCGAAGGAATTGTGAATAGGGGACGACCTTTTTGCAGGAAGGTGGGTGAGAGGAGGTGTATTCTAGGTAGCTGTGGGAGTGGGTAGGCTTGAAATGGATATCTGTTTCCAGGTGGTTGCCAGAGATGGAAATAGAGAGGTCCAGGAAGGAGAGAGAGGTATCAGAGATGGTCCAGGTGAAGTTAAGGTTGGGGTGGAAGGTGTTAGTGAAGTGGATGAACTGTTCGAGCTCCTCGTGGGAGCACGAGGCGGTGCCGATACAGTCATCGATGTAACAGAGGAAGAGGTGGGCGATAGGGCCAGTGTAGCTTTGGAAGAGGGATTGTTCCACGTATCCTACAAAGAGGCAGGCATAGCTTGGGTACATGCGGGTACCCTTGGCCACCCTCTTTGTTCTGTAGGAAGTGGGAGGAATGGAAGGAGAAGTTGTTAAGGGTAAGGACGAGTTCAGCTAAGCGGATGAGGGTGTCAGTGGCTATAGGGATTGGATGTCCATGGTAAAGATGAGGTGTTGGGGACCAGGGAATCGGAAGTTTTGGAGGAGGTGGAGGGCGTGGGTGGTGTCACAGGCGTAGGTGGGGAGTTCCTGGACCAAGGGGGAGAAAATGGAGTCGAGATAAGTGGAGATGAGTTCGGTGGGGCAGGAGCAGGCGGAGACAATGGGTCGACCAGAGCAGTCAGGTTTGTGGATTTTGGGAAGGAGATAGAAATGGGCGGTGCCCCACCCCCATTTCCTACCTACTAGCCTCATCCCGCCTCCTTGACCTGTCCGTCCTCCCTGGACTGACCTATCCCCTCCCTAACTCCCCACCTACACTCACTTTTACTGGCTCCAACCCCGCCTCCTTGACCTGTCTGTCTCCTCTCCACCTATCTTCTCCTTTATCCATCTTCTATCCTCCTCACCCTTTCTCCCTATTTTTTTCAGAATCCCCTTCCCCTCCCCCATTTCTGAAGGAGGGTCTAGACCCGAACGTCAGCTTTCCTGCACCTCTGATGCTGCTTGGCCTGCTGTGTTGATCCAGCTCTACACCTTGTTGTCTCAACATAAGAAGTTTCTGTTTTCCTTTTAATTGCCATGCTAAACGGAAGGAAAATGTGACAAAAATTCTATTGAGAGTACCAGAACGTTTGTCCCAAACTTTCGTTTCTGAGTTTTGCCCAGGTGAATAGGAAAATCTGTCTTCAACTTCACAACATTGCAACATCACTTTATACAATGTTTCCAAATAATTAATTGAATTAAAAATTCTGCCCTCATTAGATACAGCTGCCTGACATGTAAATCAAATTTGAAAAGAAGACCGAGAATCAAAGAATGCAAAGAAAAATAAATAATAACCGAGCGTTCTAAAGTCTCAGGGAGTTGATGATTTGCATCAACTTCAGAGCCAGAAAGTGCAACTGTTTCCCATCCAGGATAAAGCAGAGATCAATTCAAATGAAAAGGTGTCAGGGACAGAATGAGAAACCACAAATAGGCAAATACACTGAAACATGTTAAAACTGATGGCAAGTAAAACCAACACCCGGCCCATATTTCCCTCGTACTGCTTGTTTGTATTCACATAAAATAATATAATTTATCAAGGTGGTGACGAGGAACTTTTTTTTAATCATGCTAGGTGGAAGGTGCTGTTCTCTTTGCCATTGCAGAAACAGACTTCAATACCATAGACCCAAAACTTTTTGCCAATTAGACTCAGAAATTAACACTTCTGCTGCAAAGACTGGCCAATGAACTTCATTCAAATCCTTCAAGCTGTGTTAATTATTACAGTCCTATTGTGACAGCAAAGAACTTATTCTGAATTGCAACCTCTGACTTAAAAAATCACTATCTTAAACTATACAAATTCAAAAAATTATGTGTATATGTAAAATAGCTCAGAAGAGCAATGACATCTTCTTGCAAGAAGAATTGTTTTATCCAGAATTCCTGCACTAAATTACAAAGTACTTACAGCACAGAAACAGACCATTCAGCCCAATAGATGCATCCCATATTTCATGAGTCTCTTCATATCTATTTTTATGTAGCCACATCAACATACCTTTCATTTGCTTATTTACCTTTCCCTTAAATGTATCTATGACATTCGCTTCAACTGCAGTATTTCTTATCATGAGTTCAACGTTCTTACCATTCTCTTCAGTTTCTCCTGATTTCCTTATTTGAATCTTATTCCTTATTAGACTCTCTTATCTTTATTGCTCCTAGTCAGATCTCTCTCACAGGTGGGAACATTTTCTATATATTGATGCTGTTGATTGGCATTACAATCTTAAAGATCTTAATCATGTCATCTGAGAGAAAGGAGCATCAAACTGTTTAATCATTGTTTTGATATCATTCTCTCAATTTTGGAATCATCCTAAAAATCTTTTTTGCATTTTCTCCTTTTTCTTTATTCTTTTCCAAGCAGTACGTAGCTCTTTATTCTTTCTACTAGAACGTACCTTATCAAACCTATTTATATCAGAATCAGAAAGCATCCCAATCATTTACCAATTGAATGTCTTCATGTATTTCTTGTTGTATTCACTGCGCACAGCCAAACAGGTGTCATCTACAGTTCTTTAAATTTTATTTATCATTCCCAGGTACAAATTATTTTATACAAATGGTAAACAACGGTTGCATCACTATGAAATATTACTTCCCAACTTTGCTTATATTTAACTCCTACATTCTGCTTTCTAACCATGATTCCTTGATGAATTAATTTATAATTAGTCATTTGTGTTATTAAAATGACATTTACTGGAGTGAAGAGTAGGTAAGAATTACAAGAAAAAACAGAACCAAGTTGCATAGAGTGTTTAAATAGCTCAGGTGGACAAATACTTAGTGAGAATGATCTCTGCAATACAGAAGCAAGAGATTTTAGCTTTTGTGTTTCATTCTGTGGAAAAGTCTCTGAAATATCAGTTGCATTAACTTCTAACAAATGCCTGATGATTTTTTTCTCAACAGATAACATGTCAGCGTATGTAACTATGTTTTAGGAAGTGACAGTAAAACAAAATACAAAGTATTCAGATTTGCATTTGCATAGATTTTGCTGTAACTGCACATCTCATGCCCTTTGTCTCTGGTTAGACGTTCCCTTGAAAGCTTGTCTCTTTAAATTTTTTTGCACAGCTAGTTGCTGCAAGTGCAAGGTAACTAGAACTCGACAACCTGCAGTGAGCAACTGTGTGTCTCTTTAACTAGTTGCAAAGCTGGATTGAGAAATTAGCTGATTTGACACCAGCACTGAAATCTTGGCATTCCATGATCATCCTATGCACGCTGCTAACCTCTCACAGCTGAATTTCCTAACAAATTGGCTATCTAATAGAGGACAGAGTTGGGGTAAAGGGGGCATTTTTGGATCAGTGCTGGGGCCAGTTATTAGCAATATATATTCATATGACTTTGGTGACAGACATTGATAAACTATCCAAGTTTGCAGATGACACAAAATAGGTGGAAAAACAATAAAAAGGATGATCCAAAGAGTTGACAGAGGGATGTAGACATATTATGAGAGTTGGCAAAAGCTTGGCAAATGGAATATGATGTGGGAACATATGAGGTTATGTCCTTTGACAGGAAGAATAGAAGAGCTGAATATTATTTAAATGGTGAGAGAATGTAAAAAGCTACAGTACAGAGGGATTTGAGGTCTGTGTGCATCTATCAAAAACAACTAGCAATTATGTTCGAGATAACAAGGTGTAGAGCTGGATGAACACAGCAGGCCAAGCAGCATCATAGGAGCAGGAAAGCTTGACATTTTGGGTCCTAGACCCTTCATCAGAAATGGGGGAGGGGAAGAGGGTTCTGAAATAAATAAGGAGAGAGGGGAGGCGGATAGAAGATGGATAGAGGAGAAGATAGGTGGAAAGGAGACAGACAAGTCAAAGAGGTGGGGGTGGAGCCAGTAAAGCTGAGTGTAGGTGGGGAGGTAGTGACGAGATAGGTCAGTCCAGGGGGCGGGGGGGAGGTTAGTAGGTAGGAAATGGGGGTGCGGCTTAAGGTGGGAGGAGGGGATAGGTGAGAGGAAGAGCAGGTTAGGGAGGCAGGGACGTGTTGGGCTGGTTTTGGGATGCGGTAGGGGGAGGGGAGATTTTGAAGCTTGTGAAATCCACATTGATACCATTGGCTGCAGGGTTCCCAAGCTGAATATGAGCTGCTGTTCCTGCAGCCTTTGGGTGGCATCGTTGTGGCACTGCAGGAGGCCCAGGATGGACATGTCATCTGAGGAATGGGAGGGGCAGTTGAAATGGTTCACAACTGGGAGGTGCAGTTGTTTATTGCGAACAGAGCGCAGGTGTTCTGCAAAGTGGTCCCCAAGCCTCCGCAGTGGATAATAAGGAAGGCAAATGGGCTGTTGGTCTTTATCTCAAAGGGAATGAGGTATAACGATAGGGAGATCTTTCTAAAGCGATACGAGGCACTAGTCAGACCACTCCTGGAAAACTATGAACAGTTTCGTCCCAGTGGTTAAGGAAAAATATGCTGACGTTGGAGTCAGCCCAGAGAAGGTTGACTGGGTTGATCCCGGCATGAAGAGATTTTCTTAGGAGGAGAAGTTGAGCATGTTGCGTTTGTACTAATGGGAGTTTAGAAAAATGAGACGCAATGTTATTGAAACATATCAAATTGTTAGAGGGTTTGACAGGGTAAATGTGGAGACTTTGCTTCCACTTGAGGTACATTCTAGGACCAGAGGGCAAAATATCAGAGTTGCCCATTTAAAACAGAGATAGGATGATTTTTTTTCTCTTAAGGGGTCATGATTCTGTAGAATTCTTTAATGTAAAGGCGTGTAAAGGCTGGATCATTAAGTATATTCAAAGCTGAGAGTTGAATTTTTAATCAGTAAGGGAATCAAGGGCTTTGGGGATAAGGCAGCGAAATGGAGTTGAGGATTATCAGATCAGCCAAGAATTGTGGAGCAGACTTAATGTGTTTAATGGCTTACTTCTCCTCATACATTTGAGGTCTTATGGTTTAATAATATGGTTAAATGAGGAGCCCGCACTAATGATTTTAAAGGAACCGTTAACATCCCCACTTCCCACCCACTTACCATTATTTGTTCTGGTTGTTGCTACAGTTCTGCATATTTTGGATGCAGTTTCATATATGCTTAAAGTTTTGGTAGTTTACAAGGAGTGGTTGAATTGTGCCAAAATTCTTATTGATGACATATAGGTCTGTGCTGAAAATGTTACTTCCTGGTATAGATGGCCTAGGTGGTCTCCAACTTGACAATAACCATGAATGGAAGAAGGAACAAAGGCCACATAAAGCATGATAAGTTTCCAGAAGTGGGAGGATAATAGAGGAATTCTCAGCAATGCCCCTTCACACATTGCCAACTTTGTCTCTTAAACAAGAGTTTGAGATCTTAGCAGCCCATACGATATAGGAGTAAAATTAGGCCATTCAGCCCTTTGGGTTTACTCTGCCATTTGATCATGGCTAATATGTTTCTCAACCCCATTCTCCTGCTTTCCATACATAACCTTTGATCATCTTACTAATCAAGAAACTATCTATCTCTGCCTTAAATACACTCTTAGACTTGGCCTTTCCAGCCTTCTGTGGCAATAAGTTCCACAGATCCACTGTCCTCTGGCTGAAGAAATTCCTCCTCATTTGAGTTCTAAGGGTTGTCCCTTCACTCTGAGGTACTAATCTCTGTTATGAGTGGAAACATCTTCTCCACATTCACCCTGTAGTCTGCAAGTTTCAATGAGATCCCTTCCCCTTATCCTTCTAAACTCCTTCAAGTACAGACACAGAGTCCTCAACTGCTCCTCATATGACAAGCCCTTCATCCCCAGGATCATTCTTGCAAATCTCCTTTGGAGCCCCTCAAATGCCAGCACATCTTTTCTTAGAAATGGGCCAAAAACTACTCACAACATTTCAAATGTTGTCTGACCAGAGCCTTATACAGCCTGAGTAGCACATCCCTGCTCTGGCCCTCTCTAAAATAATGTGAACATTGCATTTGCCTTCCTAATTGCCATGTAACTCTGCATGTTAACCTGAAGACAATCATGAACTCAGACTTCTAAGTCCCTTCATGCTTTAGATTTCCAAAGCCTTTCCCTATTTAGAAAATAGTCTATGCCTCATTTCTTCCTACCAAAGTCCACAACCTCATACTTCCCTGTAGCCTGTCTATATCCTTCTGCAGCCTTCCCAACTCCTCAACGCTACCTGCCCTCGACCTACCTTTGTGTCACCTGCAAACGTCATAGCAATGCCCTCACTTCCTTCATCCAGAATGTTAATGTGAACATGAATACTTGTGTTCTCTCACTGATGCCTGCAGAACACCAATAGTCACTGTCTGCCATTCTGAGATGTCACCCTTTAACCCCATTCTCTGCTTCTGTCAGTCAGCCAATCCTCTAGCGAGTACATTGCCCCAAACATCATGGACTCTTACTTTATTTAGCAGCTTACAGTGTGGCACCTTATATAAGGCCTTCTAGAAATCCAAATAGATCATGTCTACTGGGTGCTCATTGTCCAAATTGCTTGTTATCTTAAATAATTCTAACAGATTTGTTGGGCATGATGTCCTCTTGATGAAACTGTCCTGTCTCAGCCCTACTTTATCATCCATTTCCACGTACTCTGCCTTCCATCCATTGACTTCGTCTTTACTTCCCATTGCCTTGGGAAAGCAGCCAACATAATCAAAGACTCTTCCCACCCTGGTTATATTCTCTTCGAATCTCTTTCAACAGGCATCATCATCATCATCATAGAATCCCTACAGTGTGGAAACAGGCCCTTTGGCTCAACAAGTCCACACCGACCCTTGAGCATCCCACCCAGACTCATCCCCCTATAACCCACCTAATCTACAGACCCTTGAACACGATGGGCAATTTAGCATTGCCAATCCATCTAATCCTGCACACCTTTGGACTGCGGGAGGAAACCAGAGTACCCGGAGGAAACCCACGCAAAGATGATACATAAGTTTGAAAACATGTACCAACAGATTTAAGAACAGTTTGCTTCCTGCTGTTATCAGACTTTTGAATGAATCTCTCATATATTAATATTGATCATGCTCTGTGCCTTCTCTATAGCTGTAACACTACATTGTGCATTATGCTCCATTACCCCAATGTACTTATGTTAGGTATGATTTGCTTCTTTAGCATGAAAAGTAATACTTTTTACTGTATCTCAGTATATGTGACAATAATAAATCAACTCAAATCAAATCAAATCAAATATCATTGGATTTTGAAATACTACCAACAACCAAAGTCAGACTGACTGGCCTATAATTTCCTGTCTTCTTCCTCTCTCCCTTCTTAAACAGGGACGTTACATTAGCCATTTTCATTCTTCTGCAACCCTTCCTGTCTCCAATGGTTCCCGAAAGATCCCCACCAATGCCTTCACAATCTCTTTAGCTACCTCCTTCAGAACTCTGGGGTGCAGTCTATCTGGTCTGGATGATTTACCTACTTTCAGACTTGTCAGTTTCCCTAGCACCTACTCCTTAATAATGGCGACTACAGTCACCTCTGCCCTCTGACTCTTCTGGTGTTCTGGTATGCCACTGGTGTCTTCCACCATGAAGACTGATGCAAAGTACCTATTTAATTCATCTGCTATTTCTTTGTTCCCCGTTACTACTTCTCTAGCCTTGTTTTCCAGCAGTCCAATGTCCACTCTTGCTTCCATCTTATCTTTTACAAAGCTAAAAAAACTTTTGAAAACTTCTTTTATATCAATAGCTAGCTTATCTTCATATTTCATCTACTCCCTTCCCATTGCTTTTTTGGTTATTCTCTGCTGGTTTTTAAAGGCTTCCCAATAACCTTCACCATATTGCATGCTTTTTCTTTTGCTTTTATGCATGCCCTGACTTCCTTTGTCAGCCATGGTTGCCTCATTGTCTGCTTTGCATATTTCTTCTTCCTTGAGATGAATTTCTGCTGCACTTCCTAATTTACCAACAGAACCTCTTGCCATTGTTGCTCCACTGTCTTCCCTGCTAGGCTTCCCTTCCAATCAACTCTGGCCAGCTTCTTCCTCATTTCTTTGTAGTTATGTTTACTCAATTGTGATATCATCCCTCCTGCCAAGGGCCATGTCCAGTTCCCTCTTGAATATATATAATGAAATGGCTCCAACAGCTACCTGTGAAAGAGAACTACATAGATTTACAACTCTCTGAATGAAGAAATTCTTCCTCATAGCAGTCCAGAATGGCTTACCCTTGTTCTTAGACTGTGACCCCTTGTTCTGCACTTTCCCAACATTGGGAACATTCTTTCCACATCTAGCCTGTCCAGTTCTATAAGGATTTTATATGTTTCTATGAGATCCCCCCTTATTCTTCTAAATTCCAGTTAATACAAGCTCAGTCAATCCAGTCTTTCCTCATGTGTCAGTCTTGCCATCCCAGGAATCAGTCTGGTGAACATTCGCTGGACTCCCTCAATAGCAAGAATGCCCTTCCTCAGACCAGGCGACCAAAACTGGACACAATATTCAAGCTGTGGCCTCACCAAGACCTGTACAACTGCAGCAAGACATCCTTACGCCGATACTGAAATCCTCTCCCTAAGAAGGCCGGCATGCTAGTAGCCTGCTGCACCTGCATGCCAACCTTCAGTAACTGTTCCACCATGAATTTTTTTTTCTGCATATAAACTGATGTTTTCCTAGCCACCATCAGTTCTGAGGAAGGGTCACCAGACTTGAAATGTTAACTCTGTTTTCTCCTTCACATTCTGCCACATCAGATTCTGCCAAACCTGCTGAGCTTTTCCAGCAACTTTGTTTTTGTTCCTGATTTACAGCATCCACAGTTCTTTCAGTTTTTAGATTGTTAGTGATACTTCCTTCTAGGAACTTGAAGGTCTCGACCACCTCCACCTTAGCACTATTCACACAGATAGGAGTGTGTTCTCCACTCTGCTTCCTGAAGTTGATGATCAGCTCCTTCATTTTGCTGACATGTAGGGAGAGATTGTTGTCTTTACACTATGCCACAAAGCTGTCCACCTACCTAGACTCCATTTTCACCCCCTTGGTCCAGGAACTCCCTACCTACGTCCGTGACACCACCCATGCCCTCCACCTCCTCCAGAACTTCCAATTCCCAGGTCCCCAACACCTCATTTTTACTATGGACGTCCAGTCCCTATATACCTGTATTCCCCATGCTGATGGCCTAAAGGCCCTCCGCTTCTTCCTGTCCCGCAGAACGGACCAATCCCCCTCCACCGACACCCTCATCCGCCTAGCCGAACTCGTCCTCACCCTCAACAACTTTTCTTTCAATTCCTCCCACTTCCTACAAACAAAGGGTGTGGCCATGGGTACCCGCATGGGTCCAAGCTATGCCTGCCTCTTCGTAGGTTATGTGGAACAATCCCTCTTCCGTACCTACACTGGCCCTAAACCCCACCTCTTCCTCCGTTACATTGATGACTGCATCGGCGCCGCCTCGTGCTCCCACGAGGAGCTCGAACAGTTCATCCAATTCACCAACACTTTCCACCCCAACCTGAAGTTCACCTGGACCATCTCTAACACTTCTCTCTCCTTCCTGGACCTCTCTGTCTCCATCTCGGGCAACCACCTAGAGACAGATGTCCATTTCAAGCCCACTGACTCCCACAGCTACCTGGAATACACCTCCTCCCACCCACCCTCCTGCAAAAATGCCATCCCCTATTCCCAATTCCTTCGCCTCCGCCGCATCTGCTCCCAGGATGAGACATTCCAATCCCGCACATCTCAAATGTCCTCATTCTTCAAGGACCGCAACTTCCCCCCCACAGTGGTCGAGAACGCCCTCGACCGTGTCTCCCGCATTTCCCGGAACACATCCCTCACGCCCCGTCCCCGCAACAATAATCAAAAAAGAATCCCCCTCGTCCTCACATACCACCCCACCAACCTCCGGATCCAACGCATCATCCTCCGACACTTCCGCCATCTACAGTCAGACCCCACCACCAAAGACATCTTTCCCTCCCCACCCTTATCTGCCTTCCGGAGGGACCACTCCCTCCGCGACTCCCTTGTCCGCGCCACACTCCCCTCCAGCCCCACCACACCCGGCACTTTTCCTTGTAACCGCAGGAAGTGCTACACCTGCCCCCACACCTCCTCCCTCACCCCAATCCCAGGCCCCAAGAAGACATTCCACATCAGGCAGAGGTTCACCTGCACATCTGCCAATGTGGTATACTGCATCCGCTGCACCCGTTGTGGCTTCCTCTACATCGGGGAAACCAAGCGGAGGCTTGGGGACCGCTTTGCAGAACACCTGCGCTCAGTTCGCAACAAACAACTGCACCTCCCAGTCGCGAACCATTTCAACTCCCCCTCCCATTCCTCAGATGACATGTCCATCCTTGGCCTCCTACAATGCCACAGTGATGCCACCCGAAGGCTGCAGGAACAGCAAATCATATTCAGCCTGGGAACCCTGCAGCCCAATGGCATCAATGTGGATTTCACAAGTTTCAAAATCTCCCCTCCCCCAACCGCATCCCAAAACCAGCCCAGCTCATCTCCACCTCCCTAACCTGTTTTTCCTCTCACCTCAAGCCACACCCCCATCTCCTATCTACTAACATCATCCCGCCCCCTTGACCTGTCCGTCCTCCCTGGACTGACCTATCTCCTCCCTACCCCCCTACCTACACTCACCTTTACTGGCTCCATCCCCGCCTCTTCGACTTGTCGATTTTTTTTTCTGATGAAGGGTTTAGGCCCGAAACGTCAAGTTTTCCTGCTCCTATGATGCTGCTTGACCTGCTGTGTTCATCCAGCCCCATGCTTGTTATCTCGGATTCTCCAGCATCTGCAGTACCTTTTCATCTCTTTCCTGTACTCTGTCTTGTCATTGTTTAAGATCTGACCCACTACAGTGCTGCTATGGGCAAATTTATAAATGAGTCAGGGCTGAATTTGGCCACACAGTCATGAATGTATATACAGCATAGTAGGGCTGAGTATGCAGTCTTGTGGACACTACAATTTCTGCTTCCAATTTCCCAGTTTTGTCCACTGTTACTAGAGATAGGGCCATGTTTTAGAAAAATATGACTGTTGACTGATAGAAGTTTATAAAATTATGTCAGGCATGGATAGAATGGATAATTAAGGTCTTTTTCACAGGGTAGAAATGTCACTTACTAGAGGACATAGGTCTAAGGTAAAAGGTAGAAAATTTAAAGGAGATATGGGAGGCACGATTTTCTTTCCACAGAGAGTGGTAAAGGTCTGGAATGTGCTGCCAGAAGAGATGGTGGGGCAGACACCATAACAATGTTTAAGAAGCATCTTGACAGATATTTGAATGGATTCCAAATAGAATGGAAAATGGAATCATAGAATCCCTACAGTCTGGAAGCAGGTCATTCAGCCCATCAAGTCTACACCAACCCTTCAAAGAGCATCCCACTCAGGCCCACACCCATACCCTATCCGAATAGCCTTGCATTTCCCATGGCTAATCCACTTAGCCTGCGTACCTCAGAACACTAAGGGTAACTTAGCATGGTCAATCGACCTAATTTGCATATCTTTGAACTGTTGGGGGGAAACCAGAGCACTCAAAGGAAATCCATGCAGACATGGATGGAATGTACAAACATTACACAGATAGTCACCCAATGCTGGAAATCAACCTGGACCCTGGCACTGTGAGGCAGCAGTGCTAATTACTGAATCACTGTGCCACCTAAATAGGCAGGTAATAGATTGGTACAGAGGCAAAGAGATAACAAGCTTTTCAGATTAGAAAGGCATCATGTGTTGGCACAGTCTTGGTGGGCCGAAGGGCCTGTACCTGTGCAGTACTGTTCTTTGTTCCTGTGCTGTACTGTTCTTTGGTCCTTATTCTTCGAGTGGTGAAGTCAAAAGTCCTGTGTCCATTTCCATGTCTGACTATTTTCAATGGTGCAGCAAAGGGCATGCCCAGGAATTCCAAATTCTGCAATTTAGAAAATACCGGGACCATTTGGAAGTGATCATTTTAAAACTTCTGAAATTATTATCAAGGTCACCATATATAGAAAGTCTTTCTAAATCATCTCTCTAGTTTGGATCAGCAATAGGAAAGATGAAAATTCCACTAGCCAGCACTACTGGCACCATGGCAGATTGCGAAGCTGGGATTAACTCAACTCCTCTTTCTTGTCAAGTGTGATTGAGCATGTGCACAAATGTGAAATGATTAACATAGATTCGTGAAAGATAAATTCTGCCTAATTAACTAAATAATTCAACATGGTGTATAATGAAGGTAAGGTTGTCTTTTTCTCCTGTATAAAAACCTACCTCGTGCAGCAGCGGCCCTCTTGTTTTCAGCGGCGGGTGTGTGGAGAGAACGCGAGCCAGTAAGGAACTGATATATTCGGGGATAGTAGGAACTGCAGATGCTGGAGAATCTGAGATGACAAGGTGTAGAGCTGGATGAACACAGCAGGCCAAGCAGGATCAGAGGAGCAGGAAGGCTGACGTTTCGGGCCTAGACCCTTCTTCAGAAATATATCTTCAGATATATTCGGGCATTGGTTAAACCCGAAACACTACACGTGTACTGTCTCTCACCCATCCTCCTCCTCTAACCAAAAAAAAACTGTGTGGAGGGTTGGTAAGGTAAGGCTTTTTTTAAATTCTTCTGGAAATCTCGAGTAGAGGGAATGGAAGCTAAGGCAGTTGCATGCTCCTCTTGCAGGATGTGGGAGGTAAGCGTCACTGCTGGTGTCCCCTCTGACTTCATCTGCGAAAAGTGCACCCAACTCCAGCTCCTCAAAAACCGCTTTAGGGAACTGGAGCTGGCGCTGGATGAACTCTGGATCATTTGGGAGGCTGAGGGGTTGATTGAGAGGAGTTTCAGGGAGGTGGTCACACCCAAGGTACAGGAAAAAGGGAGCTGGGTGACTGTCAGGAAGGAGAAAGGGGATAGGCAGACAAGCTGCCATGGTGCCAGTAGTGCTGGCTAGTGGAACTTTCATCTTTCCTATTGCTGATCCACGGTTCCTGCCTCCAAACTACAGAGATGATTTAGAAAGACTTCCTAAATACGGTGACCTTGATAATAATTTCAGAAGTTTTAAAATGATCACTTCCAAATGGTCCCGGTATTTTCTAAATTGCAGAATTTGGAATTCCTGGGCATGCCCTTTGCTGCACCATTGAAAATAGTCAGACATGGAAATGGACACAGGACTTTTGACTTCACCACTCGAAGAATAAGGACCAAAGAACAGTACAGCACAGGAACAAAGAACAGTACTGCACAGGTACAGGCCCTTCGGCCCACCAAGACTGTGCCAACACATGATGCCTTTCTAATCTGAAAAGCTTGTTATCTCTTTGCCTCTGTACCAATCTATTACCTGCCTATTTAGGTGGCACAGTGATTCAGTGATTAGCACTGCTGCCTCACAGTGCCAGGGTCCAGGTTGATTTCCAGCATTGGGTGACTATCTGTGTAATGTTTGTACATTCCATCCGTGTCTGCATGGGTTTCCTTTGAGTGCTCTGGTTTCCCCTCAACAGTTCAGGGATCCCCTGTGGCCATTCCCCTCAATAATAAGTGTACCATTTTGGATACCGTTGTGGGGGACAACCTACCAGGGGAAGGCCATAGCGGACAGGTCTCTGGCACTGAGCGTGGCCCTGTGGCACAGAAGGGAAGCGGGGAGAAAGGACAGCAATTGTAGTGGAAGATTCGATAGTAAGAGGCACAGACAGGCGGTTCTGTGGACCCGAACGAGATGAACGGATGGTATGTTGCCTCCTGGGTGCCAGGGTCCGTGATGTCTCAGATCGTGTCTTCAAGATCCTTAAGGGGGAGAGTGAGCAACCAGCAGTCATGGTGCACATCAGTACCAATGACATAGGTAGAAAAAGGACAGAGAATGTGAAAAACAAGTACAGGAAGTTAGGTTGGAAGCTGAAGTCCAGGACAAACAGGGTAGTTATCTCTGGATTACTACCAGTGCCATATGATAACGAGTTAAGAAATAAGGAGAGAATGCAGCTAAACACGTGGCTACAGGGCTGGTATAGGAGGGAGGGCTTCCATTATGTGGATAATTGGAGCACATTCTGGGGAAGGTGGTAACTGTACAGTAAGGATGGGTTGCACCTGAACTGGAAGGGCACAAATATCCTGGGAGGGAGGTTTGCTCGAGCTATACGGGATGGTTTAAATTAGATTGGTGGGGGGTGGGCAACCGGATTTATAATTCAGAGGTTGAGGTATCCAGCCTTCCAACAGACACAACAGGGAGTGAGGTTGTTTATAAAGAAATGCGGTCGATGGAGCGTAATTGTCGACACAGAGATGGTTTGAGGTGTGTATACTTCAATGCTAGAAGTATCAGAAATAAGGCGGATGAACTTAGAGCATGTGTCGGTACTTGGAACCACGTAGCCTTGAAGCCATTACAGAAACTTGGATAACTCAGGGAGAGGAATGGTTGTTGGAAGTTCCGGGATTTAGATGCTTTAAAAGAAATAGGGAGAGTGGAAAAAGAGGTAGGGGAGTTGCATTGCTAGTCAGGGCTAGTAAAGCAGCTACTGAAAGGAAGTTCGAGAATGATATGTCTACAGAGTCAGTTTGGGTTGAGGTCCAGAACAAGGAAGGAGCAGTCACTTTGTTGGGGTTTTTTTAACAGACGCCTAATAGTTGCAGAGAAGTAGGGGAATGGATTGGGAGGCAGATACTGGAAAGGTGCAGAAGTCACAGGGTTGTAGTCATGGGTGACTTCAGTTTTCCAAATATTGATTGGAAACATTTTAGTTGTAATAGTTTAGATGGAGCGGATTTTGTCCAGTGCATTCAGGAAGGATCTCTTACACAGTATGTAGATAGACCAACACGAGGACAGGCCACTTTGGATTTGGTGCTTGGCAATGAACGGGGCCAAGTATTAGACCTGTTGTAAGGAGAGCATTTTGGTGGTAGTGATCATAACTTAGTTACTTTTACAATAGTCATGGAAAAGGATAGGTACATACAGCAGGGTAAGGTTTGTAATTGGGGGAAGGATAATTATAATTCTGTTAGGCAAGAACTGGGTAACATAAATTAGGAACAGATGTTGTCAGGGAAGAGCACTATTGAAATGTGGAGATTGTTTAAGGAAGGCACACTGCGTGTGCTCGATATGTTTGTCCCTAGCAGGCAGGGAAGATGCAGTAGAGTGAGGGAGCCTTGGTTCTGAAGAGAGGTCGAACTACTGGTTAAGAGGAAGAAGGATGCTTATATAAGGTTCAGGAAACAAGGAATGGAAAAGGCTCTAGAGGGATACAAGTTATCCAGGAAGGAGCTGAAGATAGAGTTTAGGAGAGCTATAAGGGGGCATGAGAAAACCTTGGCAGATAGGATCAAGTAAAACTCCAAGGCTTTTTACATTTACATGAGGAATAAGAGAATGACCCGAGAAAGGGTAGGGCCGATCAAGGATTATAAAGGGAATTTGTGCACGGAGCCTAAAGAAATAGGAGAGGTCCTTAATGAATACTTTTCTTCGGTATTCACAACTGAGAGGGACCTAGTTGTAGTGGAGGACAGTGTGAAACAGGCTGGTAGGCTGGAGGAGGTCGATGTTAGTAAGGAAGATGTGCTAGGAGTTTTGAGGAAGTTGAAGACAGATAAGTCCCCTGGGCCTGATGGGATTTATCCAAGGATTCTATGGGAAGCGAGGGAAGAGATCACAGGGCCTTTGGTGATGATCTTTTCATCCTCACTGTCCACGGGTATAGTGCCAGAAGATTGGAGAGAGGTAAACATCATTCCCTTGTTCAAAAAAGGGAATAGGGAGAACCTCGGAAATTACAGGACAGTTAGTCTTACATCAGGGTATTTATTGGAAAGGGCTCTGAGAGATAGGATTTATGATCACTTGGAAAGGCACAGTTTGATTCGTGATAGTCAGCACGGATTTGTGAGGGGTAGATCAAGCTTCACAAATCTTATTGAATTCTTTGAAGAGGTGACCAAACACGTGGATGAAGGTAGAGTAGTGGATGTGGTATACATGCACTTAAGTAAGGTGTTTGATAAGGTTCCCCATGGTAGGCTCATGTAGACGGTAAGGAGGCATGGGATAGGGGAAAGGTTGCAGATTGGATTCAGAATTGGCTGACCGTTAGAAGGCAAAGGGTGGTAGTGGATGGAAATATTCAACATGGTGCTCAGTTAAGAGTGGTGTACCACAAGGGTCTGTCCTGGGTCCTCTTCTATTTGTGGTTTTTGTAAATGATTTGGATGAAGGAGTGGAAGGGTGGATGAGCAAGTTCGCGGACAATACGAAGGTGTGTCACGTTGTGGACAGCGCAGAGGGCTGTTCTAAGTTACAAAGCGACATTGAAACGATGCAGAGCTGGGCTGAGAAGTGGCAGATGGAGTTTAACCCTAAAAAGTGCGAGGTAATTCATTTTGGAAGGGCAAATTTGAAAGCAGAATACAGGGTTAACGGAAAGATTCTTGGCAGTGTGGAGCAGCAGAGAGATCTTGGGGTTCATGTTCACAGTCCCCTGAAAGCTGCCACCCAGGTGGATAGAGTTGTTAAAAAGGCGTACAGTGTGTTAGCGTTCATTAATAGAGGGATCGAGTTCAAGAGCCGTGAATTTATGCTCCAGCTATACAGAAGTCTGGTTCGGCCACATCCGGAGTATTGTGTCCAGTTTTGGTCGCCTTATTACAGGAAAGATGTGGAGGCATTGGAAAAGGTGCAGAGGAGATTGACCAGGATGTTGCCTGGAATGGAGGGAAGGTCTTATGAGGAAAGGTTGAGAGAGCTAGGGCTTTTCTCTTTAGAACGACGAAGAATGAGAGATGACTTGATAGAGGTGTACAAAATGATCAGAGGTATAGATAGAGTAGACAGCCAGAGACTTTTTCCTAGGGTGGAGGTAGCTATTACGAGGGGACATAGTTTTAAAGTGAGTGGAGGTAGATATAGGGAAGATGTCAGAGGTAGGCTCTTTACTCAGAGAGTGGTAGGGGCGTGGAATGCATTGCCGGTGAGGGTAGTGGAGTAGGCTTCATTCAGGGCATTTAAGTGGCTATTAGGTAGGCATATGGATGATAGTATAAGGTAGGGGTGGAGGTTAGATAGACCTTAGGATTAGTGTAAAAGTTTGGCACAATATCGTGGGCCGAAGGGCCTGTACAGTGCTGCACTGTTCTCTGTTCTATGTTCTATGTTCCATAGATATTTTAGATGGACTTACATGGACTTGCAGAAGACATTTGACACAAGAGATTGTTAACAAAAATTATAGCACGTGGAATTGGAGGTAATGTATTGGCCTGGTTAGAATATCAGTAATGCAAAATTAAATAGAAAGTCGGAATAATGAGAATGCACTGAAATTCGCAATATGTGACTTGATCTCTACTGGGGCTGCAATGTTTAACTACATTTCAGAAAGGATAGGATGACGGATTTGAGAATTGAATATCTAAGTTTGCTGATATTACCATATTAGGTGTAAATGGCAGCAGAAAATTGCAAATGTACATTGATATACTAAGCAAATGGGCTAAACTTCTGCCTGGGATTCTAGTTTAGTAGTACAACGTGAAGATTGCCGATATTACTTTGGATGCTAATGGTGCTCCCCATGAAATATAACTTTTAAATGCACTATTGCATTGTAAATAGCATTACCTTAGAGTTAACAGTACTAAATCATTAGTTACGATACTGTCTCAATTTCTACATGTCTGCAGGTCTTAATTTAATGGTACTATTTCAAGGTTAATTATCCAACCTCACCTGAGTCTGAAAGAACCTGCATGTGATTAAAATTTCCACATTCATTTCTCATAACATCTGACTCTCTTGCCCATCATCCAAATCACTTAGTCCTCCTAATCAATTCTGTACCAAGGTCAATTGTTGTTTCAACTTTGTGTGCTGTCTCCAGTGCTGTCTCAAGTTTTGAATTATTTCTCTGTGTTAATAGTAATACCACTGTACTAATGTTATTACATCAAGTTTCTCATAAAATATTTATATATGTTTACTCCAGAGTATTTATGCACATTTTACTGTTAGTGTTTTTGAGGGAATGAAATGGGAATGGAATGGGCAAAAGACATCAAATATAACACATAGGAACAAATTACTGCCGATGCTGGAATCTGTACTAAAAACACAACTGTGAACAACACAATTATCTTACTGCTACTATTAAGTTAACTACAGGAACAGTAAAATAGGTAATTAAAATAAACATTAGGAACTGTTAACCAGAAAAATTGAACACTTTTTTTTCACTTTGACCATACGCTTATCCTCATGTTACAAAAAACAGGAAAGAATAATTATAACACAGTGTGGAGCTGGAGGAACACAGCAGGCCAGGCAGCATCAGAGGAGCAGGAAAGCTGATATTTCGGGTTAGGACCGTTCTTCAGAAAAGAATAAGCATGACTGTTTTTCTTGCTGGCTTGACTCCCTATTGTAACAATGTTTGATTCCATTGCACTGCTAACAGGCAAAAGAGAGTGTCATTTGAAAACTCCAAAGCCTTACCTAAACAAGGATAGGAACTCAGCCATGAATATCATTTATATAACATTCACACTTTCCACTTAACCACGACTGAACACATATATTTAACGAGAGTAATTTTCATCTGATGACTAGAATGGAAAACTGTTGTAAGTTCAGTGCTTCTGGGAAAGTACCTGGTTCAAAAACACTCAGTGCCTTACTGAGGACCCAGCATAGGGAAAGGATGTACACTGAAAGCCACACCCTATCCTTACTGCTAATTTCCTGCTGTCCCAACCCATGTAAACTCATCCTGAAATCCCTTTCTCACCATCACTCACTTCTACCTGGGATTCTTCTTCATCCAATTCCTCAGTTGTCTGTATTACCAGCAGTTGCCGACACCTTCCTGCTGGCACTGTTAATTACAGAAGACTTGCTGGCCTCTGATTGGCTAACAGGTCTCAGCAAGTGATGAAAAACCTGCCTCTGACATGTTAAGTTCCTGAGTGATACAAGGTGCGGCAAGTCTTCCCAAAAAGCCTCAGGAAATGTATAGATTGGAGACCAGCCATTTCAGACCCCATCATCTCTAAGAATTCCACCACTGAACCTTACTTATTGCCAAAGGGATATGCTGAGTAATTCAAGCATTTTCTGCTTCTTTTTTGAATTTGCAGCTGGTGCTGTATTTGGCTTTTAAGTTTGCTTTGCATTGATTCTAATTAAAAGGAAATGTGGGTAGGTAACTTCAGTAATGAATGCCTGATCCACAGTGATATAATAAAAATTCTGTCCGTGATCTTTGGAAATGAACAATTTTGTATTCTTAAATTGAATAATACCAGTAGCCACATGAGTCAGTTTTTGGCTATTTTGGGGGAAACATAGGTTCCCATAGAATGATGGGGTGAATATTTTCCCTTAAATGTTATTATGTTTGTAATATTTGTGAAATAAGTAATTTACACAAGTTTTTAAGAATGAGGATTCTCTTACAATGTAGTAGTGAGTGGTAAAGATATTCCAAGTTTTAAAGGCATAACAACCTTTGTTAAATATTATAGAGAGCATAACATAACATGGTAGTGCTTGTTGTATTCTCAATTCTAGTATATTTATCTGTTCAACTTCAACAGCACAAGCTGTCTGACTATCTTACCATTCAAGGAAATTGCATATACTGCCCTATACCTTTATTATAGCAGGATCTTATCAGTCCTTGTACTCAGTTATAGTGCCTTTAGTGGAAGTGTGGCTCTAGGATCAGATTATTGTACCTTCCAGATTTTTGTTTCTTCAAATTTTGGGGAAGGCCATTTTGCGTTGGATTTAAAATTGAGAACAGCTGGGGCCACACAATGGGAGTTCCTATTGATTCCAGTTTTGCATGGGGTCCTGGATGCTTCACCCAGTCAAATGTTGTCTTCTTGTCATAAAATCATGGAAACCCTATAGTGTGGAAGCAGGCAATTTGGTCCATTGAGTCCATCCCTCTGAAGAGCATCTCACCCAGACCCATCCACTTACCCTATCCTGTAACCATGGCCAATGGCTAATCCACTAATCCACACAGATGGCACATCCCTAGACCCAATGGGCAATTTAGCATGGTCAATCCACCTAATCTGCACTTTTTTGGACTGTGCCACGTCATAGAATCATAGAATCCCTACAGCGTGGAAGTAGGCCATTTGGCCCATCAAGTCCACACCGACCCTCCAAAGAGCATCCCACCCAGATCCACCCCCTACTTTATCCCTGTAACCCTGCATTTCCCATGGCTAATCAACCTAGCCTGCACATCCCTGGACACTATGGGCAATTTAGTATGGACAATCCACCAAATCTTGTGCATCTCTAGACTGTGGGAGGAAACCAGGATACCCTGAGGAAACCCACATGGACACGGGGAGAAATTCCACACAGACAGTTGCCCGAGGGCAAAATTAAACCCGGGTCCCTGGCGCTGTGAGGCAACAGTGCTAACCACTGAGCCAATGTGCCGCCCCAGCTTAACTGCACTATCCATGGGTCCTTCCAGCATGTTGCAAATGATCAACAGTACGCTATTAGGGTGGTAGTGGCGGGGTTGAATTTTTCGTACATGTTGTGGACAGGCCATTCCTACACAATCTTCCATATTGTTAGGTAGATGTCAGATTAGTAGCTGTGCTGGAACAGCTTGGTTAGGGGAGTGCTTAGTTCTGGATCTCAAGTCTTCAGTACTACTTCTGAAGTGCTGTCAAGATCTGTAGCCTTTGTAATGTCTTCAGCTGTTGCCTGATGTTGTGTGTAGTGAACCAAATTTGTTGAAGACTGCTATCTATGATGCTGGGAATTTCAGCAGTAAGCTGAGAAATCATCCACTTGACAATACTGGTTGAAGATACCCATCAAATGCTTCAGCCTCATCTTTTATACTGATGTGTTGGACCCCCATCATGAGGATAGGCATAATTATGGACCCTCCTCCTTCTGTTTGTTGGTTAATTTTCCACCATCATTCATGACTCGATGTAGCAAAACTGCACAGCTTGAATGTATTCCAGTGTTTGCCGGATCACTTAGCCCCATTTGTTGCTTCTGCTGTTTGGCATGCAAGTTGTCCTGTGTCATAGTTTCAACAGGTTGGCATCTTATTTTGAGATATGCCTGGTGCTGCTCCTGGCATGCCATCATGCATGCTTCATTGAACCAAGGTTTATTTCTTGGCTAGTAAAAGCAGAAAATACTGGAGAAAGCAGCAGATCTGGCTGCATCCACAGAAAAGGTAACAGAGTTAAAGATTTGGGTCCAGTATAACTTCTTCTGATGAAACTCCCCACACCAAAATTATTCTCTAAGACAGAAATAATTCTTCTTGTCTCTGTCTTAAAAGGAAGACTTCTTAAACTTTAACTATACTCGCTCATTTTAGTGTTCTCCACAAGAGGCAATGTCTGTTTGGTGTTACATTAAACCATCTGACCCAACTGGCTTTCTCCACCGGGTTTTCTGAGCAGAGATGACATTGTCATCCACATACTAAAGTTCCATGAGCGAAATCTTCTTGGATTTCAACCAGTTGATGTTGAAACGTTTTCAATCCATCCTGTAGACAATGTCCACACCACCAGCAAGCTTGTTCTTGACAAGATGAAAAAGGTGGTGATGAAGTAAAGGGTGGTGGTGATGACATATCCATATTTGACTTCAAAGGATTCTGTCATATTACCATTGGTGAAGACTGTTGCCAACACCTTGTCATGCAGGCGACGGAGGATGTTGATGAATTTCACTGGACAGCCAGCCTTTAAAAGGGTCTTCTAAGGCACTTCCTGATTGACTGGGGCAAAGCCTTACGCTGATTGATGTAGAGTAATTGATGATGTTCCTGGCATTTCCTTTGGAACTGCTAAGCAGTGAGAATCATATCCCTAGTTCTACAATTTGGATGGATGCCAAACTGGCTTTCAGGAAGGATTTCCTCTGAGACTAGAAGGTGACTAGCAAGGATTCAGGTAATGATCTTTCAAACAGTGAAGTGTAGGAAGATTCCTCGCGTTTCCACAGTCCACTTTATCGTCTTTCTTGAAGATGGTAGCGATGGCAGTATCCTGAGATTGTCAGGGATTTCCTCTTTGTCCCAGTTTTTCAGGAATAGTTGATGGAAGAGATGTGTAAGCTCTGCTCCTTCAAGTTTGAAAATCTCTACTGGAATCCCATCTAATCCTGCAGTTTTCCATTCTTCAAGAGTCTGATCAGAAGAAAATCTTCAAGCCTCACTTGATGCACTTGTGGAAAAATACTGAAGAATTGGTTTCAGCCTCAAACTCAAGAAGACTCAAATCTTCTACCAACTTACTCGGGACAAATTCTGGTCCATCCCTCCACGAAGATAAATGAACAAATACTCCCAAATATGAAACATTTTCCCTCCCTGGGAAACTACTTCTCATCTAAAACTGACATTGATGCGGAGATTCAACATCACATACAATCTGCAAGCGCCACCTTCAGATGACTAAGGATGAGGGTCTTTGATGACCGTGGTTCTGTGCTGATGCTAATATCCTAATGTATAAGGCAGTTATCCTTCTGCTGTTCTGTATGGCTCCAAAACTTGGACTACATATAGAAATCATCTCAAGACCCTCGTAAAGTACCATCAATGTTATTTGAGATGATTCTTCACATCAGCTGGGAGGACAAGCATGCTAACATTAGAGTCCTTGAAGAGACTAACAGCATCAGCATCAAGAACATGATCATCCAAAACAATGTTGGGCTGGCCACATGTTTAGAATGCCTGAGTTTTGACACCAAAGCAAATCTTCTTTGTCCAGCTCAAGAAAGGCACTCAAACAAGAGGAGGATAAAGGAAGCACTTCAAACACGCCATAAAGGCTCTCCTTAAGAAATGCAACATGGAATATCAATGGGTCTGGCAGCATCTATGAAGGAGAAAACAGAGTTGATGTTTCGGGTCTGGTGACCCTTCCTCAGAACAGTTCTGAGGAAGGATCACCGGACCTGAAATGTTAACTCTGTTTTTTCCTTCACAGATGCTGCCAGACTTGCTGAGCTTTTCCAGCAATTTTGTTTTTGTTCCTGATTTACAGCATCTGCAGTTATTTTGGCTTTTATTATGGATTATCAATGCATGGGAGACCCTCATTCAGAAGAAACCAACTTGGAGCAGCGCAAGGTGAAGCAGTCGTGGAGCAGCGCAAGGGGAACGAGTCCTGAAGCAGCGCAACGTACCTTGGTGCAGCTGAGTACCAAGGCGGAGCAGACTGGAGGCTTGGTGCAGATCAGGATAATTGTTGGACTGAGGCCTGGCGTGAGCGGTCAGACCACATGCTGAGCTGCTGCTATTTGAAGTTCTTTACCGGATTGTAATGTCAATTCTTTAACTATGTTTTGACTATCTTACTTCTAACTTTTTTTTTAGACACTATTAGCAATGCCACTACTTTTCCTTATATTCCTCTTTTGTATCCAAGATTTGTGCCTAGGAACTTGTACCTAAGATGGCGCCATTAAAAGGCAGTCATTGTAAAAACTCTTCACTGTATTTCTGTACTGGAATACGCATGACAATAAAGGATATTGTATTCTACTCTATTCTGGAGGAAACTCCTGTATGAATGGACATAATTTTTTGAGAACACCCAGTGGCAAAAGGAAGGACAGAAAAGGAACCAGAGAAAAGAAAGCTGACTTTTCGGGCCGAGACCATCAACTTTCCTGCTCCTATGATGCTGCTTGGCCTGATGTGTTCATCCAGCTCTACACCTTGTTATCTCAGATTCTCCAGCATCTGCAGTTCCTACTATCTCAGAGAAAAGAATTCTAATCTCAATGACAAGGGTAAGTTCCATCCCCTAGAATCACCTGACAAACGTGTGGTTGGTAACGTAACTTAGCATTGGCTCATCAGCTACACAAGGAATCACAGAAACCGAAACCCTGACCAGTGACACAGAATTTTCTAAGTGGACAAACATACTCATTAGCGAGTGACTGGCACTGCTGATTATGATCAGGTTTATTATTAATTGAGCAGGTCACACTCTCTTCCTTCCCTGATATTTGTCCGTTGCTTCCCTCATGACCTGATTTCCTTTCCCAACCCTCTTTTCCCAGATAAAAGGTACTGCAGATGCTGGAGAATCCGAGATAACAAGCATGGGGCTGGATGAACACAGCAGGTCAAGCAGCATCATAGGAGCAGGAAAACTTGACGTTTCGGGCCTAAACCCTTCATCAGAAATGGGGGAGGGGAAGAGGGTTCTGAAATAAATAGGAAGAGAGGGGGAGGCGGATAGAGGATGGATAGAGGAGAGGATAGGTGGAGAGGAGGCAGACAAGTCGAAGAGGCGGGGATGGAGCCAGTAAAGGAGAGTGTAGGTAGGGGGGTAGGGAGGAGATAGGTCAGTCCAGGGAGGACGGACAGGTCA
>JAHRHZ010000030.1:2373837-2434616 GCA_024137785.1 Ginglymostoma cirratum | reverse complement strand
GGGGCAGGTGTAGCACTTCCTGCGGTTACAAGGAAAAGTGCCGGGTGCGGTGGGGCTGGAGGGGAGTGTGGAGCGGACAAGGGAGTCGCGGAGGGAGTGGTCCCTCCGGAAGGCAGATAAGGGTGGGGAGGGAAAAATGTCTTTGGTGGTGGGGTCTGATTGCAGATGGCGGAAGTGTCGGAGGATGATGCGTTGGATCCGGAGGTTGGTGGGGTGGTATGTGAGGACGAGGGGGATTCTTTTTTGGTTATTGTTGCGGGGACGGGGTGTGAGGGATGTGTTCCGGGAAATGCGGGAGACACGGTCGAGGGCGTTCTCGACCACTGCAGGAGGGAAGTTGCGGTCCTTGAAGAATGAGGACATTTGAGATGTGCGGGATTGGAATGTCTCATCCTGGGAGCAAATGCGGCGGAGGCGAAGGAATTGGGAATAGGGGATGGCATTTTTGCAGGAAGGTGGGTGGGAGGAGGTGTATTCCAGGTAGCTGTGGGAGTCAGTGGGCTTGAAATGGACATCTGTCTCTAGGTGGTTGCCCGAGATGGAGACAGAGAGGTCCAGGAAGGAGAGAGAAGTGTTGGAGATGGTCCAGGTGAACTTCAGGTTGGGGTGGAAGGTGTTGGACCTCCCTCCCTGGACTGACCTATCTCCTCCTTACCCCCCTACCTACACTCACCTTTACTGGCTCCATCCCCGCCTCTTCGACTTGTCTGCCTCCTCTCCACCTATCCTCTCCTCTATCCATCCTCTATCCGCCTCCCCCTCTCTCCCTATTTATTTCAGAACCCTCTTCCCCTCCCCCATTTCTGATGAAGGGTTTAGGCCCGAAACGTCAAGTTTTCCTGTTCCTATGATGCTGCTTGACCTGCTGTGTTCATCCAGCCCCATGCTTGTTACCTCTTTTCCTACTCTGTTTTAATCATTTCACTGTGGGCCCATTGCTGGAGTGTTGCCTGGGAACTCCTGTGGGTGTCTGCAGCTGAAACGTAATGAGGCCTGAACATTCATATGCAAAGTTTGATCCTCATGCTTCCTGCATATTCATTTTGTGGCATGCTTGAATTTCTACATAACTATGATTTGCTAATAAGTATTACAACAGAAAGAAAAGGTGGGTCTGTTAGCATCTGAAAAGCAAAAGGTCTCGTATTTTGAATGAAGACACTACCTTCTGGACATCAGGTGACGGCTGAGATAGGTCATCTACGTCTTACTTCTGGCTGAAGCTTCAGCCTTATCCTACTTATTGTTATGCTGTTCTTCTCTACCATTGAGGATAGGGTGCTTGTGGAACTTCCTCAACTAATATATTACATTAATGCATTAATCATAGGGTTTGATGCATCATACTTAGCACAAATGGAAGAAAACATAAAGCGTGTAATTTGTCCAGTGTTGCACCAGTTTTGTCGGTGAAAAATTTTGGGGGAGCCAACCTGAGATTGTCTTCCTGAAAGTGCATCAGATGCGAAATTGGAAACAATAACTTCTAAGTGTTTAGGGTGCACTCAAAACAGCAGAATGTGTTTTGAATATGAAAATCAATTCCTTAATGGCTGTTTTAATACTGTGCTCCAATTAACCATCAATTGCTCAGAGCATGCACAATTTTTTCAGATCTACAATGACCCCTGTCAGCAATTTTATTATTTCTTTTCTTTGCAACCAGCAGGAGCATCCCCTGACATGTAAAATAATCTGTGAAAATGTGTTTGCACTGTTTTTCCATTACACGGGTTTGACTCTGTCCATTAATTGCTCCTACAGTTTACCTGCAGGTAGCTCGGCAAAATTTTTTGGACATCAACTGGCGATCTTCATCACCGTTCCCAATTAGTATCTGTAGCCTTTTTGATTCATGGAGGTAAGGCACAACGGTCAACCTTTAACGAGCCCTGGACTTATGTCTTCTGGCATGCTATAATCTCCTTATTTGCTAGTAACACTGTCCAAATTTTTGCCCCCACTATTTGAAAGATTCAAAATATATACAGTGTCCAAAAACATGCAGTGATATTGTTCATTGTTTCATAGAAACTGGCAGAGTGCCATTTGTTAGATGGAATTAAAAATAGTGTAAATTTAGCAGCCTGTTAGTTAAAAATAACTTCAAAAGCAAAAAGAGGTAAAAATAAGCATGCAGTTGCAGTTGACATTATTTATGAATACTGGGATTGGTATTGGGAAACTTAAAAGAAAATCACAAATTATATTCTTGTAACAAATGCATATTGGAGAAATCAAATACATTGAAAAGTAATTTAAATGCTTAACTGGTAAACAGTACCAAAAAAAAAGTATGGTTAGAAATTTGGTGTCACCATTGTGTTGTCAGTGGTACAACGTGACTGAACTTCCACTGATCATTTTGTCCTGCCATACCCCATACCAAACATCAAAATATAACATCTTCTTATATCCTAAGGAGTCTGATTCATTTCATCTCTGCAACAATGTATACAAATGCAGCAGCCAAATTGCACATAACAAAAGGTATAAAATCAATTGGTTCCCTCCAGACATTAAAATATATTTGAATTGCTGTCTCTATACCAATGCAAGCAAATAGCAGAGAGAGACTGTCCATTAACTGTCACACAATGGTTCCTCAGTGATGTCACTAAACTGGAAAATCCACAAGACAATAATACAATATCTAACTTCACTTTCTGAAAGAATGGTTTGTTCTTGAATCTACCACTGCATAACAGAGACTTCCTGGTAATTGTCTGCAGCTGACATTCCTGTTCAAAAATGTCCTCCCTTTTTATTGTTTGCTGAGGATAGCATCTATCAAAGAGTTTCATAAAAAAACACAAACAGCTTATAGAAAATTATTTAAGCAAGTCTTGTTGTTAAGAAGGAAGTCTAAATGAAAAATAAGTTTTTTGAGAGTCGTTCTATCTCTGAACCTGCTGCACAGGAAACCATTAAGACGACCAGGCTCAATCCCTTCCTTCTGTGGTATTGAATGAGAGTTATCAGTCAGAAATGCAGACATAAGTGACCTCATAGAAACATGTATCCGGTTTATATCCAGAGTACAATACCTTCAGGTCATAAACAGCTGATGTGGTGAATGAATGCACTGAATCTCAGGACAGGAAGGAAAAGTGTTCAGCATTCCTAACATATTACATTGGGCTCAATGAAAGATAACATTGTGCAATTCATTTAAAATACAAGACAATTATTTAGGAAGGAATGCGATAGTCAATTTAGTGCAAATGAGGAGTTAAAGTCAGGTAGAATTTCTTGCTCATAGCTATCTTTCATCTCCTCTATCAGCCTAATTTCCATCTTGTACAGTGCTCTATTCTAATTAGTCACTACAGGTACAATCCATTTTCACATGTAGGATACAGTATTGAAGTTCAAGCCCTGTGGTCCAGCATTAGTGCGCCTATTTCTGAACCAGGAGGTCTGGGTTCATGCCCCACCTATTCCCGAGGTGTCTAATATTATTTTTGAACATATTGGTTAGAAAAAAGAAAACAACATTGAAGTTAGGAGATCATGTGGTTCCAGTAGCGTGGAATGCATTGCCAGAAAGGGTAGTGGAGTCGGCCTCATTAGGGGCATTTAAGCGGCTATTAGATAGGCATATGCATGATAGTATTAGGTAGTGGTGGAGGTTAAATAGACCTTAGGTTTAGGGTAAAAGTTCGGCATAACATCGTGGGCCGAAGGGTCTGTACTGTGCTGTACTGTTCTTTGTTCTATGATCTAGTAGCATTGCCTGGATTCAAGTCCTATCTGCTCTAGAGATCTGTCATAACATGCCCCGGAAAGGTTAATTAAAATATCTACAACAATTCTCCCTATTATCCTCTATTTCCAATTCTGTCTGCTGTCATGTCCTAGGTGCAGAGTGGAAGGAGTTTCATCGTATGTCTTGAGCTGCAGGCTGCCTGAAAAAAAGAAGACAGAGAAGCAATTGCAAATCTTGAATTTTTTTTAAAATTTGCAAGTCCCGTCCACTGTTACTGCAGCGCTAATGACAATATATACGGAATAAATATTAACATTTCATTTGTCAGCTCCTGTTCAGATAGGGGATCACTGTCACTTGCAATAAAAAAAATCGAAACTGACACAAAACAGGTAGTAAATGCACAGAAAATCCAAACTATTGTCCGGAGTGGCCTCTAGCACCTAGTTTCATCATTCAAGTTACATTAAAGCAATTTAAATAATTTCTCCAGCTGCATAATAAAGGTTCCATTTCATACTTTAGATATATTTGGTATTTATCTCATGAGTCTTACTGCATGAGATGCTACTAGACAGTCTACATCATCACAGAAAGTGATGCAGTGTCACATGATTGTGCTTTCTCTTGCAGCTTCATGGCAAAACAAAGCCAAGATAATGTTACTTAAGTATGGTTAATGTTTTCCTTACTTATCAGACCCTGTAAATATTCTTTAGCATCACAGTAGGACCAAGAATATTAAATTGTGGAAATAAGTAAAAGAAAAAGTATGGAAAATATTCTGCTCTGACTAAAAAACATCAAGCATGTTGCAGATCCCAATCAAGCAGAGGCACAGCTGAATTGTTGCTGAAGATTTGCAAGATACTGCATTGCATGTGGTCTTAATATAAGCTTAAAGCAGAGTTGCTCACTCTTAAACAGGAAAGCCTGCATTTATTTATATCAACAGATTACTTGTTGCCATCATGTCAGCACCAGGAATATGAAATATCTGAGAAGAATTGGGTGAGTCACATGCCACATGGATGATGTCCTGATGCATGAGTCCACTTAGAACATGATATTGGAATGCAATGTCTGCTACAGTATTTACAGGAAGCATTATTTGCACTTATCTACAAACGTGAAATCTTAAGGTCAAAAGTTGTTTCTTGGGTGTACTGTGGATGCATCCAGTGTCAGAGTTGATCCACAGAAGGCAAAAGCAATCAAAGACTTTCCAGCTCCTCGGAACATGACTGAGCTCCAGACATTCATATGTGTGGTATTCCAAGATGGGAAGTTCTTACCCAGCCTAGCTGATATTAATGAGCCATTGTGTCAGCTGTGATGACAATACATGATGTTGTGAGGTCTTTAGAGAAAATCAAAGAGATGCTGATATTAGTTGTATTTCAGCTCCCTATTACATCTAACCATAAAATATTACTGCAGATGCATCTTTTGCTAATTGGCGACTGTACACTTTCAGAGACAGACGAATGGAAAGTGGAGAACTAGTTACTATGCATCCCATTCATTAACAGAAACTGAAAAGAGATATACAGTGATGGAGAAAGAAGCATTAACTGTAATGAGTTAATGACCCTGTAATGAGTTTCCAGATTATGTCTTGGTCTTCTTTTTAAGATTGAAACAGCCATAATTCCTTAATAACACTCTTAAATTATAAGGAGTTAGCTAACATTTCTCCTTAAATAAGGATGATGAGGTTGATACAAAGACAGACAATGTTCTAGCAAAAGAATAGACAATAGCAAATGCTTTATCAAACATCTCTGATACAAGGCTTGGACAAGATGATGTCATTTTCATTGTAAAAATTTACACTTCTTTATCGATAACAACAAACAGATCTACCAGCATAACACAGCAACTGAATGAAATCAGTGATGCATAGAAATCTGATGATGAATGTGGTTAGGTCAAAATGTATTGTGTCAAAAGACAGTCAGCATATTTGCCACACAGTCCCATTTTCTGTCAGTACTCTGAACAAAGTTGACATCTTATTAATGAATGATTTACCCATTTACAATAAAAAATTGACTTCCAAGAATCCTAACATTCGCAATACGGCAAAAGGACATCTGGGCTTTACAAAATGTTAAGCCAGAGCAAGATATTCTGTTTGGTGGCCAAGTCGATTAAAATCGTTGGAAGGGATTATATCAAATTATATTACTTTGCTATATGTCCTGAGGAGACAAGAGAACCATTGATGCTATCTTCTTTTCTATTGAGACTATGAGAACATCTTGGAATGGGCTTCTTCAGATACAGAGATAAAATATTCTTGACAGTAATTACTACTCCAGATGGATAGAACTTAAGAAACTGCGAGGTCACATGTCTGAAGCAGTGATTACATTACTGGCGATATAAGGAAATCTTTGCAACAGATGGAATGCAGACTATGTCATCATCCACAAAGGACCACAGTATGCCAACCAGTACTTTAAAGAGCTCACATAATATAGATTCGTTCATACTATCACCTCACTAAGACTATCCCGAGTCCAATGGCAGAACTGAAGGAGGAGTGAATACAGTGATAATATTGTTGAAGAACATTGTAATGATATTCAACTTGCATTCCTGAGCTATTGTACAACTCCTTTTCAAATTGATTAGGCACCAATATGAACACTTCATGCAAAGAAATCTGAGAAGGAATGTGACACAGTGAAACTGAAAGGGGCAGCAATAAAGATAAAAGTCAGGATGGTATTATGGAGATCCTGGGGGTGATGGTATTCTCATGTGTCTGTTCTTCATGTTCTTTTGGGTGGTAGACATCACAGTTTTTACAAGGTGACATTGAAGGAAGCTTGGTACAGTACATCTTCCACATGGTATCCTTTGCCACCACTGTGCCTAGGTAAGCTCGAGGTCATTCATATTTTGGCTGCACCTGTCTTATTTTATAACAAGACCCCTTTCCTTATCACCCATGCTTGCAAACCTATATTCGTTCACAGTGGAATAAAGCCTCAATTTTAAGTGTCAATACTGTGTGGAGCTGAAGGAAAACAGCACGTCAGGCAGCATCAGAGGAACAGTAAAGTCAACATTTCGCATCGGGATCCTTCATCAGGACTGGGGAGGTGGTAGGGAGCTCAGAAATAAAAAGAGGGAGGAGGTGGGGCTGGGTGAAGGCAGGTGGGGTGGAAATAGGTTGATGCAGGTAGGAGGTTGTGGAGATTGGCCAATGGGAAGGGTGGAGGCAGATAGGTCCTTCCCATTGACCAATCTTGACAACCCCCTACCTGCATCCACCTACCACCACCCAACCTGCTTTCGCCCAGCCCCACCCTCCCCCATTTTTTTCTGAGTTCCCTTCCCCCTCTCCAGTCCTGATGAAGGATCCCAACCTGAAACGTTGACTTTCCTGTTCCCCTGATGCTGCCTGACCTGCTGTGTTCCTCCAGTTCCACGCTGTATTGACCCGGACTTCCAGCATCTGCAGGTCTTGCTGTCTGTCTCTTTCTCTCAATTTTACATTATCATTCTTATTTCCATATCTCTCCAGAACTCATTCTTCCCTATCTCTGTAATCTCCCTAAGAGGCATTACTCTCACAGATGTCTGCCAAATGACGCCAAAATTGGAGGTGTAGTTGACAGCAAAGAAGGTTACCACAGAGTACAATGGGATCTTGTTCAGATGGGCAAATGGGCCGACGACTTGCAGATGGAACTTAATTTAGATAAATGAGAGGTGCTGCAATTTGGAAAGGCAAATCAGTGCAGGACTTAGACACTTAACGGTAAGGTCCTGGGGAGTGTTGCTGAACAAAGAGACCTTGGAGTGCAGCTTCATAGTTCCTTGAAAGTAGAGGTGCAGGTAGACAGGATAGTGAAGAAGGTGTTTGGTGTGCTTACCTTTATTCGTCAGTGCATTCATTATAGTTGGGAAGTCATGTTGTGGCTGTACAGGACATTGGTTAGGCCACTTTTGGAATACTGCATTCAATTCTGGTTTCCCTGTCAAAAGAAAAATGTTGAGAAACTTGAAAGGGCTCAGAAAAGATTTACAAGGATGTTGCCAGGGTTGGGGGATTTGAGCTATAGGGAGAGACTGAATAGCCTGGGGCTATTTTCCCTAGAATGTCGGAGGCTGAAGGGTGACCTTATAGAGATTTATAAAATCATGAGGGTCATGGATAGGGTGAATAGACAAGGTCTTTTTCCTGGGGTGAGTGAGTCCAAAACTGGTATGCATAGGTTTAAGGTGAGAGTGGAAAAATTTGAAAGGGACATACGGGCAACCTTTTCGTGCATGTATGGAATGACCTGCCAGAGGAAGTGGTGGAGGCTGGTATAATTACAACATTTAAAAGGCATCCAGATGGGTGTATGAATAGGAAGAGTTTAGAGGGATATGAGACAAACGCTGGCAAATGGGACCAGATTTATTCAGGATATTTGATCAGCATGGACGAGTTGGACCGAAGGATCTATTTCAATGTTGTACATCTCTATGACTCTATAGCGATCAATGTGGTAAGTGGGTATTTCAAAAGACATACATTATTGCATTTTTCTGTGCCAAAAATGTGCCATATACAGACAAGTACATACGAAGCCAAAGATTTGGTTAAGGTTTCAGGAAAGGGTTGGCAACACATTTGTTTGACTGTTAGACTGAAAATGTATTTAGTCCTATTTGACTGCTATTCAAGGTGGAGTGAAGTGACAAGACCGCATTCAACCACAGCAGATTCTGTGATTAGAGCACTGAAAATGATCTTTGCAGCACAGTTTCCTGGAAGAAATAGTGTCAGGTAGTAGACCTAAATTCATCAGCAACAATCACAGGGCATTCACTTTGGAGACAGACATTGATCAGGTTGAAATTTCTCAACTCCAGCCTCTGTTGAACAGAGAGGCAGAAAGTTACAGCAAAGAATCGAGACTGGAAGTTAGCTCCACTTGAGTTAGAGTAACACCATTGAATAATGGGAACTTGCTAGTGTAATTGTTAATGGAAAAAAGGTTAAAAATCAATGTACCAATTTTAGAACAAAACGTCAAGCCAAACACATCTTTCTTTCAGCCTTGAGGGGTTTAAATAACAAAATGAAAGCCACAGTAAAAAGCAGTAGAAGTAGCAAGGATTTAGACACAAGCAAAAACTCTTGTCAATATTTAAACTATCAACTTTAAACCAGAATGTTTGGTTAAGGAACAGGAAGACACAAGCCACCATCATTAGATCAACTGCACTCTTACACTGTCAGGATGTTTGGAAGGATTTTTAGCAGGAGTAAGAAGGCATTGGGCAGAATTTTATAGAACCTGAGTGATGTGGGCTATGAGAGAAATGTAGCAGAATCACTCCTATCTTGATTTTGAGATCAAGTCGCTGAATCTTTAAATAAATTCCAGGCATCAAGATGAGATTCTCGTTAGGGAATGGCGAGTTTCCTATTAAGCACAATTACTGCTTGTTAGCAACCATATTAACTGCACATATCACCTTAGTAAAATGTAGCTTCCTATCCTACCACCAGCAAACTAGACACGGATCATTCTCAACATGGAAATCAAAGTGTGTATGTGGTGAATTATAGAATCATAGAATCCCTACGGTGTGGAAGCAGGCCATTCGACACATCGAGCCCACACTGACCCTCCTAAGAGCATCCCATCCACTCCTACTGCCTACCCTCTCCTTGTAACTCTGCATTTCCTATGGCTAATCCACCTAGCCTGCACATCCCTGGACACTATGGGCAAATTAGCATGGCCAATTGCCTAATGTGCACATATTTGGACTGTGGAAGGAAACTGAAGCATCCAGAGGAAACCCATGTATTCACAGGAAGAATGCACAAACTCCATACGGACAGTCGCCTGAGGCTGGGATTGAATTGGGTCCCTGCTGCTGTGCGGCTTACAACTGTATCATGTGCCAGCATTGTATACATTGTATGTGCAGCAAGCAAAGCAGCCATTCCTGTAAATCTTATGTGAGTAATCCTCACTGGAATTCAGGGAGCCACCTGTTAATCAAGGGGCGCGGCTCAGCCAGTCAGGGGCAGCCACAGATACCAGGCCAGTGGATTAGTCGTGGTGTTCTTTGTGGGAGTCAATGCCTATGCAGTCAAGGGAGTATGTTATATTCAGACCTGTGGCTCCACAGTACGCAACCAAGGGGGTTGGCGCTAACATGATTGGGGAAATCCATCAGATGGGGCGTTGGGTACTTTTCATCCAAGGTTATCTGGTTAGGTCACTCAAGGTATGCTACAATCACTCTGTTGAGTCCATCCAGAGAAACTAAAGGGAAAGCGTAGGGGTGGATAATGGAGGCTATTGCTGCAGAAAGGAGACTCTGGGAAGGTGGCTTGCATTTTTAAGGGTGGGAATACAGTAAAGCATGGTTGGGAATGGTTTAAGTTGTATTCATCCATGGTCGCGCTGGCTTCTAGTGGGGTAGAATAAATGTCCATACCTGGCATTGTCACCACATATGCCAGGGGCTCCAGGGTAAAGGTGTACAGGCAAAAGATCATGTAGACTGTTGGGCTGGGGATCTTTGGGGCTCTGAAGACTATGGGGTCACAGGAAGAGCTAACAGGAAGTAGAACTGGATGTTCAGAGATTCAACAAGGAGTGGTGGAAACCACAGCTTGAAGCGTATCCTTTGTTGCTTTCTAACATGTTGGAAATTAAAAATTACACAAGAAAGAAAATGCATGTGACGACATCAGTGTAGGCTAAGTGTCTCAACTCATGAGGGAGGTGGCAGTAAGATTTATTGATTTTCGGCCCTTTAGAGGGCAAGCACATTACGCAGATCCATGCACTGTACAGAAGAAAGATTTGCAGGCTCCCAAATTGCTGGAGATCCTGATGCATTGGCTCCTTTTCTCAGCACAGCAGAGAAATGTGCTGTACATTTCTCTGTCTAACTCGTCATTTAACGGACGTCAACATTGATGTACATGGAGATCAGGGAAAGATTAGGGATGTGTGACCAAGAGGGGCTATGGTGACAGCAGAACACAATATCCTTTTATGCGCCTTGTTCTACTTGCTTCCACGTGCTGCAGCAGGTGCTGAACACAGACGTCAATCCATGGTACATCCTGTATGGACATGAAGTTAGGCATCACGCAGACCCAATTAAATTTGGGCTTTTTCCGAATCTTGACAGATGTTTTGCAGATGTTAACAGAAACTTGATACCTTATACGCTGAGTGCTGTCACCCATATCACCAAAGTGCCCTCAAAAGATTTTCTCCAATTTTTTTTTCATGCCATTCCAGGTTCTGCAACTGGGATCAATGGAACTAGCTCAACAGTGGCGCCATTGATCTTGGAGGTTTGGACAGGCTATCCCCAGAAGACTTTGTGTCTGGACAGCCCAAATAAGTTTAAGGTCTTCTTGCCTCGAAATGGATCCTCTTCACTTTGAACTTCCAAGGATTGGAGGGAGCAGACAGGATGAAGATGGAAGGTCTTTTAAAGTCATATCATCATCTTGCAATGGTAATGCTGGGGGAGAGAAAGTTACACTGGTAGTTTAACAATCTTCTAGTTATCTCATTGAGATTGGACCTCATCATTGAGTCATCCATATTTACAGCCCAGAAGAAGGCCCTCTGGCCCATCATGTCCATGTGGGGATGTTCATTAATGCTCGCACAATGTTCTGCACCATTTGTGACTCCTCAGATATTGAAGCAGTCCATGCCCAAATGCAGCAAGACCTGGACAACATTTATACTCGGACTGATAACTAACAAGTAGCATTCATATCACACAAATGTCAGGAATGATCAGCTCCAATAGAGGGCATCTATCACCCCTTAACATTCAAGGGCATTAGCATCAGTAAATCCCTGCTATCAATATTCTGGGGATTATCATTGATCAGAAATTGAACTGGTCTAGCCCTACGATTAGTGTAACTACAAGGGCAAGTCAGAGGCAAGGAATCCTACAACAAATAATTCTCCTCCTGACTCCTCAAAGTCTGCCCACCATTGACAAGACACACACCAGGAGAGTGATGGAATACACTGTAGTTGCCAGCATGAATGCAACTCCAATAACAATAATGAAGCTTGATATCATCCAAGACAAGGCAACTCACTTCATTGGCACCCCATTAAACATCTTTAACATTCGCTCATTCCATTATTGATAGTTCAAGAAGACAGCTCACCACCACTTTTTCAAGGATGGTGCGGTGGTTCAGTAGTTAGCATTGCTGCCTCACAGCACCAGGGACCCAGATTCGATTCCACCCTCGGGTGACTGTCTGTGTGGAGTTTGCACGTTCTCCCTGCGTCTGTGGGTTTCCTCCAGGTGCTCCAGTTTCCTCTGACAGTCCAAAGATGTGCAGGTGAGCTGAATTGGCCATGCTAAATTGCCTGTAGTGCTCAGGGATATGTAGATTAGGTAGGTTATAGGGGGATGGGTCTGGGAGGGATGCTTTGAGGGTCAGCGTAGACTTGTTGGGCCAAAGAGCCTGTTCCCACACTTTAGGGATTCTATGAAAGTTAGGGATGGACAATAAATGCTGGCCTGTCCAACAATATCCATATTCCACAAAAGAGTAAAAAAAAAGTTCACACCAAGATTACATTAGGAAAGGTGATAGAGTCCAATGCATGCACTTGTAGCATGCAGAGTACGGATATTGTGATGTCAATCTGTATCTAATATTGATTTGGCACCCATTTTACTAATTGAATCCAACAGGTCCTGTTAGCATCCTCTAATACAAGTACAGCTAAATATGCATTTGACTGCATCAAAAACCTCCAATTAGCATTATTTACATAAATTTCTAGATGACTTTCTGGTGAGTTATTCATAATTTTCTTTTCTGCTTGCAACTGCATCATGTCTTCATTTGATTGTGTAATGCCATCTATCTGGCTTCAATTTGTATTTCATCAGTAGGTCAGCAAATGAGGGCCCTCTTGTGGTGCAGTGGACGTGGTCCTAACCTGGACTGGGAGGTTCATGTTCAAGCCTGACCTGCTCCAGAGGTGTGCAACAACATCTCTGAACAGGTTGATGAGAAAAATAGGTTAAATTAAAAAATTAGATTAATGCCTTCTTAATGATTCTTTGAAGACAATATAGGAGAAGGCAGCAATTAGGACATCTTCAGCAAGTTCAGGAAAAACAGCAACCACCAGTGGACACCACACAAAGTTCAGAGTGAAAAGTAGAAAGACAAGATCCAACAAAGAGGCCAAGGTGAATGATAGACCCTGAATTTATAGGGTCACTGTTATTTTCTTCAACGCTTTGAAAGACAGTGCAGACAACAATTAAGAATATCACACCTCTGATCTGTGTAACATACTGTAACTTGAACTCGAATGGAATGGGTATTCCACCCTGGTGACCATCAAGGTGATTTTTTTTTAATTTTGAAAATATACTTTATTGATAACAATATCTTTATATACACACATAGTCCCTAGAGCAGTTTGATTCTGCACTTGATTTTACATATGGAGAGCAAATAGACCCAAGGCATTACTTAATTATACAAGATTATATTTACATACATTTGAGGCACTTGGAGGACCCAATAACTGAACGAACCTCAACTTCAGCAGAAAGACTTTAGATAGTGGTCTTTCCCCACTGTGTCTTGGTAGCAGCTGCCACAAGCTTTAGTGTGTCCATTAGCATGTATGTTCATATCTGCAACACTCTGTAGAGGTCAACTTCTTGCTCTGGAAGACTGACAAGTTATGGATAGACCAAAGAGTGTCTTTCATCAGGTTGTTTGTCCTCCAAGTGTAGTCATGGTTTGTCTCAGTGTGTGTCCCAGGCAACAGAACGTAGAGCATAGAGTCTGCCATCACGGAGCTGCACAGGATGAACCTTAACAAAAGCCACTGCATCTTTTTCCAGACTTTCTTTGCAAAGACACGTTCTAACAGAAGATGTGTGACAGTCTTCAAGGGCAGTATGTGGTGACGCAGAGAGTCCAGGCATGCCTGAGAACCTCAAGGTCTTGCCCTTCTCACCACCAGCCAAGTCTTAGTGCTGGTTGGAAAGTTCTGGTGATGAGGCATTCTGCCAAATGATTTTGACAGTCTGCTCAGGGAACAACCCGACAAGATCTACCATCTCCTTTTCCCACAGGACCTCAAGGATTCTAATGTGCTGACCACTTCCTGATGGACTTGCGGTCAAATGTGTTTTCTTTGCAAATTTCTACACGAAGGACAGGTGAAATGGAACGGTCCAATTGCTTGGAGCATTCAGTGGCGCCAAGGCCAGTCCCATCCTTTGCAACTCTGGAGACAATGGAATCCCAGTCCATCGTGACACTTGGTATTTGAATAGCAAGAGACTATGCAGAGCTTAATGCAGCCACATATAAAGGTCACCATCAGCATATGGGCAGCATTTGATACATTCTACCCCACTCCTTATCTGGAGCTTTAGATAGGGTAGACTCACAATGTTGTTAGAGAGAAAATTTTGGGTTTTTGTCCCAACAAGAATAGAGGAATGGCGAAGTATTTCCAAGGCAGAATGGTCAGTGGCTTGGAGGGAAACTTGCAAGTGGTGGTGTCCACGAAACTGTTGCCCTTGGCTTTCTGGATGGAATTGGTCATAGGTTTGGAAAATGCTTTCTAAGAACCTTTGGTGGATTTCTGTAGTGTAACTTGCAGATAGTACACACTGCTGTTATTGAATGTCAGTGATAGAGAGAATGGATGATTGCGGATGTGGTGCCAGTAGAACGACCTGCTTTGTCCTGGATGGTCTCAAGTTCCTTGAGTGTTGTTGGAGCTGCATTCATTCAGGAAAGTGAGGAGTATTCTGTCATACTCCTGAGTCAGGCCTTGTATGTTGTTGACAGTCTTTGGGAAGTCAGGAGTTGACTTTCTCACTGCAGTATTTCTAGACTTCAATGGTAAAGGCTTTTATCACCACCAGACAAACAATGGCTTTGATGATTTCATGACACTTTCGGCCAAATGCCTTGACAGTCTACTCAGGAAACCATTTGACAGGAGTGAACGTTTATTTTACCCGCAGAACGTTGTGAATGTTACATGCTGATGACTGCCTAATGGACATATGATGAAAATGTATTTCAACATAAACTTTTCCAAAAGGGACAGATGGTAGGGCATGATCTGACTACATAGAATGTTCTGCCAGACTGACCTTTGCAATAAAGAGGATTTGTTGAATCCCTGTGTGTAGTAACATTTCATGTTTGCATACTGAAGGCCTGTACACAGCCTGCAGGCAACAGTAGCCCCATCTGTATGCGTATGATAGTGGGTTTATTTTCTCCCCTTTATCTGGAGGTTTGTAGATTGTGTACTGTGAACTTTGTCTATTTTCAACTTCCACGTAAAGGGAAGATGACTTGGGTGATTGCTATAGTATAGGAGTGAAAACTGGGCCAGACCTGCACCGCGTATAGCAACACAAAGGGTGACTAGTACCAGATGACCAAGTTCTTATGCACAATGGAGAGGGAGCATTATTCCCATATGCTCAGTTTTTGTTTCATCATGGTTACTGAGTCCTGCCAGTTTTTAGCACACGCTCCTACCCCTTTGAACCATTCTTCCAACACCTTCAGGTAATGTGATCTGATAGTGAAGAGGACAAAAGGATCTGTCAGGCCAGTTCATAAACGACACAGTCTTGCTCTTGTCTTCATTTATCTTGGCTCGAAACGCCAGTTCAAACTGGCGGAGATGCTAATCAGTCTATATACTGACAATGAATTCAAGCATAAGTCAGTGACATCACTCATGTACAGGCTTTGAATCAGTATCTCCACAACCTGGAATTCTTCTTATGTCTGTATCCATGATGTATTCAGCAAAGGATCCTACACAACGCAAAAACATGACAGAGAAGAGAAGGCAGCCCTACTTGACTCCAGATTTGATTATAAAGCTTTCCAATTCATACCCATTGATTGAAAGTAATCTACTGATGCTTGTGAAAAATAATGGTCCGAAATAGCAGCTTCTTAGAATACTAAACATGGCAGTGTGTACTGTAAAAATGGTTCAATAGCTGATGGATGATCCCAAGGTTAACTTACAACCTCTTTTATTCATGTTATCATCTTGAACACCTATTCACAACCCTGTAATACCACCCAACTTCATCTGTTTCAGCTCATTAGGTCCTGATACTGTCAATTATGTCTTTGTCTCCTCTGGAATTGATTATTTCAATAAACTATCTAGTCTCCCGCACATAAAACTGAGCTCATCCAGAACTCCAGTCATATCTTAAGTCACTGAAGTCCCATTTCCACCAGCACTTCTGTGGTGACTAACCTGCTTTGGCTGCCAGTCAACCAACCTTCTGAGTTTAAATTTCTCATTGCCACTCCCTATCAGTGTAATCTCTTCCAGTTTCACAACATTAAGGGATTTCTGAGCTCATCCAAAACTGGCCTATGGTGCATTCCTAATTATGATCCCTCTGGCCCTTATGTTTCCTAGGCTTCAAGCTCTGAAATTCTTTGCTACCTACTTTTAACGTGCTCCTTGAAACCTACCTCTTTGACCAAGCTTTTGGTCATCTGCCTTAGTATCTCCTCATGTGGCTCAGTTTTACATTTTGTTTGAAAATGCTTTTGTGAGATTCCTTGAAACATACTGTTGTGTCGTTGAATGTGACATTAATGGGGAGCAGCATGGCTTTGAAACCAAGCTAAGTAATATAAGAGATAACAAGGCGTAGAGCTGGATGAACACAGCAGGCCAAGCAGCATCAGAGGAGCAGGAAAGCTGACGTTTCGGGCCTAGACCCGAAGGGTCTAGCAAGTTTTCTCTCCATATCTTACCAAATACGTTGCGTCAATTGCCATTCTCGCCCCAAAATTCATCATGTCTAATTCCTGTCCCATCTAGCTGTGCACTGTTCCTGGAATGTTCACTTTAAAATCTTTATCAGTTGCAGCTCTGCCACCTTTGAAGGCTTGCTGCTCACTTAGAGCACTGCTGGCATTTGGCAGCTGTGCCATTTGCTCCTGCAAGTATTGAGGACAGATGGCAGAGAGAAGGAGGCTGGTAGTGTGCTTCTCCAAAAGGATCTGGAGGTGATATGGGGTGGTGCAGCAGAGAGCTATTCTTTTTCTGAAGGACCATATAAGGTGTCTGCCACCTGATGATGCCAGCCTGGTTGGAGATCACTACCTGAATGAATGCTGTCTCCAAGGTCTGGTGCAAAAAGGTCAATGATGTTCCCTGCTCTGTCAAGCTAAGTGACAAGTTCTGCGGTTTGCTAACTTACAGGCACCCTATCCCTGCCACTGCACCCATCTTTAATCAAGATCCTATTCCTGACATCCCCTGTCTTGCATGCAACACCTACCCTCACTCTCTCACCTGACTTCAATTCTATCACACCAGTAACACTGCATGTCCTGTGTGCTGTGCTCTCAGAACACCTCAACACCTTGCCCCGGAACTAAAAGAATGTGGTCCCAGCATCACAGATACCAGCCTTCAGCCAATTCGATTCACTCCATGTGATATCAAGTACGGCACTGAACTCTGCAAAGATTACAGGGCCTGATAACATTCCAGCAATAGTATTGAAGATTTGTGCTCCAGAAATTGCCACTTCCCTGGACAAGTTGTACTCGTACAATTAAAACACTGGAAACTACCTGACAATGTGGAAAATTTCCCAGGTATATTTTGTAAACAAAAGACATGACTAATTCAACCCTGCCAATTACCGCCACACCAGTCTACTTTCAATCATCAGTGATGTGTTGGAAGGTGTCATCAACAGTGTTATCAAGCAGCACCTGCTCATTAACAACCTGCTCACTAACACCCAGTTTGGGATCCTCCACGGCAAGTTAGCTCCTGACCTCATTACAGCCTTGGTTCAAACATGGACCAAAGCGCTGAATTCCAGAGGTGAAGTGAGAGTGATAATCCTTACATAAAGCTGCATTTGACAGACTGTGACAATAAGGATCCATAGCAAACCTGAAATCAATGAGATTCAGGGACAAACTCCTCATTGGTTTGAGTTGTGCCTGGCACGTATGAAGATGGTTGTGATTGTTGTAGGCCAGTCACCTCAGTTCCAGGACATCCGTGTAAGAGTTCCTCAGTGTAGTAGCATCTTAGGTCCAATCATCTTCAGATGTTTCATCAACGAACCTCCCTCCATCACATGGTTAGAAGTGGGGATGTTTGCTGATGATTGCACAATGTTTAGCACCATTTGCAATCCTCAGATACTGGAGCAGTTCATGTTGAAATGCAACAAGGTCTGGATAATATACAGGCTTGGGCTGACAAGTAGCAAGTAATATTCATACCACACAAATGCTGACTAATGACCATCATCAATAAAAGGCAATCTAACCACCACCCCTCAACATTCAGTGGTGTTACCATTACTGAATTTCCCCACTATCAACGTCCTGTAGCAACCATCGACCAAAAAACCAAAGATCCTTAGATAACACATACCAAACCTATAACCACTTCCATCTCGAAGGGCAAGGATGCCAGATATATGGGAACACCACCATGTGCAAGTTCCTGTTCAAGCCACTCACCTTCCTGACTTGAAAATATACACTGTTGTTGGGTCAAAATCCTTGAATTCTCTCCCTAATGTCACTGTGGGTCAACCTATAGCACATGGACTGCAGCAGTTCAAGAAAGCAGCTCACCACCATCTTCTCAGAGGAAACTAGAGTCAGGCAATAAATACTATCCAGCCAGTGATACCCACGTCCCACTATTGAATAAAAAAAAACTCCATGGGCAATAATCATGGGAGTCTGCACCAAGCATCAAATACATTATGTGGGTGCAGTGATATCTATGTGTGTACATGGCATTCACTCACTCTGTCACCTTAGGCACCTGCCTTTCAGACTACAAACTGGCTGAGTCTGCACAGGGATGTAGATCTCAAGGATGTCACCCAGTAGTGAATGTTCCAGGGATGTGTAATGTCCAGAGATCACAGTGTGGAAATAGGCCATACAAATCCATAACCCCCCTCCGAACAGCATCCCACCCAGACCCATTCCTCCACCCTGCATTTCCCATGTCTAACCCACCTAACGTAACCTGGGCACTATGGGCAATTTAGCATGACCAATCCACCTTCCCTGCACATCTTTGGACTGTGGGAGGAAACCAGAGCACCTGGAAGAAACCCACACAGACACGGGGAGAATGTGCAAACTCCACACAGACAATCGCCCAAGGCTGGAATCGAACCCAGGTCCCTGGCACAGTGAGGCAGCAGTGCTAACCACTGACCCACCATGCTGTCCCCTATTTATTTTTGCTGTAGGATTTCCGGGGTAGGCACCTGGCATACCTATGATATCGATATATCATATGTTCATGGCTAATGTTCTTCCCCATGATCGCGCACCCCTCATGCCTCAGCTCATGTACACCAACCAATTCAAGTGTATTAATAGCTGTTTTTCCCAACATTGTACACTTTCCACATGTTTCATGATGAAAATGACAGTGTGCAGCCCTCACCGCTGGCATTCAGCCTCACTGTGAAAGTGCAGCTGGAACCTCAGACATCACGTTCCTGCTTCCTAGGTGCACATTCCATAAAACTCACAGGTTTTATACTTCCACAGGTCATCACCCAACTACCTGCCCACCTCCTACTTCTCCTATCTCCTCTACCACTTCTCCTTCCCCCTTAATTTCTGTGAACAGAGGTGACAAGAAACCATGGACCTGAGAGCACCAGCCCAGATCCTTGACTGGCAGCCACATGTCTCCAATTGTGGCAGACCTCCTCATGGGAAATGGCTGCTATGGAGACAAGGGGCTGGCCATGACCTGTTACCTGGAGCACAGAGGCACAGGCTCTGTGTCCAAAGTCACCCTGACTGGTCTCCTGAGTATGGCAAAAACCCAGGACTGAAATGAGAAGTTGTCCTTGAGTAACCATGTTGGACCACCCTGATTGCCCCATGGACTTCACTACAGTCTACTGCCCTTAGACTTTTAAACATGTCCAACTGCTTGCTGCAGATGCTGTGTGTTTGGTACAAATGTTGCTGCCATGAGTACAGGTGTTATACTGCTGTGGCACACTGACGTACCACAAGATATACATGACTGAGGACTGCTACACAGCATGGCCAGATGTCTGGTTATGCCACTACACCAATTTCCACTGCAAAGTGCAGCAGGGAAAGACATGCACATTGCAGGCATGCTGATAGGCCCCAGATGAATGCATGTTGAGCAAACAAGGGAGCAGCCCTGGCAGGCAGCCTGATCTACTCCATGGACAAGATACCTGTCCTTTTGCAGTAAATGCAATTGATGCAGTGTATGCTGCTTATTGTCAGTGTATCCTGCAAGGCAGGTCTGGGCTTGCAGGACACACAACCAGTGCATTGGAGAGATGCCAGGATGGTCAAGATTGCTCCCTGAATGTTAACATGTGGATCATGCACTTTGGCCATTGGCAATATTTGGGGCAGCACGGTGGCTCAGTGGTTAGCATTGCTGCCTCACAGTGCCAGGAACCCGGGATCAATTCCACCCTCAGGCAACTGCCTGTGAAGTTCTCCCTGTGTCTGCGTGGGTTTCCTCTGGGTACTTCAGTTTCCCCCCACAGTCCAAAGTGTGCAGGTTAGGTGGCTTGGCCATGCTAAATTGCCTGTAGTGTTCAGGGATGTGTAGATTAGGGGGGATGGGTCTGGGTGGGATGTTCCAAGGGTCGGTGTGGACTTGTTCGGCCAAAGGGCCTGTTTCCACACTGTAGGGATTCTAAAAATATTCCAAATACAGGAGTCATGTGGAGTAGGTAAACTGAACCCTCCAGGCATCTCTTCTGGTTTTTATTTTGGATTTTCCTCACATCAGTTGGTGCATAGGTTTAGTAAGATCACAGCCAGAATACAAATGAGATGAGTTGGGCCATCAACAAGGAGCTTATCAAGCATTAATCTTCATAAGTTGGCAACTCACTGTTGCCCGGCAATAATCTCACTATGCCACTTGTTAAAAGTGTAAAAAATGAGACAAGATGCTAATGACATTGAGATTGGCTGATCATCTCGTCCAATTCTGCTACACATCTTGCCGTAGCCCAAGTTATTCAGAGCTTTATATCCGTCTGCCCTATGTCTCCTCATATATTTGTAAGTGTGGTGGTATTGCAAGATTTTTCCCATATCTAGAGTGTGTGAAATACCATAGTTTAACTTTACAACAATGTTGTAGTCTTTGTAAAGTGAGAGCCCACAAACAGACGAAAGGGGGGAAATATTCACCGAATAATAAAATGAAAAATTAAGTATCAAACAGTTTTCAGTCGTGAGAAAAGGAAGAGAGATTTCTTTTAAAGCTCACAACCTGTACATAACATGACTTTTCTATTTGGATAAGACCAGATTAAATGAGCTGCACATCATCTGCAGTTTGGAAACCATTTGATGAAACCTGGAACAAATTCCATAAAAAGCTGAAAGGTCCAGCAGCATCTATGGAGAGAGAAAGAGTCAACATTTCAAATCCAGTATGACTCTTTAAAAGTTCTTAAGCTTCTTGAGTTTCTCAAGCATTTCCTGTGTTTGTTTCAGACTTTCAGTGTCTCCAGTGTTTTACTTTTATTTTCATGAACCCTGGAATGTTTTTGAAACTTGGAATGTGTATGTTTTCCAGAGATTTGGCTTAATTTCATTCGGGACATTTCCTCTAAAGTCAATATTAAAGGATAAGTTTTAAGTGTTCTGAGGAGGTTCCAAGCTCTATTCAATTAAGCATATTTTCCTTTTAAAGTAAACTCCACTCTCCAGCTATTTTTGAAACAATTAATTGCAGTGAGATGAATTTCCCAAAGGCTTCCCTGATATATTTCCAAAGAAAATCAAAGGAACAAGCATATGCACTCTAGTAAAATCTGGAATTTTCTTACCTAGATACCAATATCATAAGACATTTACTGTTCCATATATCTCAAAATTCAGCTGGAGGCAACAAGCGTTCACGTTGTGTATTGAAATCTTAAAATAAAGGGCTTTATGTTACTAGTTCACAGTTCAATTAAATTCCGATTGAAACCTGAGACTTATTTTATGATGAAGTTGAGTTAAACTGTGTGGACTAAATTGCAGTGTCCAATATTGTACATCTCTGTACTTGTTGGAGTGCATATCACGAGTTAGTCTGACAGCACTTAATGTAGCAAGGTCTAACCTGGATTATATATATGCAATATGCCTGTATGGGCAATGGTGCAATGATATTATTGCTGGACTTATAGCTCAGAGACCTGGAGCAGCGTGCTCTAGGATATGCGTTTGAATCCCACCATGGCAAATGGTGGAATTTGAATTGAAAGTAGAAGGATATAGCTGTAGACTGGGGAGTGGACTCCGCAGCTGGTGGTGAAGGAGCTGCCTTCTGCAGCTGCATCTGTTCATGTTAGTATCAGTAGGAGTGACTGCCTACAGTCCTTGAGGAGAAAAAATCCTGTCTTCACATTGAAGATACCCTCTGTTGTGTTGTCTGGCACTACCACATGACCAATGTCAATGCCATTTTGAAGTCACTGACCTCACAATTTAAAATTCTCTCAAGTTATGTGCGGTCCATAAACTTTGAAATTGTCCCCTGGACATCTTTAATGTTTTGAAGAATATTGTCCCAATACCGGCCCCTAAAGAATTCTACATAAACGTTCCTCTAGTCTGAAAAATACCCATTAACTATTACTGTCTGTTTCCTATCCCTCAGCAAATTTTGTACACGTTATTACCGTTCATTTTATTCCACGCTTACCTCACAAGTCTGGTGTGTGACATCGTCTATGTACATTTCAATAGCTTTCACCTCATTATCGCTTTCTGTTGTGTCTTTTTAAAATGCCAGCAAGTTAGTTAGACATAATTTCCCCTTAATAAATCCATCCTGACTCTTCCAAATCAATCCACACTTTTTCCCATCTGACTATATATTCTATCCCTTAAAACTGTCTCTAGATATTCCCCAACACCAAGTTAAACAGAAAGGTCCGTAATTGCTGAACTGACCTTCACAAACATTTTTGAACAAGCCTAATCCTAATTCTAACCCTGGTGTTTGCAGTTCTCCAATCATCTGGCAACATTCCTGAATCCAGGGAAGTTTGAAAATAATTATCAGTGCTTCTGTAATTTCCACTCCCACTTTCTTCAATAACCTTGGATACATCTATCCTGGTCTTGATACCTTTTCAAATTTAAGTAGTGACAGATTATCCAATACCTCCTCTTTATCAATTTCAAACCCTCTGAGTGACTGAATTTCCTCCTCTAACACCAGGGCCTGTGCAGTATCTGCCTTGTTCATAAGGAGATATGAAGTGTTTATTCAAGGCCTCAGCCATGTCTCTTGCCTCTAATTTGAAATCCCCTTTTTGGTTCTTAATCAGACCTAATTCTTTTACAATATTTTTACTATTTATGTGCTTAAGAGACTTTGGAACATACCTTGGTTTTAGCTGCAAGTTTTATTCATAATCCCTCTTTCTTTGTCATATTTGCTTTTCCATATCCCTTCAGAATCTGCTTTATTCAGTGTGGTTGAAAACTATTTATTACCTGACACCTGTCATAAGCACACTTGTTCTTTTCTAACTTAATTTCTGTCACATTTGTCATCCAAAGAGCATTGGATTTGTTAACCTTTCCCTTTGAAAGGAATATACCCCAACAGTGACCAAACTACTTCCTCTCTGACCATTTCAACTCCCCCTCCCATTCCTCAGACAACATGTCCATCCTGGGCCTCCTGCAATGCCACAGTGATGCCACCCGAAGGCTGCAGGAACAGCAAATCATATTCAGCCTGGGAACCCTGCAGCCCAATGGTATCAATGTGGATTTCACAAGCTTCAAAATCTCCCCTCCTCCAACCGCATCCCAAAACCAGCCCAGCTCATCTCCGCCTCCCTAACCTGTCCTTCCTCTCACCTATCCCCTCCTCCCACCTCAAGCCCCATCCCCATCTCCTATCTACTAAACTCATCCCGCCCCCTTGACCTGTCCGTCCTCCCTGGACTGACCTATCTCCTCCCTACACCCCCACCTACACTCACCTTTACTGCCTCCATCCCCACCTCTTCGACTTGTCTACCTCTTCTCCACCTATCCTCTCCTTTATCCATCTTCTATCCGCCTCCCCCTCTTTCCCTACTTATTTCAGAACCCGCTTCCCCTCCCCCATTTCTGATGAAGGGTCTAGGCCCGAAACGTCAAGCTTTCCTGCTCCTATGATGCTGCTTGGCCTGCTGTGTTCATCCAGCCCAACACCTTGTTATCTCCTCTCTGAAGGCAGTCAGTTGTTAAGCTATTCTTTATCCTGCCAGCTTTTAGTTCTAAACTATCTAGCCCAGTTCTGTTTTCAGCTGATTCAAATCTAGTCAGCCCCATTTGACTATTCTTAGTCTGAATTGAATAATATAATTTTCTACCGTCATCCTAAGCCTTATGATACAGTGGCCATAGTACTCTAAATGTTCCCCACTGTCACTTGATCGACTAGGCTTACCGCATTCCCAAGAATTCTAGTAGTGCTTCCATAATTGTTGAATTAATCAAATACTGCTGTAGGAAATTCTCCTGAACAGAATCTAGGAATAAATCTTCCTCACTGTTTCTTACACTACTACGATCCCAGTCAATATTTAAGTAATTAAAGCACCCAATTATAAATACTTTATCTGATATTTACACTGTCCTCTGATTTCCTTACAGGTTTGTTCCTCTATATCCTTCCAACTAGCTGGTGGCTAGTATTACACTGAGCAATGTAATTGTATATTTCTTGTTCCTTAGGTCTATTCACATTAATTCTGTTCTTGAACTCTCTGAAGCATTCTCTTTATCGAGTGCTGCACTGGTCTCTTCAAAGAAAAATGCCACCCCTTCTATTTTTCCTCTTTTCCTGAATATATTATAACTAGGAATATTTAACATCCAGATCAGTCTTTAAGTCAGAACTTATCATCAAAACATCATAACTGCACAAGGCAATCTATGTAAATACCCAGTTTTATTAGCTACACACTGTACAGTCAGATACACACAGGGTAACCCTGATTTAGATGTCATTACTTTAACCTTTACTCCGACTCCACCTATTGACTTACTATTCTCCGCTTTAGTGCTATCTTCGTCTCCCTTACTTTCTATTATTCACTCCTGGTTCACACACCCTGCTGAGTCTCTTTAAATCCTTCCCAATATTAGCAGTATTAGCAAAATGCCTGATGAGGAACACAATCCTGGCTGTGCAAAGACACAACTCAGCTGGATTGTACAGTTGCCAACTCTCCCAGAGCCAGCCTCAGTATCCCAGGATTCTGAAGCCCTCCTTATTGCATTGTCTTTCCAGTCATGCATTCATCAGTTTTATCTTCTATTTCTGTACTCACTTAGATGTAACACTGTGTGCAATCTGGGGATTACTAGTTGAGCAGTCCCACTTGTCCTTTTTTTCCCTAGCTCCCTCAATTCCTATGGCGGGACTACATCCCTCTTCCTCACAATGTCATAAATACCAGTGTGGACTATGACCTCTGGTTGTTCATTGTCTCCCTGAAAAATAACTTGTGGCTGTTCTGTGACATCTCTGCCTCTTGCACTAGGGAGGCAACAAGCCATCTTCAAATCACTTTGATGGCCAGAGAAGCATTTTTGTGTTCCCCTAATTAAAGGTTCCCTGATCTGTATTGCCCTTCTGTTCTTCTACCTCCCCTTCTGTATTGCAGTTGTGCCGCGTGGATGACTTTTGCTGTAGACCTTCAACGATTGTTTTCCCTCACTGATATCCAGAATGGAAAAGCATTAGTGAGTGGGGCCTCTAGGGGCACCTGCAGTACCTGATCATTTCTCTTGGATTCTCCAATGATCATCTATTCCCTATTTGCCTGCTTGCCCCTAACTTGAAGAATGGTGACCATTCAGATGTATTATCCACGTAGTCCTCTACTTCTCAGGTGTACCTCGATGACTCTAGCTACTGCTTGGATTCTAAAACCTGGAGCTCAAGCTTGTGCAGCTGATGACACCTGTACATGGGCTTATCTAGGTCACAAGAATGCCTACAACTCCCCAAATGCCACAGGCATTCTGCTAAGTCACCGCGCCCTCCCATGCCTAAACTTGTACTTTTAAGAGTTCCTTTACTTGCTATAGCTTTAATGACCTTTGACTTAGTTTAACATCACTCTTCTAATATTAACTACAAATCGGAGATTGATAGGAAGTAGAAATTCTTCACCTTACTCACAAGTCATCTCCCTTTTCTGAGCCAGAAAATTCTTTCTTTCCTCGTTGCAGATTAGAAATTTATGCTTTCTAAATTTACTTGAGTTGAAATATCATCCATTACAGCAGCTGCCCAACAATGAGTTAACTTATGTCTATTCTGTATATCACTCTTGGATATTTTTCCCTTCCCCTTGTATTGCTTTTTCTAGTGTCTATGCTCCTTCTCTCTCTCTTTCTCTCTCTGTCTTGCACTCTCCCTCCCACTTATGCTTTCAGGTGCTGGTAAATATCTCTGAGTTCTCCTTTCTTCTGCTTCAGTTTGTACAATCCCCAACCTTATGGCCTAGAATATTTCCTACTCTCCCAGTATCATCAAGCTAGGGGATGAGCTCTGCTTCAACCAAGAGTGCAGTCTGGCATGCCAAGCATATCTAAAATTAGATGTCAGTCTGGGGGGAGAGTATGGGACGTGTGATGGGATGTAAGTGATGGTGGAGGTGTAGAGGTAAGAGTTGGTGAGGTGTTGTTTGCAGTATGGCTGGTGCTGGTGAGGGATGGGGACGGCAATGGTCACGTTGGGGGTATTAGGTGGGAGGGGGCTGAATGGTGGGGTTGGAGTTTGTGTTGGCGGTGGTGAGGGGTGTATGGTGAGAATGTGGGGGGTGGTGGTGGCGGCATAAGGGTGGGAACGGTCGGTAGCGGTGTGGGGGTGGCTGAGTGGTAGACTTGGAAGAGCGGTGGTGGTGGGGTCAATGTGGTTGATGGGGAGAGCAGAAGGTAAGGTTGGTGGGGGTGTGGGTAGAGAGCGTGTGGGATGGTGGTTGTGGTGGGGTGAATGGGGGTGTGGATGGTTGGAAGAGGTGTCGGGGTGGCTGAGTGGTAGGATGGGGAGAGTGACGGTGGTGGGGTATGATGTGGTTGTTTGGGTGGTAGGTTATGGGGAGAGGCGATGGCCTAGCAGTATTATCGCTGGACTGTTATCCAAAGACCCAGATAATGTTCTGGGGACCTGGGTTCGATGGTGGAAATTGAATTCAATAAATATCTGAAATTAAGAATCTAATGGTGACCATAAATCCATTGTCAATTGTCAGTAAAACCCATCTGGTTCACTAATATCCTTTAGGCTAGGAAACTGCCATCCTTACCTGGTCTGGCCTGCATATGACTCCAGGCCCACAGCAATGTGGTTGACTCTTAACTGCCCTTTGGGCAATTAGGGATGGGCAATAAATGCTGTCTAACCAGCGACGCCTTCACCCTGTGAATGAATAAAGAAAAAATAAGGTTGTGAGGGTGTTGGGGGTTCTTGGTGGTGGTAAGGGTATTAGGGAGGGGTACAGATGTGTGCAGAGCGTGGGGTGAGGTTGGTAGCAGTGTTCTGATAAGCCAGTGACTGGGAGAAGTAGAATGGGGGATACAAGCTTTGGAGGGGTAGGTAGCACAGAAGGAATCTTAGAGGGGTGCTCCTATTAGGCACATATCACCCCGCCAATGATGTGACCTTCCTTCCTCCATACTTTTTAACATGCCTTTAAAAAATAAGTCTGCCTACTTCATCTGCCTGCCCAAGCTTTTCAGTCATATTATAGCAATGTCAGCATATTTACATGCCAATTGGCTTGACGGCAAGCTCACATGACCCCTAATTATTTATTTAAATATGGCAGGTAGATTGCCAACTTCACAGCCTGACATCTATCATGATAGGTAATGCAGGAGCGGGAAGAAACGCAGTAGGCTAGCCACCCATTGTGATTTACGTGCCACTCCACTTCCCACCAAAAGAACTTCTAGTCAGGGATCATAAAATCCAGTCACTTTATCAGTCACATAGATATATTTTGTATCGTTGATAGTAACTATTTCAGTTAGCTGTAGCTCAAAGCACCCTGAAAAACCTTGAGTGAAATCAGTGAACAGCAGCATTAGCTCTGGCTCCAAGTTGAAATTATAATGAGCAGGCAGCACACAATTGGCATACTGCCTGCATTCTACTCAACAGGCAGTAGTTAATCAATTCACCATCCCTGCACCCATTTTAAAGGGCTAGCCAATCTAACACCTGTCTCCATACTGGAAAAGGCTCATAGTAAAACATGAGAAGTGCAAAAATGATTTACAATACAAAAGATTACAATGATATTAGAAATGTAAAATTGTGGCTGGGATTTTCCATTTTGCAGCCAAAGTATAGGGGCAGGTTTCTTTATATTTGAGAGAAACCTTGCCCCTTCAAGGAAGAAAACCTATCCGATCAAATGGCAATCAAGCACTCAAGTGCTGATCAGCAGGCATCTCAACCAGTCAGGTCCCACAACGAAAATATCTCATCTGAAGCTGTTGGCAAGTCAGAGGCTGGAAGACACAATGCGTAATAGCACCACATCAAAGGCTAGGTCAGCTCACTGAACAGTAGCACTAAAAACCAGGACCTGCAAAAAGGTAATGCATTTTTTTTGGGGGAGGTTCATAGAGTGAGTCACAAAGGTATGGGACACAGAGAGGTGGGAGGCAGGGCAGAGGGTGGCTTTCAATGACTTCCCCTACCTGTATCTTCCATTGCCATCAAATTGAGGCAAATGCAAAACCCCACCAACCCAGCAGGCAGGCTGCCCCATTTTTGCAAGAAGGCAGCTACCTTTCTCACTTGCTGGGCAAGTTGGTAATCTGGCTGCTGGTGGATTAAGCCCCTCGAGTAGTCTTTAATTGACTTTAATTAGCAGGTTGGGAATGTTGCCCGCTCGATATTGGGATGATGGGTATGGGATTGCCCTGGTGCCAAACATCACACCCAAATTATGTGCCCTTCCTGCCACCTTCACCCACCACTTCTGGTGAGGAAACCTATCAGGGTAGATGAACAGTCCAGGACACCTTTCTCTTAGAAAAGAAAGGCTGTGGTGCATTTTTAAAATTATGAACCAGTTTGATAACAGATTTGAAAGTGGACTTGAAAAGTGCACTTGCTCCAATATGTGAACTAAGCAATATACATTTCACTGTGCTTTCTATAATACTTAGAACATATAGTTCAACTAATTATATTAACCTTTAGAAGCCAGTTACCTAATACAGAACATTTTATTGAACTTTATTCCCTCCTGTTTATACTTCCGAGTTTCACAGAAGTGTTTGGAGCTGACAGGGCTGAAAATTAGGTAAGGAATTCCTCCCCTGAGGCGTGGAATCAAGTCAGAGAGACAAAGACTTCTCACATGTCTTACCTCAAGGCCACCAAAGGCCAAGATCGCTGCCAAGGAATGAACAAACTACCAGCCACTGACGTCAGCAACACCTATGCCGTACTATTGTCCCTTTATTGATGAACTCTTAAACAACACGGCTTGTTTCTTGGAAGTATGTGAGTTTATTCTGGAAGCTTGCTGGTATTTGGTTCATTACTCCAATAAACCTGTTTTAAGTACTTTATTCACTGGATTGCAATAAAGTTGGTTTCAAGCTCAACAGATGGTAGAAGCTTCAGATATATTTAACTTCAGCAAGTTTTGTTTATCCTTCATAAGCAATAATCAATGAAAAAGTAATTGTTCATCACAAAGTCATAGCATATTGAAAGATCATTGTGCATCATCCAGCTCCCCCAATCTTCCCATCATATTATTTCTTATGGTTTCAGGATTTTCTGTATCCAGGTCAATCTCTACATGAAGAACTTCTTGAAGTTAGTACGAATTAGGTTTCCTTACCCAACTCTTTTGGACTAGTATTAACTTAATATTTTCTGAAGATCTAACACCCTTTTATTTATATCATTTGCATATTTCACACAATTATATTGAATGAAACAAACCATTGAAAGAAAGCCATGTTCAGGCTGATTTCTTAATTTGACTCTGGTTTTCATGTAGAACCTTTTCATACCATCCCTAACCTCCAAAACATACTAGACTTGCAAGAAAATTCTTTTCCATTGTGTATTTTCTTAGTACCTATTTTGTGTGTGACTTTGCTTGACTTGGTGCTCCTACACAGTATTATTACAGCATCTGCAGAATGTTTAGGAAAAGAACAAAGAACAAAGAAAATTACAGCACAAGAACAGGCCCTTTGGCCCTCCAAGCCTGCGCTGATCCAGATCCTCTATCTAAACTTGTCGCCTATTTTCCAAGGATCTGTATCCTTCTGCTCCCTGCCCATTCATGTATCTGTCCAGATACATCTTAAATGATGCTATCGTGCCTGCCTCTACCACCTCCGCTGGCAACGTGTTCCAGGCACCCACCACCCTCTGTGAACTTTCCATGCATATCTCCCTTAAACTGTTCCCCTCTCACCTTGAAACCGTGACCCCTAGTAATTGAGTCCCCCACTCTGGGAAAAAGCTTCTTGCTATCCACCCTGTCTATACCTTTCATGATTTTGTAGACCTCGATCAGGTTCCCCCCCAAACCTCCGTCTTTCTAATGTAAATAATCCTCATCTACTCAACCTCTCTTCATAGTTAGTGCCTTCATACCAGGCAACATCCTGGTGAACCTCCTCTGCACCCTCTCCAAAGCATCCACATCCTTTTGGTAATGTGGTGACCAGAACTGTACGCAGTATTCCAAATGTGGTTGAACCAAAGTCCTATACAACTGCAACATGACCTGCCAACTCTTGTACTCAATACCCCGTCCGATGAATGAAAGCTTGCCGTATGCCTTCTTGACCACTCTATCGAACTGTGTTGCCACCTTCGGGGTACAGTGGCCCTCAACACCCAGATCTCTCTGTGCATCAATTTTCCCCAGGCCATTTACCATATAGTTCGCTCTTGAATTGGATCTTCCAAAATGCATCACCTCGCATTTGCCTGGATTGAACTCCATCTGCCATTTCTCCGCCCAACTCTCCAATCTATCTGTATTCTGCTGCATTCTCTGACAGTCCCCTTTACTATCTGCTACTCCACCAACCTTAGTGTCATCTGCAAACTTGCTAATCAGGCCATCTATACCTACCTCCAGATCATTTATGTACATAAGACTGCTGATTTTCAGTGAAAGGGACCACAGACGCCCTTGCATTATAACCTCAAGCAGATTTGACACCAAAATACCCAGCTTCAGACTGCATTACTTCAGCATAAATGGCAGTGGCCTGGACTTGATAGGTACCAAAAAGAGCATTGGCAGAGTGGAGATGATGGGAGACCAAATGCTGTCATGCTGAGACAGGACAACAGGGTTGTGCTCCATGAAGCCACAACTATCCCTCCAAGGCTGTGCCTTAGAAATTCTGTTGACCTTCTGGCATATAAATTGTTGAAGTACAATGGGATCCCGAAAGCCTCTTTGAGCATTGGTATCCACAGTCTTCATGGAAGCAGAGTCAGCTTGCATGGCATTTCATTCTGAAAATCTGCTGAAGTACTGCTTTTAGATATATTAGCGTCACAAAAAACTTGAGCTCCCAAAAAAGGCATGCAGCCATTTAAAGTATATTTGCCACTTCACTTCATCTATCATTTAATTTAACAGGTAGCATAAAGTTTGCACGCTGCCTGCATTACTCTGAACAGATAAAGATTAACCGTATCTTGCAAACTCTATACCAGTTTTAGGAGGCTGCCAAATTTTAGCCAAATGTGCTATAAACTTTCCAGAATTCATCATGGAATGTTCACAATAGTTCAAGTGTGAATGACATAATTTGCCATTAACTTTCGATTGGATCAGATTTGACGTAGTGACCATACTTTCACAAGATTTAGGAGTTTAGGTGTTCAATTATAGTCAGCAAATACTTGTTTGCTTAAATTGCACATCATCATTTCTCAATGTGACCACTGCTGTTCTCCATTTCATTGTATAATACCATCTATTGGCTAAAATAGCCTCAAACTCTGGCATGCACTATGCCAGTAGAATATTTGGTCTCACGGTAATAGTCTTACTTCTAAGTTAGAAAGTTCAAGGTTCAAACCGTACCTTGGATAGTCCCAGTATTTGAAGACCAGAGCTCGAAATCTGAATCCTGGGATGGCATCTTGAAGTTGAGTTTGGTGAATGTAAGTGGTTGTAATACCTAACTGTACAGGATTAACCACATTATTATGTTGTATAAAGATGGTTATAGTCATGGAAGGAGTCCATATATCATAGCCTATTTACTCAGCCTACATATCCTTCCTGTACTTTATAGTATTTTCCAAGTGAAGAATTTGAAGCTAATGAAAACAACTAGGTAACTGTATAGTAAACTCAACTAGTGAGATCATATACTTACTGTGTATATTCCTACATCTAAATACTCATTTCTATCTGAACATGCATATTATATTATGAATTTTAACAACAAAGGAAAAATTTTGCTACAGTGATATGTGATGGCATGAGATGGGTGGCATATTTCCTATCTTTTAGTCCAGTTTCAAAGCTAAGCTTTAATGTAGGCAATTGCAAGGCAAGAGCCAGAAGTCTTCCAGAAGATTACTTATCGCTGCTAATGGTCTGCCTCACATTGGTCTGAAGGAGACATCGATATAAAACTAGCAACAGATCATCCACCCATTCCCTGCATACTAGGAGTTGTGTACCTGATGAAACTCCTGCAGAGGAAAAAGTGTGATTTCATCCATTCTAAGGAAATTCTACTGAATATCTGAATATTGACAATTATATTGTCAATGCTTTATAAGTGAGCTTCATAGTTTATGTTTAATGTTAATGAAGTTAACCTTGCATACATTGCATTGGAGTTAGAGTCCCTCTAGTGGCTAACAATGTTTTACCAGTAGGTTATTTAAACTTACAGAGTGGAATAGAGGCAGATATAGAAAGATAATGTGAGAAAGAATCGGTAAAGTATTTTTTACTGGCCAAGCACTTAATACAGTGTTAGAAGTGTATGTTAATAGACAGTGATGTTAGCGTTTTTTTTCATGAGTTAACTCATCCAATAAAATGGACAACATTGAAAAGTTGTAAGGATTCATTTACGTAAACATTAACTATTTGTTAAAAGGTTGAAACAACAAAACACAGCCTACAGCTGTAGAAGTTCACTAATCCTGATGTAGATTACAACTGCCATTATTAAAGCAAGAATTAATGTCTACAGGGGTAATTTTCTGAATTCATATAGCAATAACATATTGGAAATTAAGGAAGTGATGTTATGACTTTCCATCCATAAATTAGTCAAAAACTGTAAATGACACATGGATGAATTCATGGTCTTTCATCAGCAGCAGAACTATCCCACTCCATGAAGTGATAATGTGAGGTACTGCAACAATTATGCCATGTGCTATCAAAATGAAAAAAATATTTCATTGTGCATCCCAACATGCTGTCCCTTCAGAATACAACTGCATCTGCAATCGAATAGTGTCATTGTTTCCTTCCTCTACCCAATTCCTATCACTCTCTGTTGTGCCTTCATGTGGAAAAATTCCAAATACAATTTTTCAATTGTTTTCAATTTTGACTGCTAGCTGAGCACAGTTGACATTTGCAGTTGAGTTGATTGCCTAAAAAGCCACTTAGAAAGTTAGCCAGCCATTCAGCTTAACTAACTTAACTAACTAGCTAGACACATAATCAGCCAGTTAATCAACTTGTAGACTACGTAGCCAATCAGTTTCCAACCACTCAGTTAACTAGACAAAAATCACTTAGGGTTAAATTGAATGCTACATTGCCAATGAGTTTAAAGGTTAGGAACAAAGTTCAATCCAGAAGATGGCCTGTCTGCACCTAACTGCCCAATGGAGTTATAATAAGGACAAGGGTGATGTTGGGCAGCCCAGCCAATTTCGATATTTTGCCAGAATCTTCTTGTAGTGTCAAGCATCCAAATGACTGGGCAACCAGTATACGAGGTTTCTGCCCATGGGCTGGCCATACATTTTAAGCCAATAGCCAGTAAATTAGAGATTCATGTATAAGCTGCCCTGCCATCTCCAAAATTTATTGTCTGACATTTGCAGGTAGCCAGTCCACCTGCAGTTTATTTGACTATGTGCTAATGATTGGTGCTCAGTGATCCCCAGTTGGCATTATTCTGAACCTCCTGACCATCTGCTGGCATCACTAGTGCAGCAGAGATGTACAGGAAGTCAACCACCCCACCGTTATTTCCTGAGGTCAAAGATCTTAGAACCCAGACAAGCTTTATTGTCTTGAATCAAATTTAAGCGATTTCCTTCAATTCAGCAGCATCAGTTTGTCTGTGTGAGTGGACACCTTGAAATTACTGCTGCCGGTTCAATCGTCTGAACATTAACCCCTGGAGAACTTCGACTGCTGCTAAGATCCATTCATTCCCCTGGCCTTTTGATCTGCACCCTCTCCCCCTCACTACCAATGACTATAACTCCGGCTCTTCTTGAGTGATGTTTCAGAGCAAACAATGCAAAGCCACACAGTTTAACAATGCAAAGCTTTAGATTCTCCTTTACGCCAAATGGGAATTACTGGATGCTGTGTTTCTCAGTGCTGGCAGCAGGAAACGTTCCTGCCTAGCTAAGGCAGCCTGGATCAAGGTCATTGCAGAGATTAGTAGCTATGGGTATGCAAGCAAGAATAGCTCCAACGATGAAAAAGGATCAACATAATTAGACTAGGGGTACAATCTTGTGACCACATCACAATCTTAATTCTTAATTGATAGAGAATGTGACAGCTAAGGTCTCTGGCAATGTGAGGGCTGTTGGAGGTTGGGACAAAGGTGAAGCCCAGGCAGATGACAGCCTTTTGGAAACAGGTATAGGAAACCTGACAGAGATGCAATGTCATACAGAAGAACATCTGACAGACATGCCAAACTTTATGCATTACTGAGTGAAAGGCAGAGCAAGCCACCTGACTGCTGAGTCTGCCAAGTTTTCAACACATGAATGCATGACTGCATGAAGATTCAGTGACTGCCTTGGAGAACTAGGTCCTGCAGAACCCTTCCAAAACAACACTGTTGACATTTCTTTCTTCTTCCATAACCATGGTTTCACGCCCACTATGGTTGACAGGACCCTCAATCGCATCTGACCTATCACCAGTGCTTCCATCCTTGCCCCTTCCCATCACAACAGTGTGATCACGTCCCCCTTGTCCTCACTTTTCATCCCACCAGCCTTCATATTCAAAGGATCATTCTCTGTCATTTCAGACAATTCCACCACCACCAAATACATCTTCCCCTCACTCCCCCTGTATGCATTTTGCAGGGATTATACCCTTTGGGACACCCTAGTCCATTTCTCGGCCATCAACATCACCGCCCCTTTCCATGACACCTTCCCATGTAACTGCAGAGGGTGCAACACCTGCCCCTTCACCTCCTCCCTGCTCACCATCCAAGGGCCTAAACAGTCTTTCCGGGTGAAGCAGCATGTCACCTGTACCTCCTCCAGTCTTGAGTATTGTATCTGCTGCACCCAATGTGACCTGCTCTACATTGGAAAAAACAAACATAGGTTGGATGATTATTTTGCATAACACCTCTGCTCTGTGCGCAAGCATGACCCCGACATTCCAGTGTTGGTCATTTTAAACACAGCGTCCTGCTTGCATGCCCACTTATCTGTCCTCAGCATACTGCAACGCTCCAGCAAATCACAATGCAAACTGGAGGAACAACAAGCATGGGGCTGGATGAGCCCAATGGCATCAATGTGGATTTCACAAGCTTCAAAATCTCCCCTCCCCCAACCGCATCCTAAAACCAGCCCAGCTCATCTCCACCTCCCGAACCTGTTTTTCCTCTCACCTCAAGCCACACCCCCATCTCCTATCTACTAACATCATCCCGCCCCCTTGACCTGTCCGTCCTCCCTGGACTGACCTATCTCCTCCCTACCCCCCTACCTACACTCACCTTTACTGGCTCCATCCCCGCCTCTTCGACTTGTCTGCCTCCTCTCCACCTATCCTCTCCTCTATCCATCCTCTATCCGCCTCCCCCCTCTCCCTATTTATTTCAGAACCCTCTTCCCCTCCCCCATTTCTGATGAAGGGTCTAGGCCCGAAACGTCAAGCTTTCCTGCTCCTGTGATGCTGCTTGGCCTGCTGTGTTCATCCAGCCCCACACCTTGTTATCTCGGATTCTCCAGCATCTGCAGTCCCTTTTATCTCTGGAGGAACAACATCTCATCTTCGGACCAGGCACCTTCCAACTTTCTGGACTTAATATTGAGGTTGACAACTTCAAATTGTGAACCCAATCCCATTCCTTCCCTTTCTTTTAGCTTTGCTTGTTACATTCTCTGTCATCATGTCCTCTCTCCCCTCCCCCCACCTCAAAGGGACTGTCTGTTATTTCCAGTCTGGCAGTTTGACACACCATTGTTCTGTCATTCTCACATTACAATCACTTAATCTGTACTATCAACATCCTTTCTCGGTCAGGACTCCACCTCCACTATTTCATAAATGCTGTCCCCCCCACACTTCAGTTCTGATGAAAAGTCATTTTGAGTCAAAACATTAGCTTGCTCTCTCTCTCTCTCCATGGATACGGTCTGACCTGTTGTGGTCTACAGGATTTTTTGTTTTCTGCAGAAAACTCAACGGTTGACGAATGTGTTCAGATCTGATTTTCATTGTTCAGGAAGTGGGCTCTTTACAGTTGTGACCAGGCAAAAAGTAAATATCTCTATTTGTGCTCCTTCTCCTCCAAGATCTCCTGTCAGGGAGATGCCAATGTGCACCAACAGAGAGGGGGAAACACCAACAAGCCACCACAGGAGTGTCAGCTCAATGTGCTTTAGGGAACCATTTCTAAGACTGGAGGTTCTGAGGAAGGGTCACCGGACCCAAAAACATTAACTCTGATTTTCCCTTCACAGATGCTGCCAGACCTGCTGAGCTTTTCCAGCAACTTCTGTTGTTGTTGTTGTTATTTATAAGATTAAGGTTTGGAATCTGACTGATCAATCAGTTAACAAGTTGGCTGACCCCCTATTACTATCCATCAGAAGTTGTTGTCTAACCAGAGTCTATAGCTGATGTGTTCTTCATGCTATAGGTGGATGCTTAGAGGTCTGTTTCTGTCTTGCTTTAATTAGCAAGGTATGCCTAAATTTACAGCATATATCAGCCATTCCAAATCATGCTGGTGGGGTATTGACAAACCATGCAAATCGGCTTGATTGTGACAAGACGTTCAACATCAGATTGCCTCCCAGTCCACAGAAACTTGGTAAGGGGCATCTTGAAATTGCTGGCAGAGGTGAGCAAAACATTCCTTTGATCATCATCCTGAACTTCCTGATCCTTTGCTGCTGAAACTTGTTGGTGTTATGGCTATTGTCATCTTAGATCCTGGGCCATGCTTTGCCAATCATCATTATGAGTTTTATAGGCACTTATTCACTCTGACCACACATGAAAATTATAAAAGTGTCAACATTTAATATTCTGTCCTGTTGTTCAAATGGCTTCATTTTAGCATCAAATTTGAAGCAAATAAACTCAACTTCAGGTATCTGAAGATTTTCCATGTAGCAGGTCAATATAGTTTACTTAAATATACCCATACAATACTATCACATGAAGAATACATGTACTATCTAAAGAGTGAGGGGTATAGGCAGGGGCGAGGGGGTTGCAGTTGGGTGTGGAAAGGCATCGGTTGGCTTAGTTGACTGGATGGTTGGTTTGCGATGCAGAGTGACATCAACAGTATGGGCTCAATTCCATAGCAGCTGAGGTCAACATGAAGATCCCACCTTCTCAACCTTACCTGAGGAGATGTGACGATCTGGCTAAACCCACCACCAGCTGCCCCTCCCTCTCTAATGAAAGAGCAGGCCTATGGGACAATGATCATTTTACCTAATTTCACATCAGAGGGTACAAATGCATAGAGGGTTGTTCATATGTAGAATGAACTCATATTGGGAATGAACTGTCAGAGGACATGGTAGATGCAGATACAGTTACAACATTTAAAAGACATTTGGACTACATGAATAAGAAAGGATGAGAGGGATATGGGCCAGACGCAGGCAAATGGACTAGTTTAGCTTGGGAGACTAGATTGTCAAGTTGGACCGAAGGGTTTTTTTTTCATAGAATCCCTACAGTGTGGAAACAGGCCTTTTGGCCCAACAGGTCCACACTGACACTCAGAGCATCCCACCCAGACCCATTCCCCTATAAGCCACTTAATCTATACATCCCTGAACACTAAGGGCAATTTAGCATGGCCTGTCCACTCAACCTGCACATCTTTGGACTGTGGGGTGAAACTGGAGCACCCGGAGGAAATTCACACAGACGCAAGGAGATGTGTAAACTCCACACAGACAGTCACCCAAGGATGGAATCAAACTCAGGCTCCTGGCACTGTGACGCAGCAGAGCTAGACACTGAGCCACCAGGCTATCTGAAAGTGACATGAATATTGCTCAGAGCTGACTTAATTAATTACCAAGGAAAGGGATGATGCCAAATGAGTTAGGACTGAGGTCCAGAAGCATTGGCTTCAGTCTTCCCAATTATCATACACATACACACTGATGCACAGAAACATATATAGCATCACTGCACAAAATATAAACTGGTGTAAGCTACCATTTTGAGGTTAGGCATGCATCCGCATAGAGTAATAACGCAGTGAGCATTCAGTCAACTTTAAATCAGATTTATTTTAATATCAATTATTCTGCATTTAATTTTGGCAAATATGCTCTGAACTTCAAAACTTTTGTAGTTAACCAGTTGCATGCAAACAAAAACGTCAAATAATTGAGCAAAGAGTGACCTTAATAGCAATGCAAATTTTGGTTCAAATATTTTGGTAGTGGTCCAAACCAAGAGTAATGTTATTTCTTCCATGAACTCCTGAATGATACAATTTGTCCCCTGAAACCCCAAGCTTTAATCTGTTGTTTGCAATAATGATTAATAGATCAAAGTATTAATATTTTCAGGTAGTCAAAATGTGCTTATCAGAACATGCAGTGGCTCATTATGTTCTTGTCCCTGTTTGGCCAATGCGAGCTGCTGTTGAAATTCTACCATGGTTACAATAGCAGACTGTTTATACTCACGTACAGGAAACAACGAGAAGAAAACAGGATTTGGATGGCTCCGGCCTAACTAACCCAAGAATTCTAGGAAGTTTTTGCACTTTAAAGTGGCCTTGTGGCCCATTAGATGTCTGTAACCTGTAAGGTCAAACTATGTCTTATTACTACAGAAACATTTCAAAAGGAATGCAGATGTTCACATTTAAAAGGGTATCCACAAGCTCTATTCTGATGGTACAGTAACAATGTGTTCCATTAGCAATGTGAATCATATTGAATAGCTGTAACATTGTGCATGATATATGAGTTTTACTGTAACTGTTGATGACAATTAATCTTATTCCTAGCGTTCTATAATGATCTATATAAATATATACGTTTACAAATTATATAATTCTATTACATGGTCATGGATGTACCTGTCGTGATGTAGGCTGAAGGTACAGATTACTGGCCACTTGCTGAAAGGTTCCAAGAGACATAATTACAGATTTTCTTACAACAGATCCTCTGCGCCTGCTTAGAGCTCTTAGAAGGGCAGACTGAGGAATTTAATGAGATAGAAGGCAGAAATTCCAAATTCAGCTATGCATGAATATTACAGAACCATGTATCTGAAAGTTAAGAACATGAAGATGAAGCTGTTATGCATGCTGTTTCTTTTAAGGATGTGGGACCATATCACAACAATAATAATAAATGCCATAAAGAATCAGATTGAGTTCATTGCTGCATGCATTAAAGGCAATGTAAACATCAAAGTTACAAATAGTTTGCATATGGCAGCATCAGGAAGGGGAAAACCAGTCAAGAGACAGAGGATGCATCTCACCATGTAGAGGTGGCAGTATAGCACGCTTTCACCCAAGCCATGAGCAGCTTGATAAAGGCACAAGATGTACATGACTCTGATCTCAAATAGAAAACAAACATCTCTTCACGGATCAATACTTGCATGTCAGATGTTTGACCAACTTAAAGCAGCAGCACTACTGAGGTTAAGAATGAGGATAAGGTGAAAAAGGGATGTATAATGTCAACAGAACCAAACACATGAGAGCACCTCGAGTGGGGAACCAGGGTCTTCAATGTGGGCTTGTTGAGCCGAAGGGCCTGTTTCCACATTGTAGGGATTCTATGATTCTATGATTGTGTGTACTCAGAAAGGGGAGTTTTGTCATGTAAACTGTCCGTCAACCTTCATAGTGAGTGGACTTGAATACAGGACCAAGGATGTCTTGCTGCAATTTTGAGATCACTGGAGAGGCCACACCTGAATATTGTGTGCAGTTTTGGGCTCCTTATCTAAGGACGGATGTCCTTAGTATAGAGGAAGCGAGGCAAATTTGAGTGAGGTGATTCCTGAGATTGAGGATTGACGTATGAGGAGAAATTGAGTTAGTTCGGATGGTATTTACTGTAATTTTGAAGAATGAGAGGTGTCTCATAGAAACCTATAATCTTATAACAGAACTAGACAGGTTAGATGCATGAAAGATGTTCCTGATGGTGGGGGTGTCTAAAACCGGGGGTCATAGTTTAAGTGTAAGGGGTAAACATTTTAGGACTGAGATGAGAAAAAATTTCTTTACCCAGAGAGTGGTGAGCCCGTGAAATTCACTTCTACAGAAAGTGGTTGAGGGCAAAACATTTTGTTTTCAAGAAGGAGGTAAATATAGCTCTTGTGGGTAAAGGCATCAGGGAAATGGGGGAAGAGGGCATGCTTCAAGTATTGAACTTGATGATCAGTCATAATCATACTGAATCGTGTAGCAGGCTAAAAAATGGCCCACTCCTGCTTGTCACTTCTATGTTTCTATCAGCAATGGCAGATGAGAGAAAGACAGTACCAGTGTTATTTTCACATGATCACCTACATCTGCCACCTCCTGCAGGCAAATTTGCAATGGAGCATTATGACTTGGTACTGAAGATCACACAAGCAATGAATTTCCTTGCCAGTTGTTCATTTCAAACCTTCATGGGGATATGCATGGCATCTCCCAATCAGCAGCCCACAAGTCCACTTGTGAGTTTACAGGAAAGCAATGCAGTTCACCATGGACCCAGAAAGTCAAGGTGCCCAAACTGTAGGATTTGCTGATGTTGCTGGGTTCCATTTGATACAAGGTGCCATTGACCACACACATGTGGTGTTCAGTGCTCCCTGTCATTATCCAGTTAGATTCCTGTACAGGAAGGGACTTCACTCCCATAGTGTTTGTGACCACAGGCAACATTCCTGCAAATATACACCTGCTGTCCAAGGAGTTGTCATGATACTTATGTTCTGTGCTTCTCACAGTTTGGTCAAATGTTTGCTCCCCTGGGTCATCTCCAGGCTGGCTAATGTGTGAGAAGCTGTACTCCAAGAAAGCAGGGCTAATGTTTCCAGTGTAAAATCCTCTGATTTATGCCAAGTGGCACTACAATGCTGCCCAAGCATTGCTAGGGTCATCATTGAACACAATTGATCTTCTGAAGATGCAACTCCATTGCCTCAGACCTGACACACAGGCTGTTTCTTCTTCCTCTAACTGTGGGCCCGAGTCAGTGCTGTGCTCAACCGTTTTTGTGTGTGTTTGTGTTTTTGAGCACACTCTGGATAGATTACCCACTGAGATGAATGCTTTTGTGTTGATGGACAGTGAGGAGGAAGAAATTGACAGTAAATCCTCTGAGTTTCATGGTTGGTCTACTTAAGATGTTTGCTGTGAGGTGCTGGTAGGGATGTGAGTGGATCTGAGCCTCTCTTTTTATCCTGGCTTACGAGTTGGGCCTGAGACTGCTTTGATAAAGAAAGATTTGTCATTATCACAAGTTGCCACCCTGGCAGAAGGATTTGTTAAGATGTTGCTGCTTGATGTGTAGCTGTGAGTAGATGCTTGAATGCTTTCTCAGTAGATGGCGGTAGATATTCAACCTCCTTATCAGCACAGATATGGTCGCCTGACTTTAATGCTTGCTCAGTGGCCTGTTCTCAAAGGGGTTCAGGACAATTGCATCAGACCTTGCATCTATGGGTGTCCACACTAATGATGCACATTCTTTTCGTGCAGAAGGAAAGAAGCTTTAAGAGATATCAGACTGGGTACATGAACATTTAACCTGCATTGATAGATGCAGGTAGAGTTGTTAATAATTAGAGCTATGATTGTCACTGTTTTTTACTAGTAAGGAGAGTGTGGTATGGGAAAGTTCGGGGTTAAAGGGATTTAAAGGTGGGTTCAGTGCCATCAGAGAGCTAGAGATACAAATCTAAAAGAATTATAAGATGTATGTGTCTGAGATACCAGTGAGGTGCTCATCCTGAAGAAGTTTTTATATTCTTGAACCTGAGATAGTAGGAACTACGGATGCTTGAGAAGGATGAGAAAGGATAGCTTGCCTATGTCACAGTTGTATAGGATGTAATTTGCGTCTTTGAGAAAAGTATGATCTCAGTACTGAGGTAAGGAATTGGAGGGATTCAAATATGAAGTTCCATGACACAAATTTGGATGGCATGAAGATGTTCAAGGCTACAGATTTAAAATCATCAACAAAAGATCCATAAGGGAGAGTAGAAAATGATGACTCAGTATTATCAGGATTTGGAATGCTACCTGATAAGCAAAAGTTGATCCCATTGATAATTTTAAAAGGGAAAGGTATTCAAGGATGATAAAATTATCAGAACATAATCAAAAAAAAGTAGGATGTGAACTCAGCAAGTGAGCCTTATCAAAGATCTAGTTTAGACAGGAAAAAGTAAATGACTCCCAGCTTTCTATAAACCTCTTTCGTTCTATAATTTTAGCTAATCATTCTAGCTCCATTTTTCTGAAACTACTGATCAAGGAATTTGTTGCTGCAAGTTGAATTTTTTCTTATGAGCTAATTGTCTGCAGTCACTGAGGTAATATTCTCAGGGGGCCTTTGCAGGGGAGCTGTGATGCTAGAATTAGCAGGACATTTGGAGTCATCAGCACAGTACATGCAGTGACTCAAACAAAGTAAAAGCTTCATAGATCTTCTGTCAATCAAATTGTGGTTTTTGTATTATTAACTTTTCCTAGGAATGTAGATCACTTCTCATTATTTATGTCTTTAACATCAATCCAGTCACAAACTTAGTAAGCCATTTAAAGTTTAAGAATTTTTTGAACAGAGTATAGGCAGACTTGAAAAGTAACTGCTTACATTGAAGTGCTTTCTGCTAAGGAGGGTTTATCTTGCTGTAAGACCATTTGCTGTGGAGCACAGATATTAAATTTTTTTTTTAAATCTAGGATTTAGTAAAATTGGGATAGCAGCAATAGATTTATTTACTAGATTTAACACATCAAAGGATGTGGTCTTTCTCTGATTTCAATGTTGTTATAAGAAAAAGTTTTCAGGCTTTTGGTTTCAATAGGTCAATTTGAAGAATAACATAAACAACTAACTTATTTCAAGGACGTAGATAGGATGAATGGATATAGTCCTTTTCCCAGGGATGGGGAATTGAAAACTAGAGGGCATAGGTTTAAGGTGAGAGGGGAAAGATTTAAGAAGGATCTGAGCGGCAACTTCGTCACATAGGGAGTGGTGGGTATATGGAATGGGCTGCCAGAGGAAGTGGTTGAGGGACGTACAATAGCAACAGTTAAAATCATTTGGATAGGTACATGGATGAGAAGGGTTTAGAGGGATATGGAACAAATGCAGGCAATTGGATCTAACTGAGTGGGCACATGGTCAGCATGGACCAGTTTGGGCCAAAGGACCTGTTTCCATGCTGTATTACTCTATGACCCTATGACTCTATGACCACATTAAATATTTAAACATATGTTCCCATTAGAAGGTGCTATTTTAGCAGTATGATCCTTTCAATACTAAGGGCTTGCAACATCAAACTACCCGTATTTCATAGCTCATCGCCAATGCTGGGGCATTGAAAAACTGCTGTGTAAAAGGGAATACATCACATTGATACAAAAGCTGGGAAGAAGGGTGTTGTGCTGAGATTTGCATTTGAAGCTTTATTCTAGATGATTTGTATGATATAACCCAAAAGCTCGAAATACCTGGGTTCAGCAAGCGATTCTTCCCTCAAAAGTGATCAAATTGCCCTGGAAAATTCATCCATGTGGACAACCACTCAGAGAAAAGTTAGCTCCATAGTGAACCTATCAGAATCAAATGTGGGAGAAAAGCAGCAGGTGATTGGAGGAACAATGCCAAAATGAATGGTGGCAATGAGACTAGGTAGATCTACAGGTAGGGAAGCTGGAATAGGTCGGGCAAGAACCAGGGGAAATGGGGCAAGAGCCAGAGGAAGCAACACCATCCGAAGGGGCAGGCCAAGGTGGACCACTGAGGTCACAGATTGCATGTCAACAGAGACTTGAAGAGGAGATGTGTGGGAGTGAGGTTGGCCAGATCAGTGCCCACAGTGTGTGGTCGGGTGCTGGGTACAAAGCAAGTCTGAGAAAGGGCGAGAAGAACTGCAAATCGGAGGAGACGAGCAGGTTAAGAGAAAGGAGGGACTGAAAAGGAGAGAGAGGAACTGCAAAGAGGGGGCCAAATTTAAATTTTCAACAAAATAATAGTATGAACTCTCAATTTAATATCAAAAAGTTCTATTTCATAAATATTCTGTGTTATGTTAGCATATCTCAGAATGTCTCAAATGCTGTGAATTACTTGAAGTAAATATGATTACCCCAACAGTCAGCACAGATACAGAAGGCAACGTTATTATGAGACTACATCACCTCATAAATGACTTGATGAAAATGTAAAAAAGAACTCTTGAAAACAAAAAATAACTCCAAAAAATAAGAAAAGAAACCCTCAAGGAAATCTCAAGGGGAACCATGAAGAAAAAACTTATTTTGACACAATGGCTGAAAGTATTTAATGTTATTTGTAGATATTGAAATTAGTGAAAATCAATTTTCAACTGCATGGGAGATAAAACATCATACAATTTTCTAATTTGCAGTGTAGCTGAGATCCAAACTGACAGTATACTTGAAACCCACATATCTCACCTTGTGAGTAAAAGCAAACTCTGCAAAGCAAACAAAAACTGTAAAGGCCACCTTATATCATCATAATGGTCATGAGACTGTCATCATTGGTTCATTAATGAAATTTTTTTTAAATTCAGAAATGAATTCCGATATGGATTTAGGAGAATTAATTTATTTCTCTCATAAAAACAAAACAATAAATAAAATATGTATCAGAGATAATAGGAACTGCAGATGCTGGAGAAGGGTCTAGGCCCGAAAGGTCAAGCTCTCCTGCTCCTATGATGCTGCTTGGCCTGCTGTGTTCATCCAGCTCTACACCTTGTTATCTCAAATAAAATATGTATCCTGGTATGCAAAATATGAAGAATTGACCTGCTGTCAGGAAAATATAGTAGGTGCAGAGTTACTTTAAATTAACTTCACACTCTATTTCCCATGACTAAAAAAATTATTAAACATAAATCTTATAATTTAATTATTTCCCAAATAATAACTAGGAAAATCTGCATTCAGCTCTCTACTCACAGCTCCAATATCCAGTAGTACTACTTGTTTGTAAACTTTATTCTGCAGTATCTTGTCTCACTGAAGCCGTAGAAGCTATACATAAAACCAGTTGAGGTGAAAACAAATTCCTTAAATAGCTCTATGGGGTCACATATGCTTTGAAAGTCATGTTCTATGTTATGGCAGCTGTGTTTAGAATCAGAATTTGCTCACCATATCACTAACATTTTTTAATCAGTGTGTTTAAGTCATTGTTGGACAATGGCTTATTTCCAAAACCTTAATTTGTGGAATGCCAAATGCATGAGGTATGTGGTTGATTGCGCAAGAAAAGAATGTACCAGTACAAACCTAGCTAAAGGCAATTTAATCATATCCATTAGTTTATGATGACCAAGAGTTAAAGTCTACAATAGCACTTCCTTCATTGTATGAGTTTTACGGTATTTTATGGAAAATATTGTAACTGGAGATGTTTGATCTTGTATAAAACAAAATGGAATGAAAACGAATAACTGTAATTTGTCTGGTGCCTTTTAAAAACTCAGGGCATCCCAAAGTTTTATTTAACTAATAAATATACGCACAGTTGTAATGTTAGCAGCACCCTAGACAAATTTGCTGACTATGAGCTCTAAAAGATTACAATGAGACGAGTGACTAGATTATCTACTCTAGTGACATTATTTGTGGAATAAATATTATCCAAGCCGTCAGATAAGGCTGAAGCAATCACATCAAGCTTCAGCCAGAAGGGGTGAGTGGATTATTGATCTCAGTCTCCTCCAGAAGTCCCCAGCATCACTGATGCCAGTATTTAGCCAATTTGATTAATTCTACATGATACTAAAAATTGGCTGGAGGCACTGAATACAGTAAATGGTGTGGACACAGCTAATATTCTGGTAATAGCACTGAAGACATGCTCCAGAACCTGTCCCACCCCTTGCCAAACTGTTCCAGTCCAACTACAATACTAGCATCAACCAGACAATGTGGAAAATTAACCAGATATGTAAAGTATGATAAACGCAACCAGCCAATTACCACCCCATCAATCTACTGTCAATCATCATAAAGGAATGAAGGTGTCATCAACAGTGATATAATGTTCATCAATAAGCCGCTTATCCACTGACTCCTTGTTTGGTTCCTCCAGGGGTCACTCAGCTCCTTAAAACCTTGGTTCAAACATGGACAAAAGACCTGAATTCCAGAGGTAAGATGAGAGTGACAGCACTTGGTATCAAGGCCACATTTGATCGAGTGTAGCATTAAGGAGCCCGAGTAAAACTGGAGTCCATGAGAATCAAGGGGATCCTGACCTTTGTTTGGAATCATGAATGCCACAAAAGAAGATGGTGTGAATATTGGAGATAAGTCATGTCAGCTCCAGAACATCTCTGCAGGTGTTCCTCAGAGTAGTGTCCTGTGCCTAACCATCTCAAGCTGCGTCATAAGTGACATTCCCTTCATCATAAGGACAGAAGTGGGATGTTCACTAATAATTACACAATGTTCTGCACTATTAGCAACTCTTCAGGTATTGATGCTGTCGATGTCACAATGCAACAATACATAGATAATATCCAGGTTGGACTTCAAAGTGGCATGTAACATTGAAGCCACACAAATGCCAGGCAATGACCATCTTCAACAAGACAGAACCTAGCCATCGTCCCTTGACAGTCAGTTGTAGTACTATCACTAAATCATCCACTATGGGGCTTGCTAACCGTGTAAATAGAGTGGCTACGAGAGCAGGTCCGAGGCTAGGAATCATTGAGAGAGTAACTCACTTCTGACTCCGCAAAGACTGTGCACTGTCTACAAGTCAGGATGGAATACTTTCCATTTTCATTTTTGAGTGAAGCTGCAACAACAATCAAGAATCTTGACACGATCCAGGACAGAGGATTATCATTACACTCTCAAATAATCATTGCCTCCACAATCGAAGCTCAATAGCAGCAGTGTTTACTATCTACAAGATGCACTTCAGAATTTCACCAATGCTTCTTAGACCACACCTTTCAAACCCACAAATAGCATCTGGATAGAATTGTTAAAACTCCTTTCTTAATGGGTGTAATGATATCAAATGGATTGCGGTGTTCAAGGTAGCAGGTAACACCTTCGCATGGGCAACTAAGAGAGGGCAAAAATTGCTGGCCCAGCCAGTGACACTCACATCCCATGAAAGAATTTTCAAAAAAAAGTCTCTTGGTCACTGTCAAAGAGGAGCGACATACTCGGCATGTTTAATGTTTCATCTGGAAGTTGAGATGAGACTTCTCATCACTTCCAACGCTGCAGCAATTCCTCAATGCAACTCGAGAGAGTGTTCGCAATTAAGTCAAGCCTAAATTTCATGGTGCTGAGTTATTAGGTAGTCTGAAAATGTTGCGCTATGCCATTCAAAATCTTTTACCTCTACACTGTCCTATTCCCTCTGTTCCCTTCCTATTCATATACCTGTCAAGATGCCTCTCAAATGTTGCATTTGTATCTGCTTCCACAACCTCCTCTGGTATCACATCCTAGGCACTTGACACCCCTGTAGCCAGTTCATTAAACGTGCTATCCACAACATTCCTAGCCTCATGGATGCTCCATAATGAGTCCATCTGCAGCTCCAGTTGCACATTACGGCAAATCAGGAGCTGCCGGTCCTGCATAAGTGGTCACCATGGGTACTGGAAATGACCCTGATTTCCCACATATTTCAGGAGGAACATTCAATGGGGCCAAGTTCAACATTACCAACTACAGAAAATAATCCAGGAACTGATTACACAACCATATCCACTAATCACCAAACTCATGTCTCTCACTCCCATTCTCTCTTTTAGCAGAGTATAATTACAAAAAAAAAAGTACTTTATCTCTATCTAGGCACTACTCACTCAGTCTGCAAACCTGGTTCCCAAGCAGCCAACACTATATCACTCTCTGATTTGTGTCGTCAGCTCCGGACATCCACTTCTAGGTCCATCTCCAAACTGCTGCTGTTCACCCCAAGTTCAGTCTCCTTCACTTTGTTGCTGTTTCAACTACTGCTTGGACTGACCTCCTGCTGAAAGTGAATCCCCTGCACTTGTTGCAAACACCTTCTTCAATAAACCCACAAACAGTGATCTTACTTGTGTCAACACTCATTCTGATCTGGGACCCTGCAATGACCCAAGGCTTCAGGCTAGTGTTGCATTAACGGCAGCATATACCTCTACAGTGGTGCTGTCTTTCAAAAGAGTATGGCATTTCTTGGCAAAAACAAAGTCCACCCTTACAGACTTTGATCCTGGGTAAAGGCCTGTCATTATCCCACCAGATGCTTAAGTGGAAAAAGATGTGACGGTTCTCCCCAAAAAGAGGATGAATTGGGATTCTGACTGACTCTGGAGCATGTCAGAGCCCTGTTGCCTTCATAAGATTCCAGGCAAAGTCTAGGTTTCTTGCTATAAAAGCAAAATACTGCGGATACTGGAAATCTGAAACAATAACAAAAAAATTCTGGAGAAACTCAGTAGTCTGGCAACATCCTTGAAGAGAAGAACAGAGTTAATGTTTCAAATCTGATATGATTCTTCTTCAGAGCTGCTTTCTTGCTGCCTTTTATCCTCATCACTTTCAAGTCACAGCTCAGGTTGTGCTAAAGTACCTATTTGCTCCAATGGAAAGAAGTAACAGATTCCCTACAATAATAATAGTAGTAAATTCTGCAGTGTGACAATAGCAACTATACTTCAAGGTTACTTTACATAGAACATGTTAACAGCTGGGATGAGCTGTTAGTTTTTAACAAGCCTTCCTCCATTGCAGCAAAAAGCCAAGGAACTGCCAGACAACTTACTACCGATGGTACCATGCGTGTCTATTAGAGAGTAATTAAGGTCTGTATTGGTTCAGAGATGGAGGTGTAGAACAGAGATGTTTTACAATAAACTCAATCCATCAAGTTAAGTCTTCATAAACAAAAACAGCAATTGCTGGAGAAAGTCCAGCAGAAGGTGTTTGAGAGGGAGAGGCATCACTTTGATGCATACATCAGAGCCTGGAAGCAGTCATCTACACTGAGGAGCAGATCGTCTGGCAACAGCCCCCATGATCAACAGGAGGAAGAGTGTTCAGCAGAGGGCGACTGAGAGGGAGAGGCATCACTTCGGGCCATATATGTGTTCAGGAAAGTTTCCTCAAACAGGAGGTGGAGGGTCCTACTTGGGAAGGGACAGAATTCGACCTACTCTTGGGAAATAGGGCAGGACAGGTGACTGAGGTGACAGTGGGGGACCACTTTGCAACCAGTGACCATAGTTCTATTAATTTTAATACAGTTATGGAGAAGGACAAAACTGGTCAACAGGTTCGAGTTCTAAATTGGGGCAAGGCGAACTTTGAAGGAATTAGACAGGAGCTTGCAGGGGTTGATTGGAGTAGTTTGTTTGCAGGCGAAGGGACCTCTGGCAAGTGGGAGGCCTTTAAAAGTGGGGTAGCTAGAGTGCAAGGTCTATATGTTCCTGTGAGGGTGAAGGGCAAGGCTGGCAGGACTGGGAACGTTGAATGAGAAGAGGCATTGGGGCTTTGACCAGAAAAAAGGAGGCATGGCTCAGGAATAGGAAACTGGGATCAAGGAGGTACATAGATCAAGGAACTTGAAAATACATAGGGCATACATAGGAGGTACACAGGAGTTTACTGAAGAAGGAAATCAGGGGGGTGAAGAGGGGGCACGAGATGGCTTTGACTGAGAAGATGACTGTGAATCCAAAGAGACTCTTTAAGTCCAAGGTTCTTAAGTAGATTTGTAGCTCGGGTTATGGATGCTGTGGTTGCTTGCCGAGCTGGTTTGTTAGTTTGCGGACGTTTCATTACCCTGCTGGGTAACATCATCAGTACAGCCTCCGATGAAGCGCTGTTGTGTTTTCCCACCTGGTACTTAAATCTGGGGTTTATTTAAACACTGATGATGTTAACCAGCAGGGTAATGAAACATCTGCGAAGTAATGAACCAGCTCTGCGAGCAAACCAACCACATATTCTTTAAGTATATTAAAGGAAAAACAATAACTAGAAAGAGAAAAGGACCCCTCAAGGACCAAAGTGGACATGTATGTGTGGAACCTCAGGAGATGGGCAAGGTCCTCAGTGAATATTTCTCCTCTGTGTTTACCATGAAGAAAGACACAAAGACTTGGGAACTTTGGGAAGGTAGTTGCAATATCTTGGGGACAGTCCATATCACAGTAGAGGAGATGTTGGAAGTATTAGAATGTATGAAGGTGGATAAATCTCCTGGTCCTGATCAGATATATCCAAGAATATCCCAGCAAGAGGCTAGAAAAGAAATTGCGGGGTCCTGGCTGATATATTTGCAACATCGTTAGCCACAGCTGAGGTCCTGGAAGACTGGAGGGTAGCAAATGTTGCACCCTCATTTAAGAAGGGCTGCAGAGAAAAACCTGGGAATTATCGACTAGTGAGCTTAACATCTGTGGTAGATAAGTTACTTGAGAAGGCAGGGTTTAATTAGAGGTAGTCAGCATGGCTTTGTGCATAGGAGATCATGCCTCACAAATTTGTTAGAGTTCTTTGATGAAGTGATCAGGAAGATTGATGAGAGCAGGGTGGGAGACATAGTCTAGATGGATTTCAGTAAGGTCTTTGACAAGGTTCCAAACGGTAGGCTGCTCTGGAAGATTAGATCGCAAGGAACCCAGGGAGAGTTGGCAAATTGGAAACACCATTGGCTTGATGGTAGGAGACAGAAAGCGTTAGTGGAAGGATGCTTGTCAGACTGGAGGCCTGTGAATAGTGGTATCTCTCAGGGGTTGGTGCTGGGCCCATTGCTGTTTGTTATCTATATCAATGATTTGGATGAGAATGTACAAGGCATAATTAGTAAGCTTGCGGTATCATGGACAGTGAGGAAGGTTATCAGAAATTGCAGCACGATCTTTATCAGCTGGGGAAGTGGGTCAAGAAATGGCAAATGGAGTTTAATATAGATAAGAGTAACGTGTTGCAATTTGGAAAATCAAATTAAGGTTGGAGTTTCTTGGTGAATGGTAGGGCTTTAAGGAGTGTAGTGGAACAGAGGGACCTTAGAGTTCAGGTACATGCTTCTCTGAAAGTGGTGCCACAGGTTGACAAGCAGTGAAGAAGGCTTTTGGCACACTGGCCTTCATCAGTCAGGGCATTGAGTTCAGAAGTTGGAAAGTTATGTTGCAGTTGTACAGGACTTTGGTGAGGTTGCAGTTGGAGTATTGTGTTCAATTTTGGTCACCTTGCGAGGGGAAGGATGTTATTAAACTGAAAAGAGTACAGAAGAAATTTACGAGGATGTTGCCAGGACTCAAGGGACTGAGTTATAGGGAGAGGTTAGACAAGCTAGGACTTTTTCTTTAGAGTGTAGGAGACTGAGGGGGGATCTGATAGAAGTGTAAAAGATCATAAGAGGCATGGATAGGGTGAATGCACTCAGTCTTTTTCCCAGGGTTGGGGAATCGAGGACTAGAGGGCATCAGTTTAAGGTAAGAGGGGAATACATGGGAACCTGAGGGACAAATTTTTTTATACGGAGGATGGTATGCATATGGAATGAGCTGCCAGTGGAAGTGGTTGAGGTGGCTACATTAACAACATTTAAAAAGCACTTGGATGAATACATGGATAGGAAAGGTTTAGAAAGATATGGGCCAAGTGTAGGGAAATGGAGTTAGTGTGGATGGACATTTTGGTCAACATGGACCAATTTGAGTCTAAGGGCCTGTCTCCATGTTGTAAGACTCTAAGACTCGGTGACTCTATGAAACTCAACAGGTCTGGCAGCATTTGTGAAGAGAAAGCAGAATTAATATTTTGGTCTAATGACCTTTCTTCACAACCACCTTGCTTCAGCAATATCTATTTTTGTTTCAGATTTCCAACATCTACAGTCCTATGTTTTATTTTAGGTATAGTCTTCCTTTCTTGGTTCCTAGTGGGAATATCAGAAGTCCATCCCTCATTTTATCCCTTGGAGAATTCCCCGAGCAGTTTCAGTTTCAGTGAGGCAGGAAGCCTGTCATGGTGACTATCTATTCTTCTGCCCTTTTCCACTTCTGTACATATAGGAGTCATGTATTCTTCAAAAATAGAGCAGATACAAATCTAACCTATGCCACAAGTCTAGAAATTACTGTCCATGTGCAATAACCATATTTGTTCTTTGCATCTCTATTACCAAAAAAGTTGAGGAGGTCATGTCCTCTATCGCAGTTAAAATTTGGCACAGGATATTCTGGCCCAGAGTCCATTTCATGAAGCATTCTAAGCCTGCTTCTGTGGGATTTTGAAGTAATATATAGCATTCTTTAACTTCCCTCATAACACAACAAATCACTTTGGCCTGTTATGTTCATTCATATTTGACTAATTAGAACCATTTCCTGTTATTCTGTCTAGAGGTGCTGAGCACCGAGGTATTTTTTTTGTGTTTTTCCTCCCCAGGGGAAAATGAAATGTTATTCAAAGTAAGTTAATAAATTAGAAGAAAACTAATCTCCTCTTACATGTGTAATCTTGGTATTGTTTGGCTGAAATTATGGTAAAATACAATAGTTTACTGACACTCCTTCAAAGAGTGTTTTGAGAATAAATGATCAGAACCTGACAACATTTTCTGATTGCATAACATCAAAAGTATTGTTCTTGATACTTACAATGCCAAGGCTACGGAGTTGGCTTTACAATTGTGCACTATTGACAGGGTACTTTATATAGTGGCCATATGGGATTAATTGATATGTGTTTCTGGTAATCAAAAGTCAACATCAGTAGAACATTTTCATAAAATTACTGCTTACTTTTTTGCCTTAGATTTATTTCTTCAAAATGTCAATGCCCTAACATTACTTACTAGTGAGTTAAGCTTTTAAGTTTTAAACAAAAATAAAAGCCATTAGTGCTGTTTAATAATGGAAGTCCTGGCTGCTTACGAAGGTGTGGTGATGGTGCAACATTGACCTGAAAATTTATATGCACTTTAACTTACACTGTCATGTTGACTTAAAGTGAGATAGGCTTATTTAATCCATCAGTCCCAGATGAGCTAGATTCCATGTCTGATTACTGAATAATTCAATCCGTTTTACTCATTTTAGACTCCCTACATATTAAATAATCAGAAGAAATTTGAATCTCCCAGACAGGCAAGAGAAGATTGGTTTAGGGGGTGAGGTTGTTGTGGATGAAAGGTAGTGTTAAATGCACAAATTCACAAATCCCAAATCTCATCCTCCATAAATGCATTTAGAGAGATCAGAGTATCTTCTAGTGAGGTAGGTCAGTAAGTATACAATTTACGTAGCCTCTTTGTTGAGATTTTGTCAGAAAATTGAAATAAATGCCTTCAACGTGGATTTCTAGGGTGTTAAACTTGTGAATTAGTGGATGCTTGTAAAATATGGGAGGTTTTGGATCTACAAGACATCTGCATGAAGTGCCAGAGGGTAGCAGTCCTTGAACAACATGTAGTTGATATGGAGCAACAACCTTCCTCACAATGCACCATAAAAGAAGAAGAGAGATTTCTGGATCAGTCATATGAGTCTGTGGTCATTCCAGGGCATGATAGGCAGGTAAGGAGAAGTGCAGAGATGTCAGCTGAAGAGATAATCATTTGCCAAAAGGAAAGGAGATGGAAGATTCAGGAAACCCAGGACTCCTTGAGGCTCTCTAACAGGCATGAAATTTTAGATACCTATTTAGTGACCAAAAAGACTGATTCAGTGGTGGATGACTTGATGGAAAACCACAGTACCGTGGTGCCCGAGGCTACTTTGGGAAAATAGAGAGAGACACTGAAAGCCATATTTGTAAGGTAGTAGTGTGGGTAACTCAATGGTTTGAAGGATAGGCCACCTGGGTACAAGAGCTCAGGACATAATGGAATGACTGGATAAACTTCTGGAAAGAGAGGAAAAACAACCAGTGGTAGTAGTTCACGTGGGAACTAACAAGATAGGGAGGGGCATCCTGGGGGTCTTGTAGGACCAGTTTTAGCAATTGAGGAGTAGTTGAAATGCAGGACCACTAGGACAGTAATCTCAGAAATACTACCTGTGCTATGAGCTTCACAATTTAGGAAAAGGCAGCTCATGGAGGTAAACGTGTGGCTTGAGGGATGGTAGGGAAAGGAGAGATTTAGATTTTTGGAACATTGGGAAAGAAGAAAGCTGTTCAGAAGAGATGGACCGCCTGAGCAGAAGAGGAAATAATCTCCTGCCTGAGAGAGAAAATAGTGTAGTGGTTTGGATTTAAACTTGTAAAGCAGAGAGGTGGTTTGACAAAGGGGCCTAGTTTTGGAAGAATCAGAGAGGGCAAAAGAGAGGACATAGTGAATGAGAAAAGGAAGTGAGGGAAGACTTGAGTGTTGATAGTGAACAAAGAAAAAAAAAAGTGCACAAGGAAGAGATAAGAGCAGGGTTAAGTTTTATGCATGTAAATGCATGGAGTACAGTGAACAGAATTGGAAATCTGGAAGCAGAAATTGCTCTGGGGAATATGACATAGTAGCATTGACAGAAATGTGGCTCAAGCCGTAACAAGACTGGATACTTAATATAAGATGACAAGGTGTAGAGCTGGATGAACACAGCAGGACAAGCAGCATCAGAGGAGCAGGAAAGCTGACATTTCGGGTCGAGACCCTTCTTCAGAAATGGGGGAGGGGGAGGGGATTCTGAAATAAATAGGGAGATGGGGGAGGCGGATAGAAGGTGGATAAAAGGGAAGATAGGTGGAAAGGAGACAGACAGTTCAAAGAGGCAGGGTTGGAGCCAGTAAAAGTGAATGTAAGTGGGGAGTTAGGGAGGGGATAGGTCGGTCCAGGGAGGATGGACAGGTCAAGGAGGCGGGATGAGGTTAGTGGGTAGGATTTGGGGGTGGGGCTTGAGGTGAGAGGAATGGTTAGGGAGGCGGGGACAAGCTGGGCTGGTTTTGGGATGCGGTCGAGGGAGGGGAGATTTTGAAGCTTGTGAGGTCCACATTGATACCCTTGGGCTGCAGGGTTCCCAATCGAAATATGAGATGCTGTTCCTGCAGCCTTCGGGTGGCATCATTGTGGCAATGCAGGAGGTCCAGGATGGACATGTCGTCCAAAGGGTGGGAGGAAGAGTTGAAACGGTTCACGACTGGGAGGTGTAGTTGTTTGTTGCGAACTGACGCTGATGTCGCTCCGCCCACCGCCTCCACAGCCAGCAGCTCCAGAGGAGACAGTAGCACCCAGCCCTGCCGAGTCTTCACCATCCCCCCAGACCGACCACCTTACTGAGGATGAACGGTCAGTCCTTAGTAAAGGGCTCCCCTTTATCCCCCTCCACCCAAACATCGATGAATACAGCTCACGCTTGGGCATTGAACAGTTTTTCTGCCGCCTCCGCCTCCGCGCTTACTTCTTTAATCTTGAGCCTAACCCTCTCTCTACTGACCCCTTCTCCCACCTCCAACACACCTCCTCCTGAACACCACCCCAAGGCCTCCTACCCTTCCTCGACCTCTTCATCTCCAACTGCCGTTACGACATAGATCACCTCAACCTCTCCACCCCTCTCACCCACTCCAACCTCTCTCCCACAGAACATGCAGCCCTCTGCTCCCTCCGCTCCAACCTTAACCTCACAACAAAACCCGCGGACAAGGGAGGACCAATTGTAGTATGGCGCACTGACCTTTACATTGCTGAGGCCAGACGCCAGCTCTCTGATACCTTCTCTTACCACCTCCTTGATCATGACCCCATCCCCGACCACCAAAACATCATCTCCCAAACCATCCACAACCTCATCACTTCAGGTGACCTCTCACCCACAGCCTCCAACCTCATTGTTCCTCAACCCCGCACTGCCCATTTCTATCTCCTTCCCAAAATCCACAAACCTGACTACCCTGGTTGACTCATTGTCTCCGCCTGCTCCTGCCCCACCAAACTCATCTCCACTTATCTCGAATCCATTTTCTCCCCCTTGGTCCAGGAACTACCCATCTACGTCTGTGACACCAGCCACGCCCTCCATCTCCTCCAAAACTTCCAATTCCCTGGTCCCCAACACCTTATCTTTCCCATGGATATCCAGTCCCTATATACTTGTATTTCCCATGGAGATGGCCTAAAGGCCCTCCGCTTCTTCCTGTCCCGCAGGCCCGACTGGTCCCCCTCTACTAACACCCTCATCCGCTTAGCTGAACTCGTCCTCACCCTTAACAACTTCTCCTTCAATTCCTCCCACTTCCTACAGAGAAAGGGGGTGGCCATGGGTACCCACATGGGCCCAAGCTATGCCTGCCCCTTTGTAGGGTACGTGGAACAATCCCTCTTCCAAAGCTACACTGGCCCTATCCCCCACCTCTTCCTCCGTTACATCGATGACTGTATCAGTGCCGCCTTGTGCTCCCATGAGGAACTTGAACTGCCACTTCACTAAGACCTTCCACCCCAACCTTAAGTTCACCTGGACCATCTCTGATACCTCTCTGTCCTTCCTGGACCTCTCTGTCTCCATCTCTGACATCCACCTGGAAACCGATATCCATTTCAAGTCTACCCACTCCCACAGCTACCGAGAATACATCTCCTCTCACCCACCTTCCTGCAAAAAGGCTATCCCCTATTCCTTCGCCTCCGCCACATCTGCTCCCGAGATGAGGCAGTCCACTCCCGAACATCCCAGATGTCCTCGTTTTTCAAGGACCGCCATTTCCCCTCCACATGGTCGAAAACACCTTCGACTATGTCTCTCGCATTTCCCGCAACTCATTCCTCACACCCCCTCCCCGCAATAACAACCAAAACAGAATTCCTCTTGTTCTCACGTACCCCCCACCAACCTCCAAATCCAACGCATCATCCTCCGACACTTCTGCCATCTGCGATCTGACCCCACTACCAAAGACATTTGTCCCTCCCCACCCTTATCTGCTTTCCGGAGGGACCACTCTCTCCATGACTCCCTTGCCCGCTCCATACTCCCCACCAGCCCCACCACCCCCAGCACTTTTCCCTGCAACCACAGCAAGGCTACACCTGCTCCTACACCTCCCCCCTCATCCCCATCCCAGGCCCTAAGAAGACCTTTCACATCAAACAGATGTTCACCTGCACATCTGCTAATGTGGTATACTGTATCCACTGTTCCCGTTGTGGCCTCCTCTACATCGGGGAAACCACAGTCTAAAGATGTGCAGGCTAGGTGGATTGGCCATGCTAAATTACCCATAGTGTTCAAGAATGTGCAGATTAGGTGGGTTATGGGGAATGGGTCTGGGTGGGATGCTCTGAGGGTCAGTGTGGACCTGTTGGGCCGAAGGGCCTGTTTCTACACTGCAGGGATTCTATTAAAAAAACTTCTTTACTGAGAAAGTTCTTAGGATTTGGAATGTACTACCTGGGAAATTGGTAGAGGCAGATTCCACAGGAGGTTTCAAAAGAGGGCTGGATATATATCTGAAAGGGATGAATTTAGAGGGCTACGGAGTTAGAGCTGGAAAGTGGCACTAGCTCGGTAGCTCTTTCGGGTGCCTGCACAGACACAATGGGCTGAATGGCCTCTTTCATGATTCAATTGACAGTTTGTGGGGATAGTTAGGTTGAGGACCTGATATGAGTAGCAGCTATGTGCTCAAAAACAGCTTGGTAAGAGTTAACACAGTGTGGAGCTGGAGGAACACAGCAGGCCAGGCAACATCAATATAGCAGGAAAGCTGACGTTTCGGATTGGGATCCTCCTTCAGAAAAAAATCCTTTCTTTTTTGAAGAAGGGTCCCGACCCAAAACGTCAGCTTTCCTACTCCTCTGATGCTGCCTGGCCTGCTGTGTTCTCCAGCTCCACGCTGTGTTATCTCAGACTCCAGCATCGGCAGTTCTTACTATCTCAGTTTGGTAAGAGTATTTGCTTTAAGAGACTTAATTCTACAGAAGATCAGGATGGGCAGCATCATGGCTGCTTTTGATTGCACTTCAGATGAAGAAGATCATCAGCATCCAAGTAGCAAGGACATGCTAGAGACACTGCTGCAAATCAACAGCAGAGAGGAGAGTAAGAGAAAGATGGAGACCACAGGAGGTACTATCTACATATCAAGCTCTATGGACCTAGGTTCAGCTTCCTTGGCATCCTGGAACAACAGTGCTTCTGAAATGTGTTGTCATATTAAACCCCGACAGATAAGGACACTCTACAACTTCCTAGGAATTGAACTGCTGTACTTGGTGGCTATGTAGAACCTGTGAATGTGAAAGTTACCACTGCCATCATAAATCTGATTCTTTCTAGGATACGATTAGAAACGTATTGTTGCTCTCACAGTTGGCTGCACATAAATGCATAAGGCAGATGTCTGACGGATTGGTAAACTCCAACTTTGATGACATTAGCCAGGATGAATGGGTACACATATTCATATCTATGATGACTTCCCAGATTTGCAGCTTCCATTGACAGCACAATCAATGGAATCCAAGTATAGTTAGAGCAGAAAGAATTCATCAATGATAATGGATTTTCCTTTGTCAATATTCAACTAATATGCAACCTTATGAACAGGTTCATGTAGGTTTCTGAAGATTCCACAGAAGCTGCCATGATGATTTCATACTGTAATGGTGTTACATTCTTAACCTGATTATGCCTGACTGATGTTAGGGGATATTCAATAGATGATGAAGGTTTCTGACTCAAACCTGGCTGATGACACTGTGAGGAATTCAACCACTGAATCTCAAGAATGAAACTTCTTGAAGGCAACTCATATATCATCTAGAGCCTAATGGAGACCAATGAATTTAAAGAGATGTTTGATTTGTCAGTGACTGACAAGACTGATCCTATTTTTAAAAATAACACGTTTTAGGATGATTACAGTAACAAGCAAGCTCAAAGTAATTTTGACTAAACACCTTTTCATTATGCAAGTTTTTCCCTGAACTATGGAAATAATTCCCCATATAACTTTAAAATGATTGAAAATCTTTCTCCACTGTTATACTTAAGTATCTCTTAAATGAACACTTTACTCTTCAACAACTAGTCCAAAATATTCTCAGCTCCTAATGACTTGTTTCATTTCACTTTTTCCAATTAAAAATTTCTAGAAATTACTTTCACAGAGGAGTTTGCCCTATAGATCCCTCTAGCCAAAGCTAAGTAAACCTTCCAACCTTGATAAACTTCTTGGGGCATGGAGTACAAGATTTGGTAAAACATGTTGCAGCTATATAAAACCCTTGTTAGGCCGCATTTGGAGTATTGTGTGCAGTTTTCGTCACCACATTATGAGGACGTGGAAGCTTTGGAGACAGTGCAGAGAAGGTTTGCCACAATGTTGCCCTGACTTGTGGGCATTGGCTATGAAGAAAAGTTAAAAAGATTTGGATTGTTTTCACTGGAAAGAAGGCGGCTGAGAGGTGACCTGATAGAGGTCTACAAAATTATGAGAGGCATAGATAGGATGGATAGTCAGAGGCTTTTCCCCAGGGTTGAAGATTCAATTACAAGGGGGCACAGGTTCAAAGTGAGAAGGCAAAAGTTTAAGGGAGTTGTGCGAGGTAAGTTTTTCACAGAGAGAGTGGTAGGAGCCTGGAATGCACTGCCAGTGGAGGGGTGGAAGCAGGCACCTGGGCACCATTTAAGAGGCACCTGGATGGTTACATGAACAGGGAGGGAATAGAGGGATATGGACTGAATAAGGGCAGAAAGTTTGTTTTTTTTAGTTTAGTCAGGGCATGATGATTGGCTCAGGCTTAGAGGGGCCTTTTCCCGTGGCGTACTTCTCTTTCGTTCGTTTGTTCTTTGTTTTGATATATTTCGTCTTTTCAATCTGAGCTTGAACCTTCAACTGTGTTCTGCACAGTCTATGGCAGAAATTGGCTGCCTCAAACTCTCTACTTTCTGTTTCTCCTTTTTTCTAAGATTCTTGCAGACTAGTCTTAACCATCAGGTTCAGAGATATGTTGAAATCTCATATGCGCTGATATCACCAAATAAAATCCGAAAGAACTGCAGATGCTATAAGTCAGAAACAAAAACTGAAGTTGCTGAAAAAGCTAAGCAGGCCTTGCAGCATCTGTGAAGAGAAATCAGAGGTAATGTTTTAGGCCTGGTGACCCTTCCTCAGAACTGATGGTAGCTAGGAAAATGTCAAATTTTAGCCGCCATTTCCACCATTTCCAGCGAGTTGCCACCACCAGACACATATTCCCTTCAAGGTAACAAGCATGGGGCTGGATGAACACAGCAGGTCAAGCAGCATCATAGGAGCAGGAAAACTTGACGTTTC
>JAHRHZ010000030.1:2358154-2373437 GCA_024137785.1 Ginglymostoma cirratum | reverse complement strand
AGGAAAACTCGACGTTTCGGGCCTAAACCCTTCATCAGAAATTTTTCCTGCTCCTATGATGCTGCTTGACCTGCTGTGTTCATCCAGCCCCATGCTTGTTATCTCGGATTCTCCAGCATCTGCAGTACCTTTTCTCTCTGATACATATTCCCTTCATTTCCCTTGTCTGCCTTGCACAGGAACCGTTCCCTCCAGGACACCCTGGTCCACCCTTCCTTCACACCCAACACTATCCCCACAGCCCTATGGCACCTTTCCCTTCCCCGTAACACCTGCTGTTTTACTCCTCCCTCCTCAGCATTCAAGGGCCCAAACATATCTTCCAGATGAAGCAGCACTTCATTTGTACTTCACACAATCTAGTCTATTGCATTTGCTGCTCACAATGTGGTCTATACATTGGGGAAACGAAGCATAGACTGGGTGACTGCTTTGTAGAACATCTATGTTTGCCCACAAAAAAGACCCTGCGCTTCCAGCTGCCTGCCACTTTAACATACCACCCTGTTCCCTGGCCAACATCCCTGTCTCAGGTTTGCCGTAGTGTTCTAGTGAAAGTCAGCACAAGATGGAAGACAACAATTCATTTTCTCCTTGGGGATCCTGAAGCCCTCTGGACGCAATATCAAGTTCAATCATTTTAGGGCCTGAACTCTCCCCTGCCCTAGACCACACACCAGGCCTTGTTATCACATAGCCTGCCATTATACACTACAAATTGTTAGCCACTAACAGTCTCCATTAACAGCAATTTACTCTCCCAGGCAGATCATTATCCACTCCTTTATCTGTCCAACTGTCTTCTCTCTCATTGGGCTCTATCTCCACCCATCACTTACTCCTTACCCCCTCCCCCTACCCTATCCTCTGCATTATAAACCAACATTTTCGTAGCTACCAGCAGTTCTGAGGAAGGGTCACTGGACCTGAAAAATCAACTCTGATGTCTCTTCACAGATGCTACCAGACCTGTTGAGCTTTTCCAGCGATTTCTGTTTTGTAAGCTGATATTATAATGGTTTTCTGTGGCTGATTTGCCTCTCATAGACCATTTCCAGGAAAATATGAATGATATGGGCCTTGTGTCCAGGTGTAAATGCTGAAGATCCATCTTCAACTCCATTCTGTCTCAATATTAAAAAGACAGTTTGAAGTATAACCTTGTAGAAAAGCAGACATGCCTGACAAGAGAAGGCAATGGCCTAGTGGTATCCATTGTCAATTGTCTGGAAAATCCTATGTTGTTCACTAATGTCCTTTTGGGAAGGAAACTGCTGTCCTTACCTGGTCTGGCCTACATGTGACTCCAGACCCACAGCAATGTGGTTGATGCTTAACTGCCTTCTGGGCAATAAATGCTTATCCAGCCAGTGTTGCCCACATCCTGAATGTATAAAGAAGAAAACAGTTTCCTATAAGACTTGGAGACTAACAGTCTATCCACAATGATCCCAGCGGCATTGGCCTTCTTTTGTAGGTGTGAACATTCTGCATTATTTCCCATGAAACAACCTAAACTTTATTATTACGAATATAGAAACATGAAAATTAAGAGTTGCAGTAGGTCATTTGTATTCTCTAGCCTGTACTACCACTCAGTAAGGTCATGGCTGTTTTGACTGTGGCCTTAGTTCTACATTCCTGCCTAGCCTCAAAATCCTTTGGTTCTTCCGTCAAACAAAAATCTATCTGCCTCTGCCTTAAAAATATTCAACTCCACCTTCATCATGCTCTGGGAAAGAGAGTTCCAAAAACCTATGAAAGTAAATATGCCTCCTCTTCTCCATTATAAATGGGAGACCGCATGATTTTAAACTGCCCCTTTGTTCTAACACCTCCTACAGGGGAAACATCCTTTCAATATCAACCCAGTCATGTCCCCTCGCAATCAAATATATTTAAATAAAATCCTCTCTCATTTGTTTGAACTTTAATGGATACAAGTTTCCTCATAAGATAAACCTTCCCCATCACCTCTTCCACATCCTTACATAAATAAGGAGACCAAAACTGTATACCATTCTCCAAATTTGACCTGATCAACTCTACGCACATGTAGTAATATGTCTGTACTTTTATATTCCATTCCTCCTGCAATAAATGACAACATTCCATTTGCCTTCCTAATCACTGCTGTACCTGCTCAAAAACTTCTTGTGACTTGCGTATGAGGAAACTCAGGTCCCACTGTACCTCAGAGTTCTGTACTCCATCTCCAGTAAAATAAATCACTGTTCTCCTATTCTAGCCACAGTGGACAAGTTCACATTTCCCATATTCCATCTACCAAATTTTTGTTTCCTCACTTAACCTACCTCTATTCCTTTGCAGAACACACATGTCTTCTTCACAACTTACTTTCCTGCCTATCCTTGTATCATCAGCTAATTAAGCCTGCATTCAGCCAGTTGTGCAAAAGCCACTGATAACTGTGGAACGTTTTAATTTTTTAATAAATGGATACAGCATGGAGAAGAGTTCATTACCCAATTCACGGCTGCTTTAAAGGTGTTACCAGAACATTGCAAATTTGGAGGATTCCTCCAGAATGCCTTGCAGGACCACTTGGTATGCGGCCATTAACTTAAAGCCATCGGAAAGAAACTACTAACAAGGGGAGACCCTAGATTTCAAAGCAGCTTTCTAAATTGCAGCCTCAATGGAATTGGCCACCAGTGAAAAAAACAGTTGAGTGATCAAGCCTGGGTGCATATAGTAGAATGCCACCAAAGTGTCAAGACTGGCCATAAGGAATCGATGTGTTGGGCTTGAGAAACCCAGTGCCACAGTGTAAGCGAGTGGGCCATGTTGCCCAAAATTGCCAGGTATAACTCAAGCATGAGAAGGGTAGTCTAAAGGAGATCATTTGGAGGATAAGACAAGGCACATGCCACCAGGGAGTGAGTCGACCAGGAGTCAGCTGGGTCTGTGGGAGAATTTGAAGGCCCAGAGTAGGTTAAACATCCTGTCTGTATGTGTGAAGCTGATAATTTCTGGGTTCTTCCCAAACTAGAAAGTAAGCAAAATGGAAGTGGATACAGGTGCAGTAGTTTCTCTGATTCTTGATACAAGATATAGGGAAAAGTTAAATGCACTGCCACTGAAGCCTGCCAAGATCACACTATGGACATACATGGAGACAGTGGTGCTATTTACAGGTAAAAGAACACCTAAAGGACCAGTGTGCTGAACTACCTCTGCACATAGTGAAAGGTGACTAGTCTGCATTATTCAGATGCTCCTGGTTACAGAAATCAAAACTAAATTGGAGCCTGGTTAATAGGCTGGCAGACTCAAAAACTACTTTGCAAGAGATTTTGGACAGGTATAAGGCCTGGCGAAATGAAACAAGTAGAAATTAAACTTTGATGAAGTGTGAGGCTGGTCCAAGGAGTCTGAAGGTACACTTATCCAGCCTAAAGTGGAGGTGAAACTGGAACAGCTGGTGAACCTGGGAGCATTAGAACTAGTAGCTACCAATGAATGGGCCACTCCAATAGTCCTGGTCTCGAAAAGTAATGTTGTAGTGTGGATTAATGGTAACTTTAAGGTCACAGTCAACTCAGCCCTTTGTGCAGATCAATACCCACTTCCACATTGAGGACCTGTTCAGGGGACTGGCTAGGGGAAAGAAATTCTCAAAAATGCATCCGTTACAGGCCTACGTACAGATGGAGGTCGCGAAGGACTCCCAGCCGCTGCTGTCAATAGTGATACACAGGGGACTGTTCCGCTTCAAGCAACTGCCTTTTGCATTACATCAGCGCAGGTTCTGTTCCAGGGAGCCATGAATCAAATATTGAGTGGATTACCAGGTGTCCAATGTTATCTGGATGATATTTTGGTTACTGGATCCTCCAAAGAGGTTCATTTGAAAAACCTAGAAGGAACCCTAAAAAGGTCATGTAATATGGCCTGCAAGAAAAATGGGAGAAATGCAAAATTTTTAAAGACTCCACAGAATACCCTGGGCCATGTAATTGATGGCAATGAAGTACACAAAGCACCAAAAGAGATGGAGCCTGTTATGAAGGCCCCAAGACGAGAGAATGTGCCTCAACTGAGATCATTCTTGACACATCTAAATTGGTAAGGCAAGTTTGTGTTTGATCTGGCCAAAACCCCTCAATGGTTGTTGGGAAAAGGACAACTCTGGAAATGGACCCAGGAATGAGGCTTACTGGGAGGTGAAGCAAGCCCTAAAGAGGTTCATTTTGATCCAAAGTTGTCACTACAGATGGCGTGCAATGCCTCACCTTATGGTGTTGGCATTGTGCTGTCATGTTCATGCCAAATGGAGAGGAAAGGCTCATTGCTTTTGTATAACGGTCACTAAAGAAGATGGAGAAATATGCCCAAATGGAAAAGGAAGAATTCAGCATCCTATTTGGTATTAAGAAGTTCACCCATTTCCTTTATGGCAGGCACTTCATTCAGTTGACAGACCACAGGCAGCTAGCCTCTATTTTTGGCCCATGTCTGGCAATACCATCAATGGTGCAGGATGCTGTAGAGATAGGCACTGGCTCTGTCAGCCTATTCCAATGAAATCAGATATCAACAGTCGAAGAAAAGCGGCAATGCAGATGATTTGGCAAAGTTGCCACTACCACGAAGTAAGGTTTTTCCCAACTGGAAATTGAAAATTATGTACTTTTCCCAGGAAAACAAGGTACCAGTATCACTGAGTCAAGTGCAGAATGCTACCTGGAATGATCTAGTCTTGTGCCTAGTGGGGGACTTAGTCCTGAGAGGAAGGACTTGTCATAGAAACCACTCAGAATTACATTCTTACCTGTCCAGGAGATGGGAATTGTCTGTTTAATGTGAAGAATGAGAGTTGTTAGCCCTTCCCCCGTTTAAAGCAAAGGTGCCTAAACAGGTGTAGTAAGGGTACCTGGTGTGGTGCGAATGAAAGAAGTGTTCAGGGATGAGCAGGCTAGGTGGATTAACCATGGTAAAATGCAGGGTTACAGGGTAGGTGGGTGGGTCTAGTGAGATGCTCTTTGGACAGTTGGTGAGAACTCAATGGGCCACATGGCCTGCTTCGACACTGTAGGGCTTCTATGAAAGTCATGAAGACATTATCAGTAGAAGCAATGATAAGACTGACTGCATGAAATATTTACCAAGTACAGGAACTCCAAACAAATTGTGAGTGACAATAGTCCATAGATTGTGGCACAGGAGTTTGAGGAGTACTCAGAAAATCATGGAGTGAGACATGTGAGATCAGTTCTGTTTCATGCTGCAACAAACAGCCAGGCAGAAAGATTTGTACAAACCTTGAAGCAGCCCTTAAAGACCTCACAAAAGGAGGGTTCGCTAAGACAGAGACTCAACAAGTTCCTCACCATGTACAGAAAGATGCCACATGTGACAGACCATTGTTCCCTGGCATCCTTAATGTCCAACAGCCAGCTGTGAACCATGTTTGACCTACCGCAGCTGGCAGAGACCAGAGAGATGGTAGAGTGAAATTAAGAAAGTCAGATAGTCAGAAGGGTGGAAGCTTCACGCTCCAAAGAGGAATGACTGTGTTGGCCTGGAAAAATGGATCCCAGTGGTTGTAGTGGCTTGAATAGGACCTTCGTCATGTACAGTGCAAACTATGGATGAACTGGTTTGGAGGAGACATGCAGACTAGCTGGTCACTGCACCTTATCAATGGGAGGAGGTCCTTCAGAATACAGAACTGGTCAAGTTGGGACTTATGGTATTGGCTGAGTCACGTGTCTGAGTCAGGGTTGATCATACCGAGGGAGGAGACAACAGCAGTGTCACAGGACAACAATAGCCAATCAGAGAGGGCTTTACCAGTAAACAGCAGCTTCCAGAAGCCCGGAAGACTAAAATAGAAAAGATTCCTGAGACCAAGACACAGTCTTTGAGGCATTGCTAACCCCCTGAGAGACTGATCACATCAATTTAATTGTGGAAGGGTTGTTTTATTTTCCCATTTATTTGTAAATATTCTTGATGATGTATCTATCTTAGCTATAATGCTTGCATGTAGTTATAATTGTTGGATGTAAATATATTGATAGGGAAAGTATGGAAGTAAAGGGGGAAGGGTGTTAATTGCATATCCGTGTGGTGTTGCTCATTTATGAAATTGGGACAGGTGACCTGGCATGGGAGCTATGGAAAGCAGTCTAGGACCAAGTGTGGAGTTGAGAGGATGCACTGAAGCAAGTATGCCTGGTTCAAGTTTACGCTCCATCCACCTGGTTTTCTATTTCTGGTTCTTGTGGACCACAAACACAACATCATCTACTGTCTCAGCAATCATTTCTCTTAGCAATCCAGGATGAAGTCCTTCGGGGCTAGGACACTTGTCAAATTTCAGTTCTGACAATTTCTCAGTACCCTTTTACTGATGATTGTCATGTTTTAAGTGCTGTGTTCCCCTTCATGTTCCAATTCCCAACTATTTATGGAATATTATTTGAAAGGAGAGATAAAATATCTGTCCAACTCATCTGTCATTTCCTTATTTTCCATTATTATTTCCTTAGACTCTGTCTAAATACCTGATTCTTACTTCACTTATTCTTTTTTTTTCAAACACTAGCAGAAACATATTTAGTCCAAAGTTACTCCAACAAGCTTTGTCTTGTACTCAAATTTCTCCCTCATTATTAATCTTTCAGTCATTTTTTGATCTTCTTTATACTCCGTCCATTCTACTGACCTGTCACTCATATTTGTGGAATTATGGGCTTTTTCCTTCAATTTTATGCAACCTTTAACTTCCTTAGTTAGTCACAGATGGTGCATCATTCTTTGGAATATTTATTTTTCTCAGAAATGCTTATTTAATTTATTCATTCATGGGATGATGGCATTGCTCAGTGGGGCAGCATTTATTGCCTATCACTAATTGCCAACAGGACAGTTAAGAGTCAGCCACATAGCTGTGAGTCTGGAGTCACATGTGGGCCAGACAAGGTAAGGATGTCCTCGAAGGATGCTCATGAATCAGATAATCAACAATGGATTCATAATCATCATGAGATTCTTAAGTCCAGAGTTCTTTTTTTAAAAATTGGATTAAAATTCCGCCATCAGCCATGGTGGGATTTAAACCTGGTTCACTGGAACATTACCTAGGTGTAGTGATTGGAACCAGGTGGATCTTATTCACTGTGAGATCCCTGATTGGGTTTGCTAACCCAGGCCAATAAGGGAGCCCTGGCTGATGAATATAAACAGGGGATTCAGAATCTCCTCACTTCAGGGACTGACTCTGAGATTGCTGGCCACAGCCAGTGTACTGTGCTCTTGTAAATAAAGGGTGACTTGGAGATGGGATACTGGCCTCTAAGCTATTATTTCACTGGTGAAGGGAGAAAACAATACGTGCCTGAAGAATGTTTGCAACAGTTGTCTTTGAGTCGGGATAAGCATTTCTGTCATCATGTCTTTATTTGGGAAGCTTGACTCATTTGATTCTGCCATCGGAGACTGAGTCCAGAATGTGGAAAGAACATGATTTTTTTCTGGGCAAATGACAATGGGGCAGATAAAAAACAATGAGTGATCCTTCTGACTGCTTGCAGACCTGCAGCATTTTTAATTATAGGGGGCTTAACTTTCCCAGAGGCACCAGACAGTAAAATCTTCTAAGGATTGATGAGTTTGGTTAAGGAATATTACACCTAAACCTCTTCTACTTCTGAGACATTATCAGTTTTATTCAACTGTTAGAGAACTGCGGGAATCCGTATCAGGTTTTGATGAGGTTAAGACGGCTGGCAGAGGAATATGATTTTGGGTTAACCCTGAATGAGATGCTGAGAGACCATTTGGTATGTGGGATTAATGGTGTACACATGCAAAAGTGCCTACTAGCTGAAGACCAATTGGACTTCAAACAGGCACTACAACTTGCTTTGTCATTAGAGAATGCAGCAAGTGGAGCATGGGAATTACAGGGCATCCCAATGGAAGTGGACACTCTCACCTGTCTGACTGAGCTTGGGGAACACTACATGAGTGTAAGCAATTGCAGAGCCCTCATGCAGGACATATCCCGAGCAGAGGGACCCAAGGCCAACCTACAGCAGAACCCCGCAACAAAGCCAAGCCTCGGCCAAGTGGCTAAAGAGTTCTTCTGGATCTGGGCCAGCAAGCCATTGTACTTGCTGCCAGTATGTGGACTCGATACAGCAAAGGATACAGCCTTACAGCAAGGCCTGACTTGAGTAAGAAAGCCTGTAATAGGCCAGTAACCAGGAGAGTGCACACCCTGAAAAGTCCCCCTGCATGGGTTGGAACAATTGCATTGCTTAGCAACATCCAAATCGTAACCAACTAAGATTAATATTTGGTTAAATGGTCACCCAGTTCCCATGGAGGTTGATACTGGCACAGTTATATCTGTGGTTGCAGAACCTCTCTTTAACAAGAGGGGCTTTGGACTGCAGCTCCATTCACACAAGACTTTGGCCAGACAGAGAACATATACTAGGGAACTTTTATTGATTAAGGGTACAACTTTGGTTCTGGTCTCCTATGAGAAGCAGTTGGTACAATTACCACTGATTGTAATGAGATGCTTGGGACCAAGCCTATTGGGGTGGAATTAGTTGAGAAAGATTCACCTTGATTAGCTAAACATTTTTCGATTTGAAAATGGTTACTCAATGAGATGGAACCCATCTGGCCCTGGGGACTTGTCTACCTTAATGCAATTTAGGATACCCAAAACTTTCTCCTTTAATATATTGACATTCTCTAGAGTATTCACCACTCATCCCTGACCTCAACAACACTCATGTCCTTCTCCTCGGTGAATACTGATACAAAGTATTTATTAAGGATCTCTCCCACGTCCTGTGGCTCCACACATGACTTCCTGATTTATCCTTGAGGGTACCTACTCTTTCCCTTGCTACCCTCTTTTGTCTAATATATGCATAAAAAGCCTTGGGATTCTCCTTGACCCTCTTTGCTAAAGACATTTCATGACCCCTTTTAGCCTTCCTAATTATGCATTTAAGTTCCTCCCTAATTTCTCTATACTCGTTAAGGGCTTTGTCAGGTTGCAGTTCCCTAGACCTATCGTATGCTTCTTTTTTTCCCTTTTGACTAAGTTTACAATTTCCCTTGTGATCCAAGATTTCTGGATCCTGCCATTCATATCCTTCAGATTTGCTGGGACTTGCATGTCCTGCACCTTAATCAACTGGTTTTTAAAAGCCTCCCAAATGCCAGAAGTAGATTTAAATAACTGCTCCCAATCCATTTCCCCAGTTCTTGTCTAATTTGGATGTAATTGGCTCTTGCCCAATTAAACACCCTCACCCGAGGGCCACTCTTGTCCTTGTCCATGATTACTTGAAATGGTCATGCAGCCAAGAAGTAACCTTCAGGGAAGTGAAAAAGCAGCTATCGTCACCTAAGGTGTTGGCCCACTTTGATCCAAAGCGAGACATGGTCCTGACATGTGATGTTTCCCTGTATGATATCTGGGTAGTGTTGGCATACTGGTGGCCCAATAGAGAGGAACGTCCAATAGCATATGCTTCCCGGTCTTTGGCTGATGCTGAACGCAAATATGCCCAGATGGAGAAGGAAGGTTTGGCAGTCATCTTTGAGAAAGTTCCACCAATACCTTTACAGACATGCATTTATCATATTAGCCGGCCACATATGCCTGCTATGGCTACTTAAAGAAGACATGGCAGTGCCGCCCATAGCTACTGTCTGAATTCAGCCATAGTCCTTATTCTAAGTGCATACAAGTACAAGCTGGAATACAGTCCAGGAAACCAAGTGTCTAAAGCAAATGCCTTGAGCCACCATCCACTGGCAGATATTCTGCTGGTGGTGCCTCCCTTGGAAGTGTCCATTCTGGTTTTAAACTTTCTGGACACCCTTCCGATTATAGCTGACAATATCTGATTGTGGACACAAAAGTATCCCGTCCTGGCAAAACTAAAACAGCTGGTGATACTGGAGGAAATAGAAAGGCCATTATAACCAGGACTGAAACATTTCTGAACATGGCGGGACTAGGTCACCATTGAGGACAGCATATTACTATGGGGAGCAAGAGTGATTGTCCCGAATAAAGGTCACTGCCACATATTGGTAGGACTCCACCAGGGTCATTCAGGGGTTTCCAAAATGAAGATGTTGGCAAGAAGTTATGTCTGGTAGCCAGGATTGGATGCCAACATAGCTGTATTGGTGGGGCAGTGCACCAATAAGGACAAAATATTGCCACATTCGTGGGAATGGCCAGTTAAACCCTGGACTCGGTTACACATTGACTATGCTGGTCCTTTCATGGGCTCAATGTTCCTGGTCATTGTGGATGCCCATTCAATGTGGTTGGATGCGCACAGAGTTCATTCGGCAAACTCTGGGATGACAACTGGGAAGCTGCGAGTGTCATTTGCAATACACAGACTCTTAGAAGTATTGGTTACGGACAATGGGATGTCATTTACTAGCAGGGAATTTGAGTATTTCCTAAAGTCAAATGGCATTCGGCATGCTCAGTCAGCTCCGTACCATCCAGCATCCAATGGTTTGGTGGAAAGAACGGTCCAAATGTTGAAGACAGGCTTAAATAAACAGCCTGCGGCTTCACTTAATACCAGACTGTCCTGGTTCCTGTTTGATTATAGAACCACCCCTCACACAACTACACGGCTAACTCCAGCAGAGTTGCTGATGGGGAGAAGACTCGTTGACAGTTAAACCTGATATTACTGGACCTCGGGGGGAGGGTGAAACAGCAGCAGGAATGCCAATGTCATCCACATACTTCTTCTAAGTGAGAGAGACAGTTTGCTTCGGGAACAAAGTTTGGTGTCAGAACCATGAAAATGGCCCTGCATGGGTACAAGGCCAGGTTGATGAGAGGTCAGGTCATGTGACATACAAAGTTCAGGTAGGTGAGGCAGTCCTGAACAAACATATAGATCATCTGAAAGCTTCCCCCTAACAAATAGGGCAGGAGCAAAACATACCTAACACCTCAGATCAGCCAGACGGCCTGTCTGATACCCTGGGTTTTCTCCCTCAGTCTAGTATTGAGGCAACCTCAGCATCCAAGGTGGATGCAGCCTTTGGATGGTTACTGCTGGAAAAAGAGGAGAAAACTCTTTTGAGATGCTCTGGATACAAAAGACGGGCTGTAGTCCGGTACACGCTGCTCTTGTCAGAGTCTGCATCAGAGGAACCAGACCAGGGGTGAAACATTGCAGGATAAGTTATGTGAGAAAGACCAGGCCTACATCCCCACTCTGAGTGGGGTGGGATGTAATGATTAGAACCAAGTGGATCTTATTGGCAATGAGATCCTTGATTGCATTCATTAATATAGGTCAATCAGGGAGCCCTAGCTGACAGATATAAACAGGGAATTTAGAATCTCCTTTCTTCAGGGACTGACTCCAAGCTGGCAGGCCACAGCCAATGTACTGTGCACATGTAAATAAAAGGTGACTTGGTGACCAGATACTGGTCTCTGTGCAGTTATTTCACTAGGTCTCTGGATTAACAGTCTTGTGATAATACCATTAGGTCATTTTTTGCGTATTCTGAATTATCTTTACTTCCACGATATCCCATAACCAGGCTTTCCAGTTCTCTTTAACCAACTCTGTCTTCATGCCCATATAATTGTCTTTGTTTAAGTTTATAACACTTGTGTTTGATTCCCTCTTATCTCCCCCAAACATATCACTGCTACTTAAAGGTGCCTTTAACATGAGGTCATTAATAATCCTGTCTTATTGCACATTACCAGACATAGTATGGCCTACTTTCTGATTGGTTTTTGAATGTGCTGCTTTCCGATTGGTTTTAGGACATGCTGCTTTAAGCAAGTGTCCTGAAAACACTATATGAACTCATTGTCCAGCCCACCCTTGCTAATCTGTTTCATTCAAACTACATATATGATTAAACTCCCCTCTGATTATTGTCGTTCAGTTCTGACAAGTTCCCATTATTTCTTTGCATAAACCCTGTCCTACAATGTAGTTGCTGCAGGGGACCTACAAACTACTTACACAAGCAACATATTACGTTTACTATACTTCACCTTAACCCAAAACTGATTCTTTGTCCTTGATCATCCCGATTTTCCTCAGAGGGTTACAGACATTGAGAAAATTCCCATTGGAATTTTGCCACTTCTCAGACAATTCCTGAAGATTCAGCTATGGTGGGACTTCTGCATGGTCCCAGTGGGTAACTCCAGTCTATGCTTCAGCACAATGTATTATGGATTGTGCATTGTTAGGTGCAGCATGTAGTAATATAGATTGTCCACTACAGTCTGAATTTTAAACAGTTATATTGAATTATGCTCAGTGATAGGAATGGAGCACAAATTGTTGCAGGAAAATGAGTCTGTGATTTTAGACTGAGGGAAAATTCTTCACTCAGAGGGTTTTGAATTTGCAATTGTCATTGAATATATTCTAGATGGAGATAGATTGTAGTCTTTAAAGAAATTGAGGGATATGGGATAAAGTGGGAAAATGAAGCTGAGGCAGAAGATCACCTACGATTGTATTGAATGGCAAAGCTGAATCAAGGTTCCTATTGGCTACTTCTGCTTCTATTTCCGCTGTTTCTCTGTTGTTATGCACACTAATATGAATGGTATCACTGAGACAAAGGTGATCATTTACAGGGGAATGTGGATCATACCAGAGGAACACAGTAGCTTCACAACACATAATAAGGTCATGATCGTAGCTGTACAAACAGCTGATTTATTGCTACAACAAAGCGCACTAATTTGTCTGAAGTTCAACAGTGACCCCTCCTCCAACTTCTGCAATGTTCCAACCTATGGATCTTTGGCTCCCTCAAGTGATGATTAATATTTGCTTAAATTTTAATTACCAGGAATGAAAACGAGGTTCCAATTTTATTTACACAACCTTTTCACACTGTTCTCATTTAAAGTGATACCCATTTATTATTAAAAGAGATTAGTCAGAAAATTAAATTAACAATATAAAGCAGGCTACAATCAGAAGCACCCAACAAAAAAAGACAACAGCACCTCCTCTGTGATTATCCTCAACACTGGCACCCCACAAGGATGTGTTCTCAGCCCCCTTCTGTACTCCCTGTACACCCATGACTGTGTAGCCAAATCCCATATGGATGCCATCTCCAAGTTTGCTGATGACACCATTGTGGTAGGCAGATGTCACAAAATACAGGAAGGAGATAGAGGGCTTGGCATTGTTCTGTGATGGTAACAACCTCTCTCTCGATGTTGACGAAACAAAAGAACTGATCATTGACTTCAGGAAGAAAGGAGGAGGACACGTCCCTATGTACATCAATGGAGCTGAGGTGGAGAGGGTTGAGAGCATCAAGTTCCTAGGAGTGACGATAACCGACAATCTGTCCTGGACTTTCCACGTAAATGAAGGTCAAGAAGGCATTACAATGCCTCCTCTTCCTCAGGCGCCTTAGGAAATTTGGCATGTCCATAAGGACCCTCACCAGCTTTTACAGATGCACCCCCATAGAAAGCATTCTATCCGGGTGCACAACAACCTGGTACAGCAACTGCTCTGCCCAGAATCATAAGAAACTACAAAAAGTTGTGTGCACAGCCCAGACCATCATGGAAGCCAAGCTCGGATCCACGGACTCCACTTACACTTCTCATTGCCACAGAAAGGCTGCCAACATCATCAAAGAGCCCTCCCACCCCAGTAATGCTCTCTTACAATCTCTTCTGTCAGGCAGAAGATACAGAAACTTGAAAATAGGCACAAATAGGTTCTTCTTCTCTGCTGTTGTTAAACTGCTGAATGGACTTCTAATTTCAAATAATGTCAATCTTGCTAATTTTAATCTTGCTTTGTGCACCTCCTGTGTAGCTGTAACCTTGTATGCTTCACTCTATCTAAGCACCCTATGATTTGTATGTCCTTGTTTGCTATGGTCTACCTGTCTTGCTTGCAAAACAAAGCTTTTCACTGCATTTAGGTACATGTAACTACAATAAATCAAATCAAACAATAAATCAAATCAAATTGCGCACAGCATGCTGGCAGCAATGACAAGAAGTTCACCAGAGACTTGCATAAATGCAAGCACATTGGAGTGCACCTGAAAAAGTGTAATCCTGTTTGTTTGATGAGTAAGGTTTTTAAAGGTTAATAGAACAAAGAACAAAGAAAATTACAGCACAGGAACAGGTCCTTTGGCCCTCCAAGCCGGCACTGACATGCTGCGTGTCACAACTGAAATCCCCTGGGGGTTCTGGGGACCATCTCCCTCCATTCCATCGTATTCATGTATTTGTCAAGACACCCTTTAAAAGTAACTATTGTATCTGCTTCCACTACCTCTCCCATCAGCCAGCTCCAGACACCCACCATCCTCTGTGCAAAAAACTTGCCTCGTACATCTCCTTTAAACCTTGCCCTTCGCACCTTATAACTATGCCCCCTAGTAACTGACTCTTCCATCCTGGGAAAAAGCTTCTAACTGTCCACTCTGTCCATGCCCTTCATAATCTTGTAGACCCCTCTCAGGTCACCCCTCAACCTCTGTTGTTCTAGTGAGAACAACCCAAGTTTCTCCAACCTCTCCGCACAGCTAATGCCCTCCATACTAGGAAACATCCTGGTAAATCTTTTCTGTACCTTCTCCAAAGCCACCACATCCTTCTCGTAGTGTGGCGACCAGGATTGAACTCAATATTCCAAATGTGACCTAACTAAGGTTCTATAAAGCTATAACATTACCTGCCAATTTTTAAACTCAGTGCCCCAGCCGATGAAGGCAAGCATGCCGTATGCCTTGTTGACGACCTTCTCCACCTGCGTTGCCACTTTCTCCACCTGCATTGCCACCTGTGTACCTGTACACCCAGATCCCTCTGCTATCAGTACTCTTAAGGGTTCTGCCACTACACTTAAGGGTTCTCTTTTCATATGGTGTTGAGATGCCTCTTGAAATGCTGTAGTCAATTTGGTGTCGGTGAAAGTTAAAAATTACATGATGTCAGGTCATAGTTCAACAGGTTTATTTGAAAATACTACCTTTCAGAGCATTTCTCCTTCATCAGGTGTAGTGAGACAGGCATCAAGACACAGAATTTATAAGCAAAAGGTCAGAAAACATACAACTGATGCTAGATAACAAGGTGTGGGGCTGGATCAACACAGCAGGCCAAGCAGCATCACAGGAGCAGGAAAGCTTGACGTTTCGGGCCTAGACCCTTCATCAGAAATGGGGGAGGGGAAGAGGGTTCTGAAATAAATAGGGAGAGAGGGGGAGG